>ML685848.1:6582299-6662222 GCA_007922175.1 Pelusios castaneus | reverse complement strand
GCTCCGGCGGAGCTTCTGCCCCCACTCGATCCCGATGTCAATTTCACTGCTCAGCTGGAGCAGTGAAATTGACATTTGACAGCTCCAATGTCCCAGAGTGGCCCGGTTGGGCACTCTGGGACATTTCCGGAGGCTGCCTATTGCGGGAGAAGCGTACACACAGCAGCTATCACGGAACAACTGTTCCGTGATAAGCCTTACCACGCTCGTTTTGGTGGTTTACATATTGCGCAGCAAGAGAGCTCTTGCCGCGCAATAAGAGGCTTCTGTGTGTGTACACTCTGCTAGTTATTGCGCAATAAAGGGCTTTATCGCGCAATAACTTTGCAGTGTGTACAAGGCCTAATACAAAGAGACATCTACTGGTTTGGGCGTTACATTCAGATTTCAATAGGGAACTATTAAAAACTATTTGATCTGCTGAAAAGTAGAGTTCATTTTCAAACAATGCACAAAGGGTCTCACACAGTGGTAGAACAATCTGATTTTGTATTATGAATAAAAACAATGGGAGATGCAGCCTCTGCAGAATAACTGTCCAGTGTTTCTTCATACTGTTGTCCTTCATTTCACTATATTCTTCAAACTCTCTCTATCTAACTCCTACAGATTTCAGTATGCTTACATGATTGGGTCTTTAATCCTAACCATACTGATGAAAAACACCTTTTGTATGTTTGTCTCATTTTTTAGATTGTAATCTCCTCAGGGTGGGGCACTGTGTTCTCTGTTTTATTTGGAAAGTGTCCAGCTAATTGTGGACACTACCAAAAACAAATGCACTGAAATGCACAAGTTACTACTGTACAAAGACAGGTTGGCATCTCTGCTACCTAGTGATAGTAACTTTTGTTTATTGACTCGGATGAGCTTTAAATGTGAATTATTAGTGGGTTAGGAGTAACAAAGAGGGATTAAAACAATGAGGTAATTAGTGTGCACTGGATAGGTCTGACTGGACCTCAGCTTTCAACACTTGGCACAACATTAAAGGAAAAAGGTTTGCTGTGAAGAGATGATCAGCAAAATTATCAGCGATTTGGAAAACATAAGTTCCGGGAAAATGGCAAAATCTATACTTGTAATATTTAGGCCTTGTCTTTGCTGCAGACATAACTAGAGTTTAACAGTGGTTTTTCCCCCTTAGCATGCTCCTGGATCCCACATCCACATGGTTCTATCTGTACCACATAGCAAGGCACCCACCATAACCTGAGGTACAGGCTAGACCTTGAGTAACCTTGTTCCACATATTGGGAACCTGACCTATCCGAAGCGAAAATGTGCTACAACCATTTATAAGAATACGTACCTCCAGCAGTCCCACTACTGTGTGCTTGTGGTCTTAGTTCAAAAGTAGTTATCTGCGTAAAGAACATCTACCACGGGAACCTGCATCGGTTCATTGTGTCCAGCTCTTATTGTTGTGTTTCTCTGGTCTAAAAACAGCGTCTGAACACTTTCCACCATCTCTTGGCAGAAGCTTCTGTGAATGCACACAAAAAAAAGAAACACAAACTCCATAAAAAGTGGTAGCTCTCTGGGTTCTTGGGGCAAGCAGGAACCATTCCTTTGACATGGAACAACACATCACCACGTCAGTTGGGCCTTGGCAGGAAATAAATTTCCAGGACCTAGTTTATTTCCTCTCACAAGCCCCGAGTGAGCTGACAAGTTGCTCCACTACACCCTATGAATGAGAACAAAAAATAGCACAGTAAGTTGCCGCTCTATGAATCTCAGGAGATGCACTCAGATAGCTGTTTTATTTATCCCAGCCAGAAACAAGACCAGTGTTAAGGATGAAGGACCTGACAGCAGAGTGCCTATATCAACCATATGGTCATGTTGAAGTGGGTTTTGTAGCTTCACATTAACTAGCTCATGCTCCCTTAAACAAAGAGAACATAGCCTTAGACAAACTGAAATATGCTGAAGGCAGACTTGATAATTGCCTATAAAATGTACATTAATGAACATTAAAGATACACAACATGACACCACAGCCATCAGTCAGAACTGGGGACAGCACCTCTTTTTTTTTTCCTTTTCTTTTAAGATCTTGTGTCATCCACATTGCATGTTGAAGAAGGGAGGGTTGGGGCTTTAAGGGGTTTCTTCTTCCTGATCCAGCATTTGTATATCAACCATGTTACTCTGTTTTGATGAGTTCTGTTTTTAGTTCCTTCTTTTTATGGTGCCCTGAGGCCTCCAGGCCCTGGGCGGCCGGAAACTGAAAGTTAATTATAAGAACGAGGACAGGAACCAATTATTTCCCCTTTCTAGCGAAGTCAGGAAATGATAATGAAATTAAGCTTCAGTTAGAAAAATGGAGTTTACTTATTAGGAAATACTTAAAAACAATTATGCGCATTGGAAAAACTTGTCAATGGAGGTGATAGAAATATCATCACCGATGCTAATCACAGAAAAGGTTGGACCTTCATGGTGAGGGCTAACTCAGAAAAAGCCTATGGTTACAAGGGGTTGTGAGTTGGGGAGGGGTCCTCACAGGGAGACAACTGGTACATGCTCCTCCCTCTTCCAAGTGCCACACAGTACATAAAGAGTGAGTGTGAGGAAGCTGACCCTGTGTTACACTCCTGAATACCAAGCCTGCTTGTCCCTAGGCCCTGCCTAGACTTTACACCTGCCCTGAGAAAGTCTCCACCTCACACCAGTGAAAGGCAAGGCAGGTGAGAAGGAAGTGGCAGCAGGGAAGGAGATCATTTGATGTTTTGCTTTGGGAAATAGTGGTGGGAATCAGGTTCCTTTCCTCAATGACTTCCAGTTGCCTTATTCTTTCTCCCAACTAGAAGGGGGAAGGGGGATAGTTCTTTTGTGCCCCTCCCAACTACTTCCTCTTGTTCCTCCTCCCCTTTTCAGGAATTTTCAGGGCTCTTTCCTACCCCAACCATCTGCTGCTGCCTCCTCTGACTCACTCCTATTTTGACCACTTCATGCTACCCTCATGAAGCTCTTCATGGGTCACTGTCTTCATGCTGACTACTGCCTTCTGGTCCTATTCCAAGAACTGCCCCTCCTCTTAGGCAGACTTTCCCAGCCATGTCTTCCCTATTTCCTCAGCTTACCGTGTACCCTCTTTTCCCCAGCAATTTGTCCTAATTTGTAGAAGTTATATGTATTTTGTATTAAATAAAATAAGTAAATAAGACTATATTTGAATTATAAACTGGGAGGGTAGGACAAGAAGCTATTTCTTAACAGGAGCCCAAATGAGGTGCTCCACAAGGAGATGCCTGAACTGGCTCTGTGTTCCTTATTTAGGGATCAAGAAATGTGTTCTGCAATGAAGCAGGTGGACTGACTAGTTAACCCCCTGGAAGCTCCTACCAAATTCAAAGGACTCTAACTGTGCTGACTTATTCCTTACATCAGGAGGGTACATCCACCAGGAAGAGCATATACCTCAGCCTTTAGAAGTTTGGTTAGTGGAGACATTTGGCTCAGGAATGTGGGCTTGATATCACCTTTGTTTCATCCTGAGGATTAAATTTAGTGTTTTATATAGCACAGAACACAAACAATTCCTGACATCAATACAGGGAATCTCTAAAGGCCCCATTACCTGGGCATTTATCAAAAATAAATTTAATATGGAGGGGAAGCATGGGTGAGTTTTTCAAGCATTTTACAGAATACTATTGCCTGTATTTCACAGCATAAAGGCACTGAGTGTAAACTGAATGAGCTATGCTAAGCTGCCCTCTGACTCTCATCTCTTCTCTTTGTTTTCACTCTCTCTAGGTCATTGTGTCTTCAGTAAACAGGCATGATGCACATTTTGCTCCGTTCATTTTCTTTTGTTAAATTGCTGATTTGGAGCCAAAGATTTTTTTGTGCATGTGACAATTTAGCTGCCTAGTTTGTGTTACAAAGACACCAATTTAAATCCCATCCACACTACAAATGCAAGCATACCAGCAGACCTGAATACAAACTAGTTCAGTGTACCCCCTTCTAGGGCTGCAGCATGATTCTTAAAAGAGAATTAAGCCTTGTCTACATTGCAGAAGGGAACTATGCTTTAACCAGGTAGGGACTCAGTTCAGAGGCTGAGGTGGTGGGAGGGGTCATTGTGAAAGAGAGATGGTGAGGAGCTCAGGTGTGGTGGCAGAAGCAGTGGGAAGGAGTAGTGGCAAGTGGGGCTGAAAAAGAAGCTGTCGCAACTAACTCAAAATAGGCAAAGCCCTTTCGTGAGACCCTGAAGAAGAGCTGTGTTTGATCTGAAAGCTTGTCTCTCTCACAAACAGAAAAACTGGTTCAAGAAAAGACCCTACCTCATCTACCTTGTTTCTCTAATACAGTGGTTTTCAAACTTTTTTCTTCAGACCCAGATGAAAAGAAATCATTTATGCCCACGACCCTACAACGACATCTTTCAGCAATGCATTCCAGTCTTTTGGCAGTGGCAGCTGGGGACACCATGACCCAGTACCTGAGCATCTGCGACCCAGTCCTGGGTCCCGACCTGTAGTTTGAAAACCACTGCTTTAATATCTTGGGATCAACATGGCTACAATTACACTGGATAGGGACAATTATGGCATACCTAGGTGGCTACAAGAACTGTTATAAGACAAGACAGATGCAGCACAGCGGAAGAAAGAGAAATTAAGATGCACTGTAAGGGAAATATATAGGAGGGAGCTGAAAGAGAAAGACAAATGCGCAGTTGACAACAGTAATGCCCCTCTTTAAAGAAGAGATTGGGTGATTACTGCATGAAGTCTGCATATAATAGCTTTTGGAAGCTGTCACTGACCTCCTAGTCCCAGATCTTGTTGTTTTTGAAAGAATGAACATTTCAAATAAACAAACTATGACAATCTCAGAGCCTTTTCCTCCATTTGCCCTCTCCAGAAAAGCTTCTCTGGGTCAAGGGAAAATAAGTTTATCACAAACATTTCCAAGACTATATATTGTATGAATGCACAAGGTCACTGATTGGGCCAGGAGGCAGCAATTTATAAAGGAAAGCAAATTTGAGCTTTAATCTGTTTTTTCCTCTATTCCAAATATCTAACAGATCAAGTATTTAGAGGTTAAAAATGCCTTGTGCCTGGTTATAGGGGTTAGCAGTCTATGTCCCCACTGTGGTTAGTGATAATGATGACTGACATCAGAAATCACATAATATTCAAGGTCGCTGCCAATCTCCAAGGACCAGTCACTTATTCACATCAATTTGTATCTTTGGCTATGTCTACACTCCTAAGATAAGTCAATCTATGTTAGTCAATTTACAAACATTGCATTAATCACCAGGGTGGCTGATGTCCACACTACCCTCCTTGGGTCACTGGTGGGCATCCTTACCATAAGTGCTTCCACCAACCTAAGAGGAGCAGTGTAGCAAGCAAAGAGCCCGTTTTCTCAGGTTCTCTGGCAGCTCTCTCCCTTGTTTCTTGCTGGGAACAGACCTGGGACTTCTCAACTCCTTATTCCCCACTGGAAGTGGTGGGAAGCTGCCTGGGGCTCCTTGACCCTGGGGAGAAGAGTCCAGCTTCCCTGGCTTCTTAGCTCTCCTCTGCCCACTTCCTGCTGAGAGCCAGGCTGCACCATCCCCTCAGCTCTCCACTCCCTATGGGAGCAGGAGAAACCGCCAAGGCTTCTCACCTTCTTGTTCCCAGTGGCCGGGGCCTCTTGCACCAGCTCCCAGTTGGGAGCAGGATCCAGCCACACAGTTCTCCAGAGGATCCAGCCACCCAGATCTCCAGCAAAGCCACAAAATTGACAAAATAGCCAGCAGCTGATGTAAGGAGCGCAGTGTCTACACAGACATTGTGTTTCCCTGACTACAATGATGTGATGCCTGGTCTACACTAGAGTGGTTTTTTGAAAAAAGTCAGCTTTTCTTTTGACAAAATCACGCTAGGGTATACACTGCAATCACCCCTCCCCCTTCCCCAAACTCACTGACAAAATTGCTGTTTTTTCAACAAAATAAAACCACCTTAACAAAAGGCATAGAGCTTTTTTTTGTCTATCTTCAAACAAAAAATCATCAGTGTAGATACTGTTGTTTGATTATATCATGGCAAATGGCCTCCGGAAGTGTCCCGCAATGCCCATCCTGATTGCTCTTGCTATAGCCTGAACTCTTCTGCTCTGCAGTCAATCACCCCTTCCCCTTTAAAGTCCTAGGAATTTTTGAAATTCCACTTCATGCTTGGTCAGTGTGGAGAGCTCTCATTTCTTTTCTTCTCCCCAGCTGCCCTTCAAGGCTCCACTCACCAAACATGCACCAAACGAGAAGCACACCAGAGCTGCTGGACTTGACTGGCATTTAGGGAGTCGGCTGTGCAGTCCCAGCTTCTCTCCACCTGGAAGAACATTGATACCTTCAGCCAGATTTCTTGTGGCATGATGGAGAAGGGTTATGAGCAGGACACACTGTAGTGCTGAATGAAAAAAATCAAGGAGCTGTGGCAGAGCTCCCAGAAAGCCGGGGAGGAAGAACTGTCGCTCTGGTGCAGAGCCAAAAAGCTGCTGATTCTTTAAAGAACTACAACCAGTCCACAGTAGCAACCCCCCACATCCACTCCCAAGTCATTCATGGATACCTCCATGGCCCTAGAGTTCATGGACATCAGAATCAACCCAACGAAGAAGGAGGAGATTCTCTAGAAAATTCTGCAATCCTTTCAGGCAGCCAAAATTAGAGAAAGGGTATGGAGACAACCACTGTCCAAAAGTCAGAAGATGGAGAGGCAGGAAAGGAAAGACCCAGGGCCAGTCATGAGCGAGTGATTAAAGGCTATAGAGGAGCATATGGAGGCACTAAAGCTAATAGTGTCATTGCAGACACTATAGAACTGGTTTCCCTGCACTCCCCAAACTCCTGGCCTATCTTGCTATCCCTTACTACATTCTTATCTCTTCAGACAGCTACGAGAATGACAACTGGTCTTACACCCAACTGTCATAGCTCACACTGCCCCCCACCCCCTACTGCTTTCCCGCCATGTGTTTGTTTTGTTAACTGTTTCACGTGTAATAAAGACAAGCTAAAAGAACAATAAGCACTCTCTATTTCTGGTGTTGCAAACGGTACTTTCACCTGCCACTGAGACGCAGCTCAAGCTGGATAGCAGTTGTAGAATGACACAGTGCTGTTCACGAAAACACCTTAAGGGCTCTTGTTCTCAAAAAGGGCCCTCAATGTTCTCCTGATCCACCTAGCCTTCTCCTTGCTGGGCTTCTCTAATACCCCCTACCATTGAGCCGGTCATATGCCAATGCAAGGAGATCTACCTCTGTGGTCCACCCAGGGGAAAACTTTTCACCCTTAGCTTCTCATAAATGATGGACCACACAGCAGGTGGCTTTAACCATAAAGATATTGTCCTCATTTAGGTCCAACTGGTCACAAAGACACTTCCAGCGTGCTTTTAATTTGCCAAATGCACATTTCAACAGTCATTTGTCACATGCTCAAGCACTCCTTGCTGCTATTCAGGTTGCCTGTGTAAGGCTTAAGACTTTATAATCCATGACATTAGTGAGGAGGCTGGGTCTCCCAGGACCATTATGGGCATTTCAACATCCCCCATTGGAATCTTTTGGTCTGGAAATAAAGTCCCTGCCTGTAGCTTCCTGTACATGCCAGTATTCCTGACAGTACAAGCATAATAGACCTTTCTTGACCAACCCACGTTGATGTCAGTCAAGGCCCATGGTGATCCACAAACACCTATAGTACCATAAAGAAGTAGCTCTTTCTATTGATGTACTCCATGTGAGGTGGTCTGGGCCAAAATTTGGATATGTGTGCTATCTATCATCCCGCCACAGCTAAGGATGCCCATCACCAAAAAGCCTACCACTATTTCACTCACATTGCCCAGAGACAGAGTTCTCTGGAGCAGAATGTGATTAATAGCCCTGCACACTTGCAATAATGTGGCTCCAACGGTGGACTTGCTGACTCCAAACTGATTAGCCACTGAGCGGTAACAGTCTGGCTTTGCCAGTCTCCACATGATGATCACCATGCACTTCTCCATCAAGAGAGCAGCTCTCATTCTGATGTCCTTGCACCACAGGGAACAGGTGAACTCTGCCCAGAGTTCCATGAAGGGGGTTTGCATATCTGAAAGTTCAGTGGCCACTGCTTGTCATACTGGATTTGCATAATGATGCACTTCCTCCACTCAGTGCTTGTCTCATGTGCTGAAAAGTGACGGGTCACCGTGTGCAGATGGTCTGTGAATGACAAAAACGAGGTGCTTGTTTGCCTGGTACATAGCAGGTCAGGCACCACAGATTCTTGTTCTGATTCAGAAATCATGATATACTGCATGACCAGTTGTGATGTGTCCAGCAGCAGCGCAGAGCAGTGCAGCACCCATCCTTTTAGATGGAGATGAGGGTGTGCCGGAAATGAGGGACAATTGAAAAATGGCACAAAATGCAGCCAGGAACACAATGAATAATGGGAGGGAAATCAATGCATCATGGGACGCTGAGCCAATACCCATGCTGCACTGAGCTCCTTTCCCCCTTCCCATGATTCCTACTGGCAAAAGGTGGCAAATTTCACAGTGGGATAGATGTCCACCATGCACTTGGCTCACTGTTGTCCCTGGAGCACCAAGTGTGGATGTGCTTTGAGGTACAATAGGCACTGTGTGGGTGGGTGCGAATGCTTTATTACAGCACTTTTTGGTCACCGATGTAACTACTGTCGACAAACCTTTGTAGTGTAGACAAGGCATAATCCTCTTGTTGAGATGGGTTTTTTATGTCAGCATAACAGGGGAGTGAATATTGGCAGGCGTAGCATTTCAATGTGTACACCTCCAAACTGCTTTGTCAACAAAAGCTAACTTTTGTCAACAAAACAAGGCCTTAGATCTCACCCCAAAGACAACGCCTCTAGCCAACTCTCTAACAAATCAATTTCAAGGTTTAGTGTTATTTACAAGTTAAAACAAGCAAACGTACATACAAATGAGTTATCTATGGGTCCTAAAGGTCACAAATGTGGTAATCTGTCAATTCAAGATATCTTTCAGGGTGGACCCAGGGACAGGGCTAGCCCAAGGGGTTTTGGTGCCCTAGGAGAACTATGACTTTGGCACCCCCCTCCACATGTTATAAGAGATAACATATTAATATATTTTTTAAAAAAAATAGAGAAAAAATTCGCTTCCATTTAATTCCATCCCTTATAACAGGGCGCCCTAGGCGACTGCCTAGTTCACCTATGGTTGGGCCAGTCCTGCCCAGGGAGTAACCCCTGGGAACCCATGCCTCTAGAATCTCTGACCCTGACAGAGTTCACACAGCAAGGAGACAAGAAATTTTCTTGTATCTTCATTTTATTTCCTTCATTCATCCTCCAAGTGCATAGGAGGAGGTTCTTTTTATGTAGCAGTTCCAAGGTGTGATAGGGCCATTTACCAATACTTTTTATTGCACTGTTCCTTAATGGACCATCTGACTTTGACGCTGTTTGTTTTTCTGACTTTGATAGTTCTTCTAGTTGGGCAGGGAGGAAAACATTCTTCCCATCTGAGTTCACAAGCTTAGAGCTAACATTTTCAAAGTTATAAAGCAAAAAACCTACATATTTCCTTAGAGCAGGGAATACAGACATTACTAATAAGATTAATGCATGCAGCAACTTACAAGCATTCAATAGAATTTAAATACTAAATACATTCTTATGAGACTGATAACTTATTTTGAGCAACACAAGTGAACTGGTCTGATCTCCCGCTATGAGTTTGTCAGTTTTCAGCTAATGCCTACAGCCTTGGCAAGAGTTAACACCTCACCTGCCAGCCTCACAGCCCACTGCAGCTTTGGTACCATCCTTACTGAGGTGCTGAGCTCCTCAGCTACCACTGATTTCAGGCTTTTTGCTTCCTTCCTTTGCATGTGCTACTTCTGTTTTAGTTACTATGTTTAGCAGTATTTCCTACTTTCCTCAGCTCAGGAGGCACCCCCCTTTAAATCTTCTATGATGTTATATACTGGGCTTACACCAGGCATTGTCCAGCAACTTAATTCTATGAACAGTTTCATGTGAGATGCATCCTGCCCTTCCATGCACACGATTCCCTTCAATCTCCCACCTCTTAGCTCTAGAAGTCTTTCATTCTGTGGCCCATCAGGAAAGGTGCCAAACAGAGTACAACGTAATAAAGGAAAGCAGGTCTCCAACACCTTAAATTACTTCCCTGTTCCTCCTTCTTTTCTGCTTTCTCAGACACATCTGTGAGGAAGCATCTTCTGCCTGAGTTGCTGATGGTTTTAGACTCAGTGGAAGCACCTGTCTCGTTTCTCACTGGCGATATAGAACTGTTCTCCATGGTGTATTTATTAGTCCAGTCTAGTGGTTTGTTTGTTCTCTGACTGAAAAGATGGAGCTTCCACTTTTCTTTGGGAAACCCAATGGCACAGAATATCTGGTTTTTCATAAACTGCTGTTTCTTCATTTTATGAGAATCCTCCTTGTGAACCCTTCTGATGTTTTTGGGGTGAGCCGCAACTACTCTACCATTTTATAACATTAAATGGCAATAAAATTAGTCACAGTAGACAATGTTCCCCCTCAAATGCCCAAGGCATATTGCTTACTGCTGTTTTTTCATTCATTTCCCATTTAAGTCAGAAATTAAAAATAGGTCAATTTCCTTACTGATGCTGCCTTCCTTTCTAGCTGTGCCAGAGATGGAGCTGGCAGCGGTCCCAGCCCGAAAGGAGCAGAAAAATATTGAGGGAAGCTGTCCATGCCTGAAGTCTTGAGCTGCTTCCCCACTTTTTCACTGACTGCTAACATATTGTAGATAAGAACAGGTCTGGGAGCAGTATGGGAAGAAGAACCGTGGCATTGTAAATGATACCCTACCAATCTTACCTAACAAAGCATGGGAGTTAAGTCCAATCTGAGAAATACAGCATTCATTTCTGGCAGTAAATATACAGCCAGCCACATGCAGGAATGCAAAGAGGAAGCTTTTGATAGGTGTTTTCTGCCTTTTTTATAGCTGCTTTCCAGTTTTAATGAGATTCTTTAGGCCTGAAGGCAGGGAAACAAATTGATTTCCTTCACACTTTTGACCACAAAGTTTTTTTACATCATGTCCATGGGATACATCTGGGATAAATGGATAAATGCTTCTCTGACCCTAGCATATTTTTAAGCATCAGTATAAGCAGTGCCCAGCCCACAAATAAGTGCAAGAGATTTTTAAAGCTCTGAACTTACAAGCATTAGAAAAGGATTGAAATATTTTCTTATAAATCCAGAAACTGACTAGAGAGATATAAACAGATGCAATCAGCAAGTGACTGAAACCAAAAACCTGTAAGATGATGTTTTGATAGATGTAGACATGTACTCCTATACTCAGGGCAAGTCTACACTGCTCGCCGTTTTTGGTGGCAGTCAAAGGGAGAAACCCAAGTTACTCAAACAACATGTGTATCTTCCTTTGACACTGAGTCAAACAGAGGGGGGCCTCCCTTTGACTCAGCGCTACTCCAGTTGCCGGGGTGTCTTCAGTGATGACTTCCCGATTGACTGAGTGGGTTTTCACAGACCCAGCCAGTCGATCGGGAAGGTTGATCTGATGGCAGTTAATTTGCTGCTGGCGGTGAAGACTACCCTTCAATGTAGGCCTGGCCTGTGCTCCTTTGAACAAAGCGGTACATTATACTGCTGTATACCCAAGCTTAGGCAGGATGACAGACAGGTTTGGGGATTCTTTGTTATTTCGCAAAAATAGTAGAGGTGGATGGGAAAAAAAACATGATTTCCCGCAACAAAACATTATGGGGAAAATGCCCTTTGAATTTTCTTAGTTTAAAAAAAAAAAAAAAAGTTCAGTTTTCTGTGTGAAAATTTAGAACATTTTGAAATGAAACATTTTCAGTCAAAGTGAAAATTTGCTTCAATTTTTGGAAATCAAAGATTTCAGCTTTACCTTTCAAAATTCTCCCCTGGACCTCCCCCCCCCCCCCCCCCACCTTATCCCTCATTCCCTCAAAAATCCCAAACCTGCAAATGGAAAACTGAAATTGGTTTGGTTTCCAAAAACTGAAAGAAATTTCATTTCTCAATGATTCAAAAAATTGTTTAATTTCAAAATGGCAATTCAAAATAAAAAAAATAAAGTTTTGAATTTCCATAGCAACACCACCACTCCAAACAACTATGGACTTTCCCAGTAAGAATATTTTTAAAACAAAATAATCAAAAATTTCCTTTAGTAATGTCAACAAAAACTACATTGCTTAATGAGAAAGCTTTTCACTCAGAGTTATTTTGAGTATCTAATAATTATCCTATGACTAGTCTGATCAATATTTTTAAAATGTTATATTTTTGAAGATAGCATAAGAGCCTAGATACGACAATGTTTGATAACATTGTATTTGAGTACCTTACAGCAGCAGAAGATAAAATTCATACAGCTACAGTCTTATACGTCAATAGGATTCTGTCCATAAGTAATAGCTCAGTTTGGGAACGTGAACATCAAAGGAAGTTCTTCCAGACCGGAGTGTCATAGCTTGTTTTCAAGGTCTGTTTCTGTGAGATGGTCTCCTTCTGACCTCGCTTTCTGCTCATACTCTTCCTTTGGGGATTATCTTTTATCCCATTTCCTCAGGAATTGTTAATATCTGTGGGCACTGAGCCCAGTTTTTGTATACATCTCTAGCTGAAGTTGGTACCACGTGCAATACTATACCCTGAAGACAGGATTTGTTTTTTCTCGAATTATGATGTAAAACAAGGATATCCCATCCTGGCGCTGATTACATGGGAGTTTGTAATACCCCCACCCCTGCCCTTTGGTGGAATTCTACCCCTTTCTACCCAAGATGGTTGAAGATACTCCTTTCAGATTGATTCTCTTGTGAGTTTAGGGGACGGCTGGGTGGAATAATGACATAACTGAGTAATGTTGCAAAGACAACCTCTGTTCTGCTGGGAGCATGCCTGCACATGCATCAGTAAAAACGGTGCCAGTTGCCATCTGCAGGCTGGTGTCTGTCAACATAGGAAGTAAACAAGATCTGCCTAATACTTTAAATATCCCAGGCCATGCAAGGTCTTCAGGTAATAATTCAATCTAGTCAGCACAGGATAAACAGCCTAAAGGACTCTCAGGAAAAAGAGGGGCTGAAACCCTAATACCCAGCATCAGGGGATATACACCGGGAAGGTGTAGGGCAGACCTCCCTTCAGTCCCAGGTTTCACGGGTCTACCCTGCCTTGACCCATTGAAATGGTTCTTGTCCTGCAGAGCTGGCTGAGCTCAGCTGCCCTGTGTGGCCAGGCCAAATGTGTGTGTGTGTTGAGTTGCCATTTACCAGGGTGCAATGCCTTGAGCAGGCAGCTGAGCCCATCAGTCCTGCAGGACCAGAGCCCTGCCATATGGTGGACTTATTCAGCAACTAACCCCCAACATCCCAACCCCAGGGGACAAGACCAGGGCATTGCTACATATAAAAAAAGATTAGGGGTACAGGCTCCTGGGCCCAAACTCACCCCCTCATTACCCCACCTCACCTGGCACTTCTCCCCCTTTCTCTCCAGGGCCTGGGGACCTGGCACCACCTGCCCCAGGTGCCTGGCAGTGCCCAGAGCCATCTCGCTCAGCACTCGGCATCTGGGCCAGCTTGCCACCCACCAGGGCCACCTCGCCTGACCCAGCCTGCTCCCCCTTCTCCCACTATTTCCTGGCCTGGCCCAGGGCTATTGCCTGCCCAAAACATTGTCAGGCCCCGAGGCCCACTCACCTGCCACCATGCCCAGCTCTCTTTTTTCTCCTCCTTGCCCTGTGATCCCAGCCCCACAGAAGTACTTACCTACAGCTTCTGTGACCACTGAATACGCTGCCTAAGTCGTGGAGGGAGTGATTTAAATCCCTCCCTCTTCTTCTGCCCTAGACCATGTGCCTCAGCTATGTGCTGCAAGCAGGAGATTTGCCATCTCCTTAAGTCCCAGCATGCTGGAGCTCAGGGCAGGCAAGTTGTCTGCATCAGCACATGCCAGGTCCCGCAGCATGGGGCACTGCCTGGCACATTCAGGGCCCATGCTCCATGTGCCCGATGTTGGCGATGCCCCCGGGCAGGACTGCTCTTGCCTTACCAACTTGAAATGTTGAGGGTCTACAGACTCTTCCTTCCCTCCCACCCATATTCATGGGGCTCAAGGCTAGAGCTCCTCCAGTTACATGGCACAGGAGCAAGTCTGTCAGGGGAGGCTCCCATCATTTACAGTGTCACCAATTCTTATGCAAGTCATGGGATTTCAGCTGAGCCTGACTGGAGCCATCGAAGACACCAGACGCTCCATACCTGTGGAGTATTTCAGGCCTGGCTGGGCAGTGGGTAGGGGGAGACCCCTCTGACTGACTGGTTTCTCCACTGGCCCTGCCTCCCCCCTCTCCTCCCCTTAGGAACTAACACCATTCTCACACAGGCAGAGGGGAGAAGAGTGGGCCACTGCAGGGGGGGACGACCTCCAGCGGGGATACTCACTAGCAGTGGGGGGGGGGGGCAGTGTCACTCTGTCAAGCCCAGGATGCAGCGACAGCCATCAGTCAGCACCTTCCTGGAGGGCCCTTTCCTCAGGCGCAGGGTTGAGAGCTGGGGTCTGGGTAGGCAGGATCTGGCCAGCAGCTGGGGCTGCCGGGGAATGGACCAATCGGCAGTGGCTGTAGGGATGGACCAGTTAGGAAGCAGAGCAATCACGGCTCTTTCTGAGCTGCATCCTCTGATCTGCAAAAACCCTGGACACTTCCTGTTATTTGAAAAATGCTCCCTACACCCTCCACTCCACCCCAACAGAGGCTCAAAACAGAGGCAATGTGCTGGAAAATGTCCTGGGTGGATGGTAACTAAGAGGAAAGGAACAGAAAGAGCCCAGTTGCTTAGGTGGCTCCACACCATTATCTAGGATAACTCCTCTCCCCTCCCCCTCTGTAACACCCACCCTGGGAAAGGGCAGAGAGGACCTCGCTGCAGACCCCACAGGCTGTGAGAGGGCAGTTAAGCAACCCTGGAGCTGCAGGAGGAGCCCCGAGATGTAGAAGTGAGAGAAAGAGGGGCAGGATTGAAGAATTAAGTTCTGGGCAAAGGAGCAGGGAGATGTGGAGGAGAATGCGTCTGCCTGAGGGATCACCATGTCTCAATACCTTTGTGGGAGATGGCCACAGCCTGGGGATGGGCCAGGGGAGTTCAGAAACAAACAAAAAAAAAAAAAAAAAAAAAAAGAGAGAGACCCAAAACATTTCCCCCTCTTTAATAAAGAAGTCATGATTTTTTAAGGTTTAACTCATGATTTTTGAGTTCTTGGGGTAGGTGATACCACATTCCCTTCTTTTACTGTGCCCCCCCCCCCCATAACCTGCCTTCAGCAAGGCACACAGCAGCAACCACCTTATCATAAACCCAAAACCCCAGCTACTTTCCCAGGTGCCTGGAGCTTGTGATGGGACAGCCTGGGGTGACTACTGAGCTCCGCACTTTGGGCCACCACTACGCCACCATCTCCCCCCAGCTCTTCCCTCCTGGCTGTGACTCAGCATGGGATGAGACACAGCAGGGGCGGAGGCACAGAGGGCAACTCAGTGCTTGCACAATGGTCCCACTGGGCAGGAGGCAGAACCCACCGCTCAGCTGGATGATGCATGCCAGAGAACCCAGCTGAAATGCGTGCAGCTGTAAGAAGACTGAGCAACATGCAAGTGTTATACACAGCGCAGGACCCCTGGTGATCCTGTGTATTGTGGGCAGGTTTACATTTTTCCTCCCATCTCCCCCTTTCATTACCTATGTAACCATAATAAAATCACATTTCCTCTGTAGGGTTGTGAGCTGCAGGGGCTCTTCTACAGTTAAAGTGCAGCTTGCAGAGCTCCCTGTGTTCACCCCCACCTTCCAATTCTCCATCTACCAGACTGTGGTGGGGAGCTCAGAGCTTCTGCCCTGCGGCAGGGAGGTGGAGCTAGAGGATTCTGCCAGCCCTGCAGGATCAGTCCCTCATCCACACTTGTACTTGGAATGTAATTCTATCTGTTTGCAAGAGAGAGGGGAAAGTCTAATTAACACTGCACTTGTATAGTGACCCTTCTTTCAAGGGTCTTACAGCACGATGCATCACCCAGGTTTTACAGGAGTGTAAACACTAATGCACAGAGGTGAAGTGACTTGCTCAAATATGCAATGAGTCAGGAGCAATCAAATAGAAACCAGCTCCTGTGCTAACCACTAGGCAACACGACCTCAGAGCAAACCACCACAGAAGAACCGACAGGTGCACATTCCCAAACTTTCAGGCTCACGGCTGCTTAGGGTCTTTTGCGGAGCTGCTAACAGGATAGCTCAGGATGCTACTAGAAGTTGTGTCTGAGATTCCAAAAGTAAAGCTTTCCTCTATGAGTTAGTACTAAACAGTGTCCCAGCCTAGCACTTCCTGTCATCAACCCTTAGATGTTAACTAGGTGGAGTGTGCCATTGGGCATATATACCTCATACACATAAAGCCATGCTCAGACCTGTGTCTAATGGGAGGCATGTACAGTAAGTGACTTGGTTTTCCTCAAGTGCTGAGCACCCATATTTCCTACTGATTTCTATGGGAGCTGCTGGTGCTCACTACAGCAAGCTGCTGGAGACAGAAAAGCATTGTTAGGTCTTCTAGCCCATTAATTGGCCAATGTAGAATTGTTCCTACGGTTTTCATCATTTGCGGGGGAGAGGGGAGTCATCTGCCTCCCATTCAGATATTGGGATACATTTGGAGTGAAGGATTTGGGGAGTGGTGGTGGACACACAATTACTCTCTGGGACCTTCTGATCGGCCTTCCAAATGCCGATCTCCATTCCAACATGTCTGTCTTTTTGACAGACTTTGCTCCCTCAAACCACAGAGCACTAACTGACAACTTGCTGTATCAGGACCTTCGTTTTTGGAACATGGATTGGACTTCTCTGTGAATTGCAATACAAGTGTATTGTGTATAGAAATAAGACTCAGTTCCTTGATACCACTCCACTTCCCTTTCCCCCAAGTCTGAATGGAGAAAACGACCTGTACAATTCACGTTTTATTGTAAAATAGTAAAATAAATTACATCTGACACACAGTTATCCAATATTTACATACATCATGATTCCAGTGACAATCAGCAAACAAAGGACAGTTAAACATGTTGTATCTGTTTATGTGATGGAGTGACAAGTGAAGTCACCGGGACTGTACAAACTTTAAAAATTAGGGTCTCTTTTTCTTATCTTTTTAAAAAAAAATTAAAGTCATCATAAGATGAATGACACCTAGAAGGCAAGAAGAGTAAGGGAAAGACAGAGCTCTCAGGCTCCTCTTAAGGTCAATAGGTTTCGTATTGCTTTCTGTTCCCATTTGACCGAGACTGCTGTGCATTACCTGTACCACTCCAATCAAATGGAGAAGGAATTCATAGCTTAGGCAGGGTAAGATGTTTGTCAGTTAGCACTGGCTTTGTTTTTACCTAAGGTTTGTGACATCCATTGGCAGTAATGGATTCAAACAAACCTCCAATGCTGGAAGCACAAGGCTCTTTTTGTCTGTTATTCAGTAGTTTCATACCAATGTATCACATTTGTCAGTCTGCCTGCCACAAAACACACCACTGAAACCCATTCAGTCACCCTCAAACTGGACTAATTGGTGTAAGACAGTGTGAATAACATTGATAGAGAGCTAAGCGAAAGACGAGGTCGTCTTGGATGTTTAATTTGGATGTAGGAACAAGATTTTCCAACACAACATAAAGACCTTGCTGCAACTGCCAATCCTTTTTACAGCACTGGATCATCTTTGCAAGTGGAAATCAGGCATGAAAGGGGAAATTAAACTCAGATTTAATGGCCCAGAAGTGGTTGGAAACATTAGCAGCCAACAGCCAGCTGGAAGGATTTTCTCCCCTACCCACGCCTTTATCTGCCATATATGTTGGTTCTTTATTAAAATTAGCAGCCAACCACATAATCCCACCTATAAAATTGAAATTAAGAACAAAGCATAGCTGATTACCCCAGTGAAATTCTAAATGGGGGCAAATCATAAATGTAAGTTCCCTTGAACTTCTTCACATTATACTAGATCTTTCCAAGCAGCATCTGGGAACTAAAACTAGCAAAAGGCACTTTTACGCTGAAGAGCTAAACGTCTGGACACACTTTTGGTTCACTACTTGAGAATCAAAAGGCAAAAAGACAATGCTAGTTAAGGCTCCTAGGCAGTTGCTTTTCCTAAATGTGGAAGACAGGTGGACAAAGAGGGCTGCGGGGTTTAGAACACAAGCAATTTTTAGATGCACTAGGATCTGAAGAATACTTGAGGGAAAAAAAACCAAACAAAAACCCCCACCTCTTCACTTTTGTGCTGGCCCTCTGCAATGCACCAATTAAATGCCACTTAACCTTTGGGTGCAAAGAAGGATATAATTGGTACAAAGCCCTTGTGCCTGCTGCAAAGAGGTGAATTTTGCCCAGTAGGGTTACAGTAAGGCGCAACGGTGGGTTGTCTTAAGTGCAATACTGTGAGGTGTGCTTATGTCTCAAAAAAGATACAAAGATGTCTGCACTTAGTTCCAGGAAAGTTAATCAGTACCTAAAAATCCATGCTGTTTATAATGTAGACTTTCATATTCTACGCTGGGAAGACCCAAACGAGGGCCACATCAGCAGCTTGGCAGAAGCCAGAGAGCTACACCTAACTTGATAACATGGAACAGATTACATCCTTCCACATCGTTAAAGACACACACATTCTGAGTTTGATATGGAGAGTATAAATCCTAGGGTGCAATATTCCATCTGAATCTGAGCAGCCAAACCAAGTGTCTGGGTCATGTCATTTCCCTATTAAAGAGGAGCCACATCCTAACACTCCAGAGACCACACTCTGGCTGCCCCTCTTCTGTACTTAACACAGAATGCCAAGCAGCTGGACTCACTTTCTCCATCATTTTCAGCAGGCCTTTCTCCCCTACCACAACTCTGCAGTTAACTGTCACTAAAGCCTTGATTTTTGTGTCAGCAGCGGAAGATAAGATGGAGAACAAGAATAGCTTTATGGAGTGTTTTTTTTTTTGTTTTTTTTTTTTTTAAGTGATGGGCATTTCCTTAATGAGAAGGCTAGACCTGCTACAATAAAAGGCTCACTTCCTGAATGGGGTAAGGCTTCCCATTTCTTAGGGTTGAAAAATCAGTGGCAACAAGATAAAGTTGTCATCCAGAACCCTGTATCCAAGGAGGCCCACCAGAGTGGTTTGGAAATCATGATGAAGGACTATGAAAAGAAACTTCTTAGTTTTAATCAAAACCTTCCTTGTTCAGAAACTCATTCATTCATTCCTGCTTGTTGCAAATTTGATGCATCTAGTCACCAAGATTACCAACAGCAGTAAAAGTAAGCGTTGATACTGACAGCTGTATTCTCTCCTCAGCTATGATATTATAAAGGTGGAATAACCGCTGACACCAATTAAGTTAATGCCACATTTTTGCCATAGTTTTTAACAGAGAAAGGTCCGGCCCTTTGTTAAATTTGGGTTATAAGCCCTCATGAACATAATACAAGTTTCTAAGGAGCAATCAATATAGAAATTCCCTGTTCCATGGTAGGTGGCTTCAGAACCTCTTGTCAACAGGGTATCTAACTGGAGTATTGGGTTCCCACAGTTTCTCCTCCAAATGTGGAAGGTGACACCCATGATTTAAGCAGCAGCTAACTTTACAGTCATTCATAAATTTTGTAATTCAAGATTAGAATTACAAAATTCCAAACAATTCTTCACACCAAGTAAGAGAGGCAGCAATGTTTGCCTCTACTTCAGTTTGAACTGTTTTCTGTATTTTCAGAATTACTAGGGCATCTTGGAATGATTTAAATATTGTAAAACAAAAACTTGGCATATTAAGTCCAAAGGTCTTGACAATTCTCTGTTCTAAATATAGTTTGAATCACAGAAAGCAGCAGCTCTTGCTGACGTGCAATCAAGAGTCTCATTTAAAAGTTTCACATGATGTATCTGTTATTTCTTTCCCTAAAAAACAAACAAACAAACCAAAAAATATACTATCCTTATCTTTTTACTCAAAACACTTGGGGTTAATTTTTTTAAAAAGCAGCCCACACACCCCACCACCAACCAAAAGCCCTAATTAGAGGCAAGAGGCAAAATTTTCAGAGGTACCCTAGTGACTTGGAAGCTTAAGTCCCTTTTCAAAAGTGACTCAGGCTCCTTGGGGCTTGTCTTCACAGAGATAACATGCAGAAAGCCAGGATGTAAATCTACAGTGCACTAAATTTTTTGCACACTAACTCATGAGTTAACCCTGCCTACAACACACTGAAAATTCCTCAGTACGCTTCATATAGGAATATGTCAAAGCACACCAAGGAGCTTTTAATGCTTGGTAGAAAGGTCTCTATAGCCACTTAGCACATGGCAAACAGGTGCATTGTAGATTCACATTCATTTGTTGCACACTGTAGACAAGTTACTGGCACTTTTGAAAAGTTTGCTCAAGGTCTGGCATTTGTACACAACCCTCTTGAAGTGGGGTAGAATAACCAATGAATGCCCAAGTAGATCATGTTTTTAAAAAATGCAATATGCAAAAGATGACTGTTTTTAAAACCATCTCTACATCAAGTCTAATCTGAAGTACCAAGTAGGGGAAGTACAGCAAAAGTTTCTTAACAAAGATACTGATCACATCATAAAGCTTTCTGTAGCAGCTCTTCTGGTCCCTTTGACAGGCATTGCAACAGTCAGACAATGTCCACTACTCAAAAGGTGATTTTACAAAAAAGGACACAGTTTAACTAAAACTCCATTGGTACAGACAAAGTCTATTCAAGTATTTTCTCTAGAATATGGACAGTGGAAGGACACTTTCAATGAAAAAGTCTGTAATATCCTTTGTGCTCCTCTAATTTGATCCAGATGGTTTCGCCCACCTCTTTCTTGCACAGTTCTTGGCTGCTGAATAGTGAATTTTAGCCACAAGTACTTTTTGTGCCCCTGAGGATAATTTCATCCCAGATAGGGTCTTGTTTGCTAAAAGGCTCTCTTTAAACCAGTTTCTCCAGCATGTTTTAGTTTAACATTTTTGTTCATAAATTCACTGTTTGTCATTTACTAATAGCACTGGCATAACCCAGACATTCGGGTAGCTTTGAAGCTTCTTTACTTAGCTCTGCCAATGAACCTCAATGCTGACCTTAAGTACATCCTTCTATTCCGGTCCCAACTTCTCTTGGAGAGAGACTAGCAATCACGTCACATTCAGGGATAGCGTGTTGGTGATGTGTGGCTAGATTAAGAGCCCAAACTTACTTTCACTTGTCCTCTATGCAGGATATCAATCCAGCTTCCCAGCGGCGAAAGGCTAGTGCAATAATCTAACACGTTCTATACGCCTAAACCACTTCGTCTGAAACTGTATAGTTTCACACCCAAACTAATTCCCCCATGAAAAGCACAATTAAAAAAAAAATAGGCCCAGTGTAACAACTTTAGTAATTTCCTCCCATTTTCTTTAAAAACTAGACTCCTAAGAGGAAGTAAGACGCCTCAAGCTTTAAATTGTCATTTTGCAACTGTTTTAACAGACAAGCAAAGCTGACTGAACTCCAAAAAGCAAACAACTGTTGATGACATGAAGACGTAGGAGGTTTTTGGTTTGAGTGTTAGAGACAGGAGGTGTTAGCAATAAAGCTGCCTTCCTCCTGAATAAGTTTTCAGCAGACAGTATTAATCGCCTTCAGAAAACCACTACCAAAACGTATGCTGCCTCACGTTGTAGGTGTTACATTGTTTACTGTGTTGTACACATTAACCAGCTGTTCATAAGGCATAGAGATCTCTGACTCATTACTGGTAAAGGTAGATTCATCAGAGGATGGGAAATTCCCCAGTTTCTTGGGAGTTTCAGGTTCCTCTGCAAGATTGTCATCCATGGAGGACTTTGAAGTTTCCTCATCATCTGAAAGATCTTCCTCATCGTCCTCTTCCTCATTTACAAAACGTATATTGGCACTCTCAAAGATTAGGGGTCGGCAGTCCCTAGAGTCCCAAGCTTCTCCTTCTTCCTCGCTTATCCGGTCCAGCTGGTTTACAAACATTGTGCTCTCCAGGGGACCATCTCCAGTGCGAATGTCATTTAGGTGCCTCATTACATGACTGTTTTGGAGTCCTAGGGTAACCTGGTCGTAACTGAATGGTTTGCTCTTTGTGTACATCACCTGGGCTTCCTTCTTGTTGTTCTGTGTATTTGGGTTGGCATTTTCTGCTTTGATCATTTTATTATTACTTGTCTTCAGAGCCTTCTTCCCAATCTGCTTGATGAGATCGTTGTAGGTCTCTTCCTTCTTCGAAAGGAAGCTAAAGATGTTCACATCCTTGGAGTTGCCCATCTGAAGGGCTTTTTTAGAGTGAGGGTGATTTTCAAAGGACTCTTTCCTTTTTTTCCTCCGTTTCTTGATTGCTTTGTGGACTTCGACAAACATGCTGACCTTCCAATTGACAAAGAGTGAAAGCCAAGCGAGGCCAAAGTAGATCCATAACTCTACAAAATATCTGTAAAGGGCATGGTAGTCTGCCTCTGGGTTTACACCTATAAAGGAACAATACAAAAAAGTTTATGTAATGAGTGTATACAAGTTTAAGAAAGTTTTAGTCTGGATATAACTTGAAATCCAGTGAAGAATGTTGAAGGGTTTTCAGTCCACCATTTTCATACCTGCCTTCCAACAGCAAAGCTGAAATAGAAAACATTTGGAGCTTTGCATTTAATGCCGATGCAAGAATGACGTACTACATTTGAACTTTCTTATTACAAAATCCCCAAACAATATTTTTTAAAATGGATCATTGAGAGAGGTCAGTCTAATTATCAAAGCATACGTCAGGAGTCAAGATTCTGGATTTTGTTTCAAACTCTCTTGAGTGGATTTGGGCAAATTATGCCCAATTTTTTTAGAAGGCCTCTCTAATTTTGGTCATTGAACCCTAGATACCATGGGCTCAACATTCAGAGGTGCTCGTCACACAGAGCTCCCAGTGATTTCAGTTAAGTTATGAATGTTCAGCCCTTCTGGGGAACAGCACAACTCACCAAAGCAGAGTTTAGGTGGCAGAAGTCAGGCACACCAGATTAAAGGCCACTCCTTAAAGATCAGGCCTCAACATCTCTGTGCTTCAGTTTCTCCCATCTGAGAAACAGGGACAATGCTTGCCTAGCCCACAGATATGCTGTGAGGCTTGTTTCTAAAAAGCTTTGATTGCTCTAAAAGGACATGTGTGTGAAATATTTACAATTCAAAATTAGGATTGAGACAGGGGTAAAGAATTGAAGTCACTTTCCTGATGTCACTTAGAAGACTGGGGCTCTGTGATTTCCCAGGCGTTGGTCCAACCCAAGACTTTTTAATTGATGAGTTTAGATCAGAGGCCTTCTGGGTCACATCCCTCATGATGAGGAACTAGCACAATCCTGTGGCTGCTAGGGTCAGCGCAAGCAAAGAAAAGAAAGGAGTAGCTTTTCTTACTCCACAATGCTGAGAAAACTCTCCTTACCTGCCCCCACCCCATCTTTTCCCTTCACATTCTGCAGAGTGCTGAGCTCAGGGTCTAGGAAGTGCCATTTTGAGGTGGTAGGGCCAACTCCTGAGTCTCTTGGGGAAGAAGTGTTGATCTTTAATAAAGACTTCAGTAATGCAAAAGCCTCTAGAGGCACCCATATTTCAGGAAGTTGAACCCCACCCGAACTGACATTTACATTTAAGACAGATACAATTCAGGCAATATACAAATAAGAAAACTGGAAGTTAACTGACCAGCAACAAAGTCTCCAAATCCTATGGTGGTGATCGTGATGAATGAGAAATAGAGACCTTCAATGTAGTCCCAGCCTTCAGTCACCATGAAGACAAAGGGAGGAATGACGAGATGGACTAAGACTCCCCAGACAATGAAAATAGCTGTGCATGTAATTTGTGCCTTTCTCTGTGAACGAAGAAAAAGAAAATAATTCAGAGAGACAAGTCAAGTTTTCTTTCACCCCAGTGCATTTCACAGCATGTCTATCCATGTCAGCACATGAGTTCGCAGTCCAGGAGTATATCACTAACCCTGCACAGGGGCTGCTGCAGCAAAAGATAAGGATTGCTCGGGCAGTAAGGAAGGGAGTTGCAAGAGGTCATGGGCGTTAGGGGCATTGCTGACAAAGGAGGAGCAAGTGATGAGTGAAAGAGCATTATGGGTTGCCAGGCGATAGTACTAGTGGATTCAGAAAAAAAAAAGGAAGAGCCAGAGCATGTTGTATGAATTAAATATGCAGCATTAGGAATTCCTAGGCCTCAGTTCCATCAAATGTTTCTGATAACTACACAAGGCACTCAAGCTGCATTATGGTAGAGGTGACATCACTAAAACCTTTGGGAGAACAGCCCTGTAATCCACAGCTGCCCTTCTCTATAGGCCAAACTCATCCTGGTGCAGAGAGATGGAACTTGACCCCACAGCACTTAAACTCTGCACTGAAGAGATGGGATAGCGTGGTTGGAGTGGCCATAAGAGCGATCACGATATACACTGCAATTCATGGCATGTGTGGAGAGAATTTTAGCACTTTCCTTCCCATTCTCCCTCAGCTCCTGCACAGAACCCATTTACCTGCCTGCATATGTGCCTATCTGTATTTCACCCTCAATAGTTTAGTGTACCCACTTAGTTTTACTACATGAACACTCAGCTATCTATGCTGATTATACATATTTCTATGCGGGTATCCATGGTGACTACAATATTATTAAATACATTACAGTATAAACCAATCAAGGCTCCATCGTGCTAGGTGCTGTACAAATGCTACGGGACATGGATCCTGCTTCAGAGAGCTTACAAACAGGGCCTAATCCTTCTCTCAGTTCAACCCATGCAATTCTGTTGCCAAATATGGTCCTTAACAGCCAAGTTCCACCCAGATTAGAAGAGAGCTGAAGAACTAAAAGTTCAAGTCACACACCAGCCACACCCTCCAGGAAGAAAAACAGAAGTCCATACCAGGCTTACTCCTCTCTTTGTTAGGAACTGGCCCAGCCTCTTGGCACGCCCTCCGAAGAACTTCCCCAAAGCACTGATCCATGTCAAGCAGAGGGGAACTCCAAAAAGCCCGTAAAATATGCAGAAGAGACGTCCAGCGGCTGTCTTTGGAGCAACATTTCCATAACCTGGAAGAGAGAAAAGACCATTCACACAGATGCCAAGAACAATTCAAGGCAGTTTAGCATGCTGATGTGGAGTCATTGCCCAATGTTCTGCTGTATGAGGAGCCCCTGACTTCACAACCAAAAAGAGGTTTAGCCTTTGTTGCTCCTATTGCTATCCGCTGAATTTGCACGCTTCCTGGCCCCTACTGCCCATGGGGCAACAATATATGGCATACAAACACAGGCTGGGGAAAAGGTGCTGTATTTTAAGTACCTCCTGGATTTTGGCGCTGAACTTTTTTGGTTTATCGATTAAGTCAGCGAGTTCTCTCTGGACCAGATAAGCAGGAGCTAAACTCACCTGGAGATCTCTAAAAGGAATTTTTCCTTCCAGTAAATATTATTTAAAGCCTTGGTCTTATAAATAATTTCAAATAGGCATCAGGCTTCATGCTCTATTCATTTTCTAATAAAAACATAAAAATAGGGCTATGTCTACACTATAAACTTCTGCCGGTCCAGTTCTGTCAGTCTGGGGTGTGATCCCTGATGGACACAGTTGTGCTGGCAGAATTAGCTATTATAGATACAGTTATACCAGCAAAGCTGTGCTGTTACTGGCATGGCTGCTTCTGTTTGTGGAGGGTTGTGGAGTGGTTTTCCTATACCAGTAAAAAAAGTGGACCTTTATTGATATAGCTGCATCCACACTAGGTGTGCTCTGTTGGTGTACTGGTATTTTATAGCAGGGATATGCTCTTAGCGGAGAGTTAGCAGAAATCAGAACTGCCAGTGAGGCATAAATCTTATTGGGAAATATACAGGCAAGACATCTTTTTCCTGAGATCCATTACGAACATCTAAGTCTTGCCCTGGTATTTCTGCAGATAAAGGCAGCCTGGCAGGGAAGAAGTGGAGGAAAGGTTGTGACAGAGCAAGCTGCCTTGGTTAGGGTTTTGGCCCTCTGATAGCAGCAGAATCTGAGCAAGATATTCTGAACACAGCTCCAGTAAGGCCAACTAGTCTGATCTCTAACCCTTTGCCAGAATCTTCTCGTTTCTGCTTTCTTGAATTTTTTACTAGAAGCTAAAGAGCAATGAAGTCAGATTATTTTCAAAGGTTTGTAATAATAGTAACAAGTAGAACGTGGTGGTGTATTTGGTTTAGCAATAAGATCTCCCCCATCAACTCGGGTCAGTTTGTGTTTTCAAACATTGTATGTGTTCCCTGTCGGAACAAACAACAAATAGTGACACTGATGTTTTCCTGCATCTTGCAGGGCTCTCTGAACATATCAGCAAAGACCTTCTGCAAAAGCAAAGGCAGATTTTTGCAAAAAGGACAGCAGCTGATTTTCCAAGTTCTACAGCACTGTATGCCTGTGTATCAGAGATGAGGAATACGTCTTCTAGTGCTATAGCATTTCACTCACATGAACAAATAAGTGAGATTCAGAAGAATGCATCAGTTCTGCCCAACTTGCTCTAAGAAACAGAGGAGAAGAGTTCCAAAGGGGCAGCCGTGTTAGTCTAGTTCAGTAGAACAAACAATGAATTTGTTTGTAGAGAAGAGGAGACAGACAAGAGGGCCTTCAGAGTAGTCTCCTTCACTAATGACAATGCATCTACCCACAGCTTTCTTGGGAGAGCATGGCACTCTATGTGGTGGGGGAGTTTCACAAAATCGCATGTATGTGTGGATGCTCCAAGTATTCTTTTCAGTTAAAGGGAAAACTTTGTACTTTAAATTTATAAATAAATAAATTTATATCACATAGGCATGGAAGTGCAAGCCTGATTGGAACTAAGAACATATTAATCCCATGTCCTATCAGCACACCGTGTCTGTAACTACTCAGCAAGAGAAAAAAATCTTTTATTTATTTCAAGGATTTGAGTGATGTGGACAGAGACTGAAGAACTGTCATTGCCTCATCAAGATACATTTTCTACGGGTTTTTTTTTATTGATTTGTATACACTTCCTATAAGCCTTAATGTATTTTCCATCAGCAGCCAATGGGATGCAAGAGGGTACCAGCCCATTGGAGTTTAGGGCTTAAATGCCAGGAGACTTTACTTGCTAAATACCCACCAATTGTTGTGATTACAGTAGCAGCAAAGATGACAGCGTTAGGCCAATTCCAGTTGTTGAAGGTGTTGTTCCCAGTGATAGCAACCCCTTGTCCAGCAGCATCTGACACCACCTACAAGGAAACAATCAATACATAAATTCATCAGGACATAATGCCCAACACGAAGCTTGAAGTACAAAGTTATGCCCATCAGCTCTTCTCATAGTTCAACTTTGCAAAATGGTCATGATGTCTACTCACTCACCCTTCTTAGACTGGGAGGGGTGGAGAAGGACACAAAGAGGAGACACAACCAACCAGACCACTAATGAACATTTTCTTGCCTATTAAAATTTTTCTCCAGACAAGCAGAGGTTTGCAAAGGAGCAGCAGCGCTAAACAGGTTCACTGGGGAATAATCTAGGGCTACAGTCACAGGGTTACCCACATAGCTCGTGAGCTAACTCCTATATTATATTGCTGTTTAGCACAGCTACTCAATATGGTGCAGTGTTAAGAGCGGGCATATGCTGCAAAACAATCCACTTACAAATATTGCTAAACAGCCTAGAGTACTTGGATATAAAGAGGGCTGTATGGAAGGATTCCTTCTGGCCATGCTGCAC
Organism: Pelusios castaneus; assembly: GCA_007922175.1. Classification (NCBI taxonomy): domain Eukaryota; kingdom Metazoa; phylum Chordata; order Testudines; family Pelomedusidae; genus Pelusios; species Pelusios castaneus. The sequence continues at coordinate 6,634,268 of ML685848.1, read as the reverse complement.
AAATGCAACCCCATTAAGAACACAGGCTGGTGCTTGTTCACCTGCTGTCCCTGGCAAAGCCTAACAAGCCAACACAAAACCGCTCCTTTTGATTTGTTTTCCTTAACTTTTCCAAGTTATTTCATGCTATCAGCTGTGCTTGATTCAGCCCTCCGTTTCTCATTCAGCCTTCTTTCTCATAACAAGTTTTTGAATTAACTGAGCTGATTTGAATGGTAAATGTTTGTTTAGCATTTTGTGGTGGGAAGGGTCAATATTTTTGCTGTGCAGAGCTAGCAAGTCAAAAGCCTGGACATCAGTTCAGGTCAAGAGAGCACTGAAGACGCATGAAAAATCCTCACATTTTGTGGGCATGATCTTAGGAGGTATTTTAGCCTAGACTTGTGTTTCCCAAACTGGATCAGAGGAGACTGAACTGGCAGTGTGACTGAAGCACAATGGCCACAAACAGTTTACATAGAAGATTACAAGCTTGTATATAAATAATGAATAAAAATGCATCTGACCACAATTCTGACATACTTACTCTTTCCTCAATAGAAATGGTTGGTTACCAAGTTCACTCAAGCTAGGTCTTCACTAGACTTTTGATTGCAATTAACTTGAGGTGGTTAATGAATTTGTAAAAGCTAATGTGCACACTTCCCCAAACAGTTGATCCAGGCTACAAATCTTTTTTTACCTTAAATGCCTTTACCTTAATTTGGCAATCAATTAACGTGAGGTACAAAAGTGTAGTGAAGACAAGCCTGTAACAGAAATCCGTAACTGACCAGTTAGTCTTTACTCTGCAATTCCTGAGAAGTCCTAAACTTCAGCTGGTTGCACTCTAGGCATTTTAAATGTAGGCCAGTTTAAGCTAAACACAAAGAAATTCTCTCTTTTAGGATTAGACACAACACATATCACATAGTGTGTGTTCTGAAGAGAAGGGTCTTCTTACACTGGAGAACACCAAGCAGGTATGAGTCTCTCACTCACCAACCCACCCTTTCTTCCTTGCCAATGTGGATCAGTCACTGGACTTTGCACAGAGAGCCAACCCTAATTAATAAACACACAACACTAGTTAACTTGAGTTTTATTTCATTTATTTATTTAATTTTGAGACATAATACATACCACAACTGCCCTTCCTACAACAAAATTGCCCTCAAAGCGGGTTTATTTGGTATGCAATGGAGTTTTTTTTTTTTTTTTAAAAAGTCATTTTCACTCTAGGAGCCCATTTAGACGATAAAAGGGAAAGGAGCCATGAAGTCTAGGTGAAGGAATATGACTACAGATCTCTCTACTGGGGAAGAAGCTTGACAAGTGTGCAAGATGGTGTACAATATTTATTCTGTCACCTAAAGACTATAGCTAGAGGCACAGGTAGAAAATAGGGCTGGCCCACTGAGGGCTATTATCAGTTGATAAAAACCACAAAGATAGGTGTTGCGGTAGGCACATTTGTTGAAACCGTGAGGGCCCCTAGAACAGGCCACAGGGAGGCAAAAGAAAGCTGAATACACACAACCTCTCCCCCACTTGAAATAAACACGCCCTGTATTAAAAAAACACCTCTGTGTATTTGAAATGTCTACCTGAAAACTGGAGGATAAGAAGGAATGACCAATTCTTTCTGATTAATTCCATATAACAGTTGCTTAGTGGTGATGCAAACTCAGCATTGTATTAGTGCCAGCAAATTGCTGATTTGATACTGTAGCCAAGCCCCACCCATTGCCCATCATCAAAAGCCCCAACTTTGGTTGATTCATAATGCTAGGTCTACACTTCAAAGTTAGGTGGACATAGCTACCCTGCTATAGCGCATGCTTGAGCGCCCAGCGAGTATGCTGAGGTAATCCTAGTGCAGGCACAGCACAGTTGACGGACAAATGTTTCCATTAACTTACTGTTCTTCGGTGAGACAGTGAGAGAAAAACCCCTTCTTTCACTGTTGGAATTGTTTGCACTACTGTGCCAAAATTGGGCTGCTGTAGTGTGTAGAGTAGACATAGCCTACGTCTTTCAAACGCAGCAGCCAGCCAGGTCACACAAAACAGAAATACAGACCTGAATGCCGGCTGACAGCCCTACGCTCCACATACCCTCAGGTGCATGTTGAGCAATAAGGATAAGAAAATTAAGGCCTACCTGAGAAAGCTGCACTGGTGTCAGTTTAAACTGATGTAGTTAAACAGTGTGTATGGACTCATTCAATGCAAGAATGTTTTCTTTTCTGTTTAGTTTACATCAATTGGGAATAGGTTTAAGTTAAACTGAACTAAGCTACTCTTACATCAAGATCAGCAAACATCCATACAGGGCTTCATACCAGTTTAAGTTCAACAAACGTATTATCTTTGCGTAGACAAGACCTCAGTGATATCCCCCAAGAGAACATCCTTGGAACCAATGAACAATGGCTTACACAACTCTCTGCTCTTTGGGGGGGGGGGGGGGGGCAAGGGGGCAACAGGAAAGGGGAAGGAATGGAGTCTTTCCAAAATGACTTCATCATTCCTCACAAGGCCACTGACCTCAGAAGTGTTATTGGGCCATTGTAATCATACCACATTACTGTACCCTCAGCTAGCGCTTAGGAACTCTGTTCACCAGTATGTGAAAGCAGCTAGAACATTATCTGAAAATGGTGGTGGTTTCGGTCATGTGAGGGGAGACAGCTGAAAAGGAAGAAGGCAGCTAGAGTGGAAGAGAAGCCCACACCTGTCCCAGTGCCCTTCACAACGACTCAATTAATGGCCCAAGAAAGACACAGGGTCAGCTCTTCTCAATACAGTACAAACACTTCAAAATTTAGGTTCATAGCAGGTCCCCTGCCAAAGCCATACATGCCTTTTGTTCCCATTGACATGCAACTATATAGGAGGTAAAGTCGTGCCTCAACTCTTCACTGTCATTCTTCTCTTAGTATCTTTTGGCTGTAATAAGCTTGTGTGCGGATCTGAAGTCACAATACACATTCATCGTCTACAACCCATCTGTAGGAGCATAAGATAAAACAGGACCTCCTCCTTTCCTCCCCCACTTCTTACAGAAGTAAAATCCCTTAAGCAGCACATTGTGAAAGTCTCCTAGTTATTATTAGTAAGGACCAAAGCTATTACTTGGTTAAGCAGAGTGCACTAGACTAGACTACTCTGTTAGGAAAAACTTGCAGCCTTGAATCGCAGGCCGTGTGTCTGATCATATCAGCATGAAACAAAAACTCACCAGCAGCAAAGTAAGTTAATTTTGGTGCAGAGGGAAAAATATGTAGCAGTTTTCTCAGCAAAATGCAATATCTTGACCATTTTGAAACACGTTTTTTTTTTCCATCAGAAAATAAAAAGTGGACACGACACCATTAAACAGCAAATACACTTTTTGTGCAGTTTCTTAGTTAGCCTGCTAAAACCTTTTTGAATTCAAATCAGATTGTGTCAGAGACAAGGCCAACTTTGCCACTTCACCACTAGAGTATATAAGTTCCTACGCTCCTGCAGTTATTACTGAAAATAAACAGGGACTACAGAAATGGAATCCAAGAAAGAGAAGAGTATGCACTGAAAGCCCAGAGAGCCTTCCAATATAATCAGGATGACAATATTTTCCTCTCTTTCCAAAGTACTTCCCCAGGACAAAATAATGCTCCAATGCAGCCTCGGGTTTCCTTCAGAGACATCTTAACTGTTAACTATTAATGACTGACTTAACTGAGGATTTATCAAAGGCCTAAGTGGCAGTCAAATAACTTTCTCCCCTCTGCCCAACGCTGCATATGCAGAAGGTTATCCATGCTATTGTTGACAAAGCTTTAGCCACAGGTACCACTTAGATTTTTCCATAAAAACTAGGATATGACTGCAAACAAGCACAAAAGAACACAATTTAAAAAAGTAAGTTTGGAGGAAAAGAGTGAGAAAAACTACATTTGAATGGATAAATGTCTCTTCTGACATCTTTCCTTCCTAGCAGAAGAGGAAGGAGGGGACAAGAAAGCAGATTGGCATGTAGAAGAAGAAGGAGTCTTTCCAAACAACCAAACCACACATGAATATACTTCGGCTGTGCCTACATCAGCATTTTTCCTTCAAATTTCCCACCACTACAGTATCAGCACAGCTCCAGTGCTAGCAAGGGTGAGTGTCCCATTGAAGACAAGCGAGCTCTGTCTTAACTATCAGGCTGTCTGGTTATACCCGAAGCAGGTCTTTAAGGAAGTTCAAAGTTCTGTCTCAATTATTGACTGGCCTGCTGTTAATGCAGGGGTAGGAAATTGGAATAAAAATGGTACTGTAGACAAGATCTTTGGGGCACTCAAAAGGGAGAGCATACACTTAGCCCTCTGAGAGTAGAGCAAGAGAATGGGTGGTGGTGGTGTGTGTGTGGGAGGGTTGTATAAAAAATACAAACCTAGAATGACAAGCAAGCGTGGCCATACCCATAATAAAGGCTTGTCTATTATTAATTTAAAACACCCAACCATAGTAAATTACAGTTATTTGAACAGATGGGCCATGCCCAAGTGAACAGAAGCAAGCCATACTGTAGCCTGATGTACAAAAGGCACGCTGCTTTAAAAAAAAAAAAAAAAAAAAAAAAAAAGCAGACTTTTACCTTTTGTGTATGCCAATAAACCTCTACAAGGTCTGAAGCTTTATTTTCTTCTTCTTAACCAATCATATTTATGGTAACATCCACAGCAGTAAGATATAACTTTGTTGAACAAAAATGTAGTTAATTTTGCACTATAGAGGGCCTCTATGGCCACAGAATACATTCAGGAGCAAATGGACACATTACTTTATGGCACTCTGGTTGCATAGATAGCAGAAAAAAAATCCCAATCACATCTCACCTCACAAGGGAGGGAAAAAAAAACCATGATACTGGTCATACATTGCCTCCTTGATTAGCCAGAAAATCACTGCAGGTGTCTAATCTAGGATCCAGGTAAGGTCTGTAATTGGACTGTTATGGCTGTAACTAGCACAGCATTATCTGAAGATAAGTCAATGCATTCAGAATTTTAATTTGCCCAGATAAGACAGGAGAATATCGTATACATTAAAAAATCTGCTTTGTTACAGCAGCAACGGGTTTTGCCAGGTAATGCCTGTTATCGCTTCGTCCTTGGCGCAAGGCTGACTGAATGCCGGTACAAGCAGAACACACAGTAAGAGATACTACTTAAAGCGTTAAGAACTAGGAGAGGATTGTACGAACCAGTCCCCATTAACCCTTTCGGAATCGTCACTTTTATTCAGTAGATTTAGACATGTTTGGAAATGAATGGCTGCGCAAAGTTACCTGAGCAGTATCAAAGGAGATTTCCTGAGAATTAATCGGGTGGGAGAGCTGAACATGGCAGGTAACTTAACAGGTATGCTATAAGTCAGAATAGTTTACCCTGCCCAACAGGCACTTTATATCTGCACAGGACAGCAAGACATTAACTGGCCCAAAGACTAAGTCCTCCTTTAGAAGAGCTGCATTTCATCTCTTCCCATAAACCCAATGAAATCATTCTCCAAGTCATGCTGGACAAATCTGATCATGCAAGCCAGTGGTAGTTGCACAGATGAACCTCTGCACATCATTTTCCACATTTACCTGCTAGATTCAGTGGCCCTTTACTTGAAATTTGTTCTCACTCACTGAGCAAAACAGGGTATCTCCAAGTTTCCTAGTTACAAAACTTTCATGGTATTTCAAGCCCCCTCATTGAAAACAATTATCTTGTCCTAATATGAAACACTTCTCTTTAGTCAGAGAGGGTAGGAATAACTGAATCCTTTAAGCCTAGAATCAGACTTCATTATACACATACCAAGGCAGCACCATATTTACTCTATACAACAGTGATAAGAACTGAATACTTCATTTGAGAACATAGTCTATCAGTTAAAGCAGTGGTTGATATGCCCTGTATGAGCCCTTACCTTTGTCCTCAGCTCCAACCCCAACACTTAGCGCTGGTCTACACTGACATGATGCTGCTTACCTCGATCTTCTGCAGCCTGTGTCTCTACTGTCAGAGCACTAAATTTGAAAAAAAAAGGAGCTGTAATTCAACTGGCTAACACCACCCTTGCGAATGGTGTAGCACTGATGCCGAAATCTACAATTCGAATTTAGGTCCATGTAGCCAGAGAGCAGTTTTTCTGGGTTTTTTTTCTGTCTGCTACACCATAGCAACATAGCTCCTCCCCTATTTGCAGCCCCAGAAAGTTTTCAATTAATTCCTCTCTCTGCATGCAGCATTGTGCCTCTCTGTTGTGCCTACAGCAGAGAAACAGCAAGGAAAGCTTTTCCTGTTTTTTTTTCCTTTAGAGAAGAGGGGAAGTTAGTGAGAGGAAGATGACTGCCTCCCCATAAGCCCCAGCATCTATTACCCACAGTGCAATGCCTCTCAGAAAGTAATGTGAGCAGGAGGGATGAGAGATCCCAAACAAGCAATTTGCTTTGATCGCTTGCCTTTGCCTTCTGTAATTTGACATCTTAAAATCAAATTACAATTCTCCCCCCCCTCCCCGCAAGTGTAGACCAGCCCTAAATGACCTTAAGTAGTTACTCCACTCTCAATGCCTCATATGTTCCTCATCTGTGAAATGAAAACAGCTCACAGAGGTGCTTCAAGGGGTACCAGGTTTTCAAAGTGCATTAGAGAGCCTCCAGTAAAATATGCTAGATAAATGCGAAATACAATGTAAATGGAAACTAACAGATACAGATAATGTGTACAGTAACAGAATTGCTTCTTGGGACTGCATTATTCCTCAGCTGAAGTAGACTCTTATCTCATAAACACTCTGAAACATACGCTAAGCTAGCATCTAAAGATTTTTATGCAACCCTCAAATCCCTTTCCTGATCAACCGCCTCCTACATAATATGCACTTAGTATTTGGCTCCTTTTTAGCAGACTCAGTTAATAGTTACTGGCCCAAGTCACAAAAAGCTCTGAATTCCCATAACCTGCTCATGTTTCTTTTCATTACTTGCCGTGCCTCAAATTTTACCTGAGATCTCATTTTTCATGCCTACATCCAGAGTCTTGTATATAAATTTAAAGATTGTGGATGAGTTATCTAATCGCGGGTGCATACAATACCAGCAATTTAGCCAATCCCAATAAAACTCTCCAGTGGTGTGGAGTTTGCATTTATAATCTGATGAAACTTTATACTGCCATTCCTCTTTCAGCAGTTTTTATTTTAACTGAATCCAGCAGCAACAAAGTGAAATAGCAGGAGACAACAACGCCTCAGGCAATCAGTACTGCGGTCATGTCTTTGATTTGACCGCAACTCATTTCAAATGGGGAAGAGAGATCAAGTCAACAAACAAGGACGGAGCCCCAAGCGTGAAGAAAGAACCAGATATGCTTGTACGCCTGCATCCACAGGGTATCAGTGCTCAGTCTGAGGCACTGGTTTTCAAACATTTTTCCTCAGGACCCTGTTGAAAAAAAATCATTTATGTCCACGACCCAACAATTACATCTTCGAGCAAATTCCAAAGGGGTAGCCGTGTTAGTCTATTGTAGAAAGACAAAAGTGCCACAGGACTCTGTTATCTTCGAGCAATGCATTCTACTCTTTCAGCAGCAACAGGAGGAGGTGCTACGACCCAGTACCGAGTCCCGACCTGTGGTTTGAAAACCACTGGTCTAAGGAGAGAGAAGTCTCTAATTGTACCTACTAAAAGAGAAGTTCCATTCCTCTTCTTTTTTCTCCCTGGCTGTCAGGGTGGTCACTGTAGTAAAAGCATTCATGTAGAAAGAACCTGATGTGGGTTACAATGGGAATGATCAGAGCAGGCAAGGGTGGAGGGAGTTACACTCACAGGGAAATAAAAGTAAACTTACTCAGAAGCAGATCACTCAAGCCCTTCCAGAAAGTCCTACATAAACACAGGTGTGCATATGCACAATCCCCAAACAATAAGACTCATTCCCAACATAGACATAGGGCAAGAGAGGTGAAAGCAATTCATGTGGCAATACTTCCATACCCAGCCCCCTGGAGATAAGAGGCCTAGTCTATATTCAGGGTGTCCCCCGTTTAACTCCAACTATTGATTATGGAATTGAGTTAAAATAAAGCATAAACCAGATTATTAATCTAATTAAAATAGAATTAAGATCATCTATACAGGGTTTTGCACCATTTGAACTAAATCAGTTTAGAGCTGACCTTAGAGTCAAACCTGTGCAACTATGAATATGGGTAAGTCCAGAGATCAAAAGACAATATCAGAAGGGATGCTAGTAAAGAAGTGATCAATGTTTGGTGCTGAAAATAGGAATTTATACATTCAGCATCTTAAATATAATATTTTTTTTACCTTTACAACATTAAAGAAGAAACTGATCCGCATGTTCAGTTATTCACTATGGCAATTTTGCTTATGGGAGATTCACAGTTAGGGTGAATGCGTTTAGGCATTTTACATATGATGGGGTTGAAACCTTTAGATTTCAACAAACCTTGAGTGTATCAGCACTGGCTCACAGCAGCCTCCACTTGTCTGTAGCAAAAAGAGATCATTGTGTTCATTTTTAGCAACAAAAGCCTCCTTAAATGAACTCTCACAATCTAGTGTGACCTACAGTATTACAAAAAGGGAATTAAAGCCAAAAAGCTCTTTCATGTCCTGTGACCCAATACAGCATACAGGGGAAAATAAATGTTCTCATCTATAGGCAGCAGGGGGTGGAGAGAAGGTGTATCTGATTAATGGCTCTATCAAAGTGTAAGCTTAGCAGTTAAACCGTATTGTGCCTTTTTCCTCTTGATAAAGTTGTTTCTACACAAGTCTTCCCCTCTTGTGCATGCCTAAAGGGGCTAATATTTTATACTTTCCCGTTCCCCTTTATTTCTGTAAATAACCACACTACTGTTAAAGCATCCTTTGCATGATAGCATTCTTACTGCTGCTAGCCAAAAAACAAAGTGTCGTGGGACCAGGAATATGTCCAAGAAGTGGACATAATACAAAAGGTTACAACAGAAGGTCTGTGTAGCAAAAATGTAAGTTATATCAATGGCATCATTAAAGACAGTGGCAAAGGGGGGGCTGACAGCTCATGACTTTGGGAACAGCTGCAAAAGCACCAAAACACATGCAGCAGCATATGAAACAGCTGCATCCTTTTAAGAGTCTCCTTTTACTTTTGTATATTTCTCCCAGTCATTTGGCATGAGGCAAGTTGTTCATGGTATGTGTGTAATGTACAAATTCTCAGGAACAGGACAATGACTCCTTCCAAAGGGATCTAAATCACCAGGAAGGCACATACTTCTGGTTATTGCTCATCCCGGTTTTCCATCTCAGACACAGTGACAGCATCATCTACAGCTTGAAATACACTGGCTCATGACCAGGGTCGGTGTGCACCGCCAAGCAAGAGAGCCTTTCAGGAAGCCTCAGGCACTTGATAAAGTCTCTGTGGGACTCGGGAAACCAACAGGACTTGGGATCGTTGACCTTTCATTTCCCCTCTCCCTCTCTCAGCATTATTTGAGGTTGGAATATAATTTTGATGTTCATCAGGATAACAACCATGCCAGATGAGAGGGAGAAAAAAACTGTAGCAGTGCCCTGGATTTCCTAATTTGCTTTTGTGGGGGTGGTTTGTGACCTCTTTTTGGTAGAAATCAAAATAAGACAGGTGAACCACATTGTCTCAAGCTAACAGGCAACACCCTGGTGCCTTACAAACCTGTGAGAGTTTAACTGTCATGATCTATGCAGAAGGTAGTGTTAGGAGGTGTATGGGGTAAAGCATCCAGGGCATGAGCCAGCAGCACCATTCATTTGCACCTGCACTATGAAAGGATGGCGAGTGATGAATCACTCCTAACAACACTCTCAGCTGATCAACAGACCCTCAGTCAGGGAAGCTGCTTTGAGAGGCATCTCCTCCCAGCAATGTAATCCCAGCACTCCAGATTTCAGGATCTCGCCCTCTCCTAGAATTTCTGTATAGTTTAACTTTTCCCAAAGCAAAAATTAGCAGGATCCCATCTAGCACTTTCGCACTAGGAGGGGGGGTGAAGCATTGGAATTGGTTGCCTAAGGAGATGGTGGAATCTCCGTCTTTGGAGATATTTAAGGTCTGGTTAGACAAAACCCTGGCTGGGATGATTTAGTGGGAGTGATCCTGCTTTTAGCAGGGGTTGGACTAGATGACCTCATGAGCTCCCTTCCAGCCCTTTTCTTCTATGATTCTAGAAGCACTATATCATTACTGCATGGAATAGTTTATGACACAATGGGATTAAAAGCAATAATAAACTCTTGAAATTGGCATGCAGAGGCTGTAATGTATTTCAATTAACTAACTAGATGTCATCAAGGTATAGGAATTAGGTTAATAACAGCAAATAAGAATGAGCCTAATGAAACCATATAGCCAATAACATTACTTGATTAAATAATTATTAATACAAAATTAACATCACTAGACCAGCAGTTCACAATCTTTTCATGTTGGTGACCCCTCTCACACCAAGTCTCTGACTGTGACTCTTGGGCATCTATGGGCACCTTTATCTCTCCACTGCCCATAGTCTTTGTGGGCTCCCAACTCCCCTTTTGCTTCAACCCCTGCAAGCTTCCTGCTCTCTTCCTTCACCCCTAAGCCCTGTACTGTGCCCCCTTCTCCCCAACCCCTGCCAGAGGGGGATTAAGGGGATTTAGGGTCCTGGGCCCATGTCCCCTCCCCGGGGGCCCATGCCACCTGGGGCCCCAGCCCTCCTACTGTTGGGCCCCCCCCTCCAGCCAGTCTGCCACTGGGGATAGTGGGGCTGACTGGCACACAGTATGGCTTCCAGTGCAGCCCTCCAGGGCCATAGGCTACTGTACACAGCACACCAGCCAGCCCCAGCCTGTACCTGGAGTGAAGCAACCCTGCACCAACCCGCGCCTTGGGGTGAAGCAGCTGGCCCAGGGGAGGGGCAAGAACACGGAGCCTGGCCTCTGGCCGGCCTACGCGCCACCCCCCCCCCCCGCCTTCCCAGTGCTGGCAGGATGGAGTGGGGGCCCCTGGGCACAGGCCCCATAGGTCTGTGCGATAATCTGCCCCAACCCCTGCATCCTCCCTCCTGTACCGCCCTGGGGAAACTGACCTGATTGCTGATAGATCCCCTCCTCACTCCTCCCCCAGCCACAGTCTCCTAGGGGGGCATAGAGAAACACTGGGGGGGGGGGCAGAAGAGAGAGAAGGAAGTGAGCAGCTCATGCTTGGCCGGCGCTCAAGGCTCACGACCCCCAATCTAATTCAGTGTCTAGATCCATGTTCTACAGCAGAGGCTTTTACTTGGAGGTGTATCAAAAATAATCTAGTCGAGTGTGTCAACATTTTAAACATACAATTCTGACGAGTGTGCATGTAACCTGCTCAAAGTTGTCCCCATCTCTGAGTCTGATATTTAAAGTAAATACAGCCTGGTTGCTGCTTGCATATTGGTTTTGTAACAAGACAAAAACCCAGATACGATTTGGGAGGTGGCATGCCAGACTGTTTTCCTTCCTGCTGTTTTTTTTTAGTCTAGGTCTACTAATTAACTGGTCAGTATCTTCACAATTCCCTTTGGATTTTTAGAAAGCACTGATAGGGATTTTTGTTCTTTTCCTTCCCAATTTCCACTCCATGCAATGCTGCTTTGTAAGTAGAAAAGAGAGCATCTAACCAGTTTTCAGTGCACAGGACTTTGGAACCAATCAGGTTCCAAGGAAGCAATCAAGCACGAACTAGGAGACAAAAATAAGGATCAGTGCTGGAAGTTTTTCAAATTGTTCTAGCATGAATGCACAAAGACCAAGATGCAAGGCACGTAAAATACTAAGAAACCTATTAATGAGTTTTGAGATGGCAAAAATATTCTTGCCTGAATGACTGTACCACCCACCCCTTTCCTTGAGGAATGCTATGTTTAATTCCAAAACAAAAATCAATACTGTTATCTCGAACATGGGATTAAAAAATATAAAGCTTTGCTCTTGCAACACAAGCATTAATGTTATTGTGGCCCAGGGGAAGCTAGTTTCAGGTCTTTGCACAGGTGTGAAGAACCATGGGGAGAGATGACCAACGACTGACAAGGTTTCAATAGTATCTATTTTGGGTGCCCAAAACCACTATGATGCACATCATAGCTGGAGTAATGGAGGCACAGATGTGAGTCAGCTGTCCATGACTCTATCCTATAGCCTCTGATTATACACACACTAGTCCCTGTACAGTTATTGAAAGGGATTTAAGAACAACTTTATACTGACACTGCTATTTGCATCTCTTCTGAACTTTAGACCTGCCTGCGTGGCCTCTATTCAACAAGCAGAAACCATGGGAAAGGAGTCAGACACTCCTTTCAGTTCTACTTCATTGTATTTGAAGAAATCTTTATTATTTCTTTGACTCTGGTTAATAAGTTACAGGTCATCCTTGAAGAGAATAACTTGTTCTGATAAGGGATTGATTAACCAATCTTCTTTTTAAGGATCACCTATTCTGGTTAAATTGTAAACCTCTGACAAGAAACAAATAAACAACCTCTCTAGACAAGAGAAAGTGAATGTTCCTGCTTATTACAGAGATTTCTGTGCAGTACACTGAATCTCTGTGACCTGTCAGGGGAAAATGGGTAGGAATCTGTTTGGAACAATCCCTCTTCAGAAATCAATTTTGACCAGCTTAGCCCAACCAAATTCATGGTCCACTTCTGTCAATTTCACAGCCAATTTCATGTTTTTAAAAACCTTGAATTTCACAGTTTCGGGTATTAAAATCTTCAATTTTATGGTGTTGTAATAAAGCATGAATATATCTAGAAACAGCAAAATATAAGCATGTAAAGTCCATGACGCCCTCCATAAACAGGGATCAGCTTCCTCTCTCCTATATCACGCCACTCTTACATCTGCACTGTTGCTGGTGGTGATACTGCCTTCAGAGCTGTGTGCCAGCAGCCCAGCTCTGAAAGCAGCCCAGATGGGTGGCAAATACCACAATCCCCCTAAAATAGTCTTGCAACCCTCTTTTGGGTCAGGATCCCCACTTTGAGGAATGCTGCTATTTGGTAAAAGTACACAAAAAAGGATGAGATTTCATGAGGGGACCAGATTTCATGGTCCATGACGCTTTTTTTGCAGCCATGAATTTGGCAGCATCCCAACGTTGATGCAACACCACAAAGACAAACAGCAGTGAATTAAGGTGCTGCCTCTAGCCATCGTCTTCACTGCACATGTCCCTGTTTCATAAGCGGAACAATCAAGCTCCTCTCGAACCGCAGCTGCAATGGCCAGAGCAGTCACAGAGGGAATAATAAGCTTGACATTTGGCACTCAGAACAGTTTCTGCTTTTAAACATCCTTCCTCCCCCTCCCAAAACACTCCCCATACTATACATTAGTTCTCCCCATTCCTCATAAGACTCTTCCCATCCCCAAGATTTGTCATACAAGGATACAGAAAATCAATAGCGTGGTATAGAAGAAGGGGTTTAAAGAGGAAAACATTGTCAGTGGCATCTGAAAGGAGAAAAAAGACCTATTTAAGAAATCCTGGAAACAGAATGATACCAATAAGAGTAGGAAAAAAAGACCACTAGATCAGAAAGTCTTTCCCTTCTGAACCTCTGCAAGGGCAGGATAGATTACTCTATACAGAGAGAACACTTTCCAAAAGCTCCTAGGCTACGTCTACACTAGAAAAAGATAAGTCGATTTTGTTAAGTCGACTTAGGTCAACTTTAAGTCAACTTAAAGCTGTCCATGTCCACACTGTCCTTAAGTCGACTTAAGGAGTTGACTTAAGGCTTAAGTTGACCTAATGGGTCGTTCTTATTGAGGCGACATAAGGAATTTCTTAAGTCGACTTAATGAAAGTCAGGTGTAGACAGGGAGTAGTTTAGGTCAACTTAAGGGTCCTTAAGTAGACCTAAATTGTTAGTGTAGACATATCCCTAGATTCCATTGACCTTATGGGATTTAGGAACCTTTTGAAAGTTCTACTATAATCCTATTTACCTGGGGACACTCAGGGCATGTTTACATTACAAGAGCTATACTGGCACAGCTGCCAAGCTGCTGCTGTAGTGTAGACACAGTCCAGTAACACAAGTTATTGTAAATAAGCGAAGAGTCCTGTAGCACTTCTAGGGTACGTCTACACTGGAGCCTTAGGTCAATTGAAGGAAGGTTAAGTCAACCTACAGACTCCTGCATCCACACTGGCTTCTTATTAAGTTGACTTAAGCACTTCCTTAAGTCGACTTAACATCACCTCTTAAAGTCAATTTAATGCTAAAGTCGACCTCATTAAATAACTTAATCCAGTGTAAATGGGGAAAGCCCTTAAGTCGACCTAATTGGCCTCCAGGCCCCCTCCTGCATCTACACCAGGGGCTCTTGGTAGCACAGCTCTGTTGGTCAAGGATCAAACCTCATTACATCCCTCCCCAAGATAGCTATGCTGGCAAACGTCTGTAGTGTAGACCTGGCCTAAGGTCACTTTACTTATGAATGACAGCATCCACACATGGGTTAAATGCACTTCAGATTCAAACCTTTAGTTAATTTGGCTTAAATTTCCCTGAGTAGACATGTCATTAGAAAACTAGGTCTTGTCTTCACAGGAAAGATATTCCAGAGTAAAGCAAGGTGTGAATTTAAAGCAGAATAGCTATTTTGAAATAGCTCCATGTGTGTACACTTATTCCAGAATAATACTGCCTTCTTTTGGGTTAGTTTAATCCATTTCCAAAGTGGATTAAGCCAAATCAGAAAAATGATGCAGTGTGGTCTAGTCACCCTACTAGATAGAGCATTGACAGGGACTCAGAAGACCCGGGCTCTATTCCTAGCTATGCCGCTGACCTGCACAGGGACACTTCGCAAGTCAGTTCCCTTCTCTGTTCCTTGGTTTCCCCATCTGTAAAAAGAAGGGGTTGCTTACCTGTAACTTCTGTTCTTCGAGATGCGTGTCCCTGTGGGTGCTCCACACCAGGTGTCATTGCGTCCCGCGGTGAAGACCGGAGGCTTTAAAGCAGTAGTGCTGCAGGGGGCTGCACGCGCCGGTCGCGGCTCGCGACCATTCCCGCCAGTCGTGGCGCGCGCAGCCCCCTCCGTCCCTCAGTTCCTTTTCCACCGCGGAGCAACGAGGTAAGTACTCCGAAGTAGAGGGGAAGGAGGGAGGGTAGTGGAGCACCCACAGGGACACGCATCTCGAAGAACAGAAGTTACAGGTAAGCAACCCCTTCTTCTTCTTCGAGCGATGTCCCTGTGTGTGCTCCACACCAGGTGACTTGTTAGCCGTTATCAGTCATGGAGGAGGGACTTCGGTGTATAGTGGCAAGCACCGCCGATCCCACTCTGGCATCATTATAAGAAGTTTTGTTAATTGCATAATGCGTTGTGAAAGTATGCAGAGAGGTCCAAGTGGCAGCCTTACATATGTCTGCAAGAGGCACGTTATTTAGGAATGCTGTGGTGGCCGCCATCGCTCGTGTGGAATGTGCCTTGACTTTGACTGGGGGTTGTATTTTATTTTGTTGGTAGCAAGTTATAATGCATTCCTTTATCCATTTTGATAATCTTTGGGTGGATATTGGTAGGCCTCTGCATCTCTCTGCGATGGAGACAAATAGTCTGTTCGATTTTCTAAATGATTTTGTTCTATCCAGGTAGAAGGACAACGCTCGTCGGACATCCAACGTATGGAGGACGGCTTCCCGTGGATTCTTGTGAGGCTTCGGAAAGAAGGTAGGTAGATATATGGGTTCGTTAATATGGAAGTGGGACACAACCTTGGGCAGGAACTTGGGATGAGGACGTAATGTAACTTTGTCCTTTTGGAACACAGTATACGGAGGATCTGTTGTGAGGGCGTTAATTTCTCCGACTCTTCGTGCAGATGTAATAGCGACCAGAAAGGCTACTTTCATGGACATGTAGTATTGGGAGCAGGTCGCCTGGGGTTCGAATGGGGATTTCGTTATCGTATTAAGGACTAGATTTAAGTCCCAGGGTTGTGGTGGGGTTTGTACAGTAGGGAAGACTCTTTGAATGCCCATTAAAAAACGTTTCACTATGGGGTTAGTAAAGATTGATGAGCCATTAAGTTGGTCATGAAAAACTGAGATTGATGCCAAATGGACCTTCAGGGAGTTAAAGGAGAGCCCTGACTGTTTCAGTTCCAGGATGTAATCGAGGATGTGAGGGATCGAGGATGATGTTGGCGAGATGTCCCTATAGTCGCACCAGCTTTGGAACCTTTTCCATTTTAACAGGTAAGTTTTCCTAGTGCTCAATTTTCTACTGTTAAGAAGGATGTGACGAACGGCCTCTGAGCACTGCAGCTCGTCGTGTCGGAACCATCGAGGAACCATGCTGTGAGGTGTAGTTTCTCGATTTCTGGGTGGAGAGTCCGCCCGGAACTCTGTGTCAGTAAACTCGGGAATGGTTGTAGAGTTATTGGTTTGCGTCGCGATAGAGCAAGTAGTTCTGCAAACCATGGTTGTCTTGGCCAGGCTGGCGCAACCAGTATTACTCGAACCCTGTCTCTCCTGATCTTTTGGAGGACTCTGGGTATTAGAGGAATTGGGGGAAAGGCGTATAGGAGGGTCTGGGGCCATGTTACTAGAAAGGCATCCCCCATAGATTTGGGCCCCAAGCCCGCCCTGGAACAAAACCGGTGGCATTTCCGGTTGATATAGGTTGCAAAGAGATCGATTGTTGGATTTCCCCAGCATTCGAATATGCGTGTTAGATGGCCATTGTCGATCTCCCATTCGTGGTTGGGTGGAAAACTCCTGCTTAGAATGTCCGCAGTTACATTTTGTTTTCCCGGTAGGTAGGATGCTGTGATGGTAATTGAATGATGTATGCACCAGTTCCAGAGTCTTACTGCCTCTGCACAAAGGGCTGGTGACCGTGCTCCCCCTTGTCGGTTGATGTAAAACATGCAAGCCATGTTGTCCGTCATGACCTTTATGACTTTGCTGCGAATTAGTGGAAGGAAGCATTCGCAGGCGTAGCGGACTGCCCTTAGTTCTAGCACGTTTATATGTAGGGTGGCTTCCTCCCTTGTCCACAGGCCTTGCGTAGTTAGTTGGTCTAGATGAGCTCCCCAGCCTAGTGTGGAGGCATCCGTAGTGAGCAGGACTGTGGGTTGCAACTGTAGAAATGGTATGCCTACCATGACATTTCCTGATGTGGACCACCAATCCAGGGAGTCCTTTATTTGTTTTGGAATTGTTATTCTCTTGTTCAAGTTGTGGTATTTTGGTCTGTACACTGTTGCTAACCAGTGTTGTAACGCTCGCATATGCAGTCTGGCATTGGGAACTACGCTTGTGGAGGCCGCCATGTGACCCAGAAGCTGCAACACAGTACGAGTGGTGACAACTGGTGCAGCTCTTACGAGATTGATCAGCTCTCGGATTGTATCGAATCTGTTTCTGGGAAGAGATGCCATTGCTGTCTCGGAGTTCAATAGAGCTCCTATGAAGAGAATTTTCTTCACTGGTTCTATGATAGATTTGTCCATATTTACTCTGAGTCCCAGCTTGTTGAAAAGTGATATGGTTAGATGGGTGGCCTTGGTGGCGGCATCTTTGGAATGTGCTGAAATCAGACAATCGTCTAGATAAGGGAAAATCTTTACTCCTTGCATCCTGAGAAAGGCTATAGGCGCTGCAAGGAGCTTGGAGAAAGTTCTTGGGGCTGTGGATAGGCCGAAGGGCATTACCTTGTATTGGTAGTGTTGATTGTTCACTGCAAAGCGAAGGAATTTTCTGTGAGCAGGGTGAACGGTGACGTGGAAGTATGCGTCTTTGAGGTCGAGGGAAGAGAACCATTCTCCTTGGTTGAGCATCGGAATTATTTTGTTTAGAGTAACCATCTTGAACCTTTGCTTCTTGACGTGCTTGTTTAAGGGTCTGAGGTCGAGAATAGGTCTCCATCCGCCTGATTTTTTCTGCACTATGAAATAGCGAGAGTAAAACCCCTTTCCCATGTGTTGAGTGGGAACAGGTTCTATTGCTCCTATGTCGCGGAGCTGTTTGATTTCCTGTTGAAGGAGTTGTACGTGACTGGTGTCCCTGAAAAGGGACGGGGAAGGGTAATGAGGAGGAGGGCGGGAAGTTAATGGGATGGAATAACCTTTGTTGACGATCTCCAAGACCCACTTGTCTACTGTGATGGAAGACCAGGCCGGATGGAATTGCCTGAGACAGAATTCGAAGTTTAAGGTTACTTGGTTTAATGTCTCTGCACAAGGAGGAAGTCTCAAACCCCCGACCAACACCTCAAAATTGAGGTTTTTGAGGTTGCGGTTGAGAACTGGTGGACTGGTTGGAGGTCTGTCTACGTCTGAAGCCTCTCTGTCTACCCCTAGATGGGGGATCGTGTCTTTGTTGGTTCTGAGAGTAGTAAGGCTGATACCTGCGATTGAAGGGTTGGTATCTCGTTTGCCTCCTTTTGAACATGGGGGTGTGAATGCCCAGGGTTCGCAAGGTGGCTCTCGAATCCTTCATGGCATGCATTAGTGTGTCCGTCCTTTCGGCGAAAAGATTAATTTTATCGAAAGGCAGATCTTCTATTTTTGTCTGAAGGTCTCTAGGTAGACCTGCTGTCTGAAGCCATGATGCCCTTCGCATGACAATGCCTGTGGCCAGTGCTCTAGCTGCTGTATCTGCTATATCTAAGGAAGCTTGAAGGGATGTTCTTGAGATTAGTTGTCCTTCCGCTATCAGGCTCTTATATTGCTCTCTCCCGTTGTCAGCAAGGATTTCTGTGAGCTGGGATAGTCTTTCGAATATTAAATGATTGTAGTTTGAAAGGAGAGCAGTATAGTTGGCAATTCTCAGGAGTAACGTGGCTGATGTATAGATTTTTCGACCCAGTGAGTCTAAGCGTTTGGAATCTTTATCGTGGGGAGTTGCCTTAAAATTTTGTTGCTTTCCTCTTTGGTTTGCTGCCTCCATTACTAGGGAGTTCGCTGGAGGGTGTGTAAATAGGAACTCCATGCCCTTCGAGGGAATGTACCACTTTCTGTCATTTCTTTTGTTTGTGGGTGGTATGGTAGCTGGACTTTGCCAGATGACGTTGGCCGGATCCATAAGTGCTGGATTCATAGGCATAGCTATTTTAGAGGATGTTGAAGAATGTAGAATCTTAAGGAGTTTATGCCTTGGCTCTGCAACTTCTTCTAGCTGGATTTCCAGTTCCTGGGCCACTCTCTTGAATAATTCATTGAACAATTTTGTATCATCGGAGGATGAGGATGATGATGGAATTACTGCATCCTTGTTTTCCGTGGTTTGTTGATGTAGCTGGGAAGTGTTCACAGCAGTATGCACTGATAGAGGAGATCTTGACGAGTGCTCAGAAAGGGTAGAGAGAGAGCGGCTAGGTGACCGGAGTGGAGAGCGAGAGTGATGATGACTGTGATAATGTGTACTTGAACGCATGCTGTGACAGCTTGACTGGTGATCCCACCTATCAGACGAACGATAATGTGGTGTGCTGTGGCGACAGCATGGGGAGTGATGTCGTCTTGATTCTGTGTGCGAGTACAGAGATCTGGCCGGGGATCTGCCTCTGTATGAGCAGCATGAGTGTCCCCGGTCTGTGTGAGGCTGAGAACAGCGCCTCCTGGAGCGTTCTGCAAAGGGGGAAGCAGGGGAAATGTGTCTCTCTTTCCTGGCTCTCTTACGTGGAGCCGGTTCTGTAGGCACGCTCGGTGCCGGAGCAGTGGAGTTCTGAGCCCCCTCCATGCGGTGCGGGGAGCTCGGTGCCGGGTCTAGCTGCGGCACCTGCGGCGCCTGCGGTGCCGGGGCTTCAGCCGGGGCCGTAGCCGGCGCCGGGTTAGCGCGGTCAGCCTGAATGCTGGGAGCCGCAGTGTTCAGGGTCGCCAGTGTGGGGGAAGAGGAGCCTGTGCCTCTGATTCCCTGTTTCCCATGGGAGGATTTGTCACTCCCATGTTTTGCGACCGCCTTTGAGCCCAAGGAACCAGATGCCTTCTGGGCTGACTTTTTTGTTCTGTTCCTTGAAGGGGAGCGATCCCTTCTCGAATGGCTGGTATGCGCCGGTGACGGGGCGCTTGAACGCCGGCTTGCCGGTGTATCAGTGAGTTGCCTGTCCCCATTAGCCGATGAGCCAGGGGCTAAGGATTTCTCCATGAGGAAAATCCTTAGCCTGAGATCTCTCTCCTTTCTGGCTCTAGCACTTAGGTTCCCGCAGTGAAAACACTTTTGGGGAACGTGCGAGTCTCCCAGACAGCGGACACACTTGTCGTGTCCGTCAGATGCGGGAATAGAGTCCTTGCAATCGGAACACCTTTTAAAGCCCGATGAAGAGGGCATCATAAAAGGTGGAAGCTGTCAGAAGTACCGTTCGGCCGTTACCGGCCGAAACGGACAAGCGGCTTTTTTTTTTTTTTTTTTTTTTTTTTTAAATGTCCTTAAGAACTATAGATGAAAGGATTGTGACTAAATATTTCTTCGTTTTGTATGTTTTTCTTCTAGGTTGACTGGAGAGTGAGTCAGCTCCGTCTTCACCCGAGGGCGGTTGAAAAGGAACTGAGGGACGGAGGGGGCTGCGCGCGCCACGACTGGCGGGAATGGTCGCGAGCCGCGACCGGCGCGTGCAGCCCCCTGCAGCACTACTGCTTTAAAGCCTCCGGTCTTCACCGCGGGACGCGATGACACCTGGTGTGGAGCACACACAGGGACATCGCTCGAAGAAGAACAGGACGCTACTCACCTACTGTGTAAAGTGTTTTGCTCTCTACAGAGCTAGGCATCATCTTTATTCTGGAAAAGGCGTATCCAGACATGAAGCCATTTAGAAACAGCTAATATTCCAGAATAACTCCATGCAGGGAAACCCTGAAGACCTGATTCTTAAAGTGTCATTAAAGGTGACTTTAACGGCTCGTTTGCATTTGACTTTAAGACATTTTTATAGCACCATACATAGACACAGACACCATTTTATGGATGATTTCCTTTCCTGAAGTGCTTACAATGGAGGTTAGAAACAGGATAGCACAGGATATGGAAGATATGAGGATTAAAATCCTAGACATTTCTAAAGTGCTCATTCTTGGTACACTTTTAAAAATGATGTAGTCTAAATACAAAAGAGTGAAATATATGCTATGAGCACACCATGTAGATCAAGTGCCATTCATTAGCACTTGAGACTCCCAACACACCTGCAACACATAAAGCATATGTTTTTAAGTGATTTTAGATTTGATTCTACAAACACCTATATTCAAGCTTAACGTAAATAATTCCATTGCTTCAATGTGAAGAGGCCACTCTGTGGTTCATCATCATCCAGTTGCATTTTCCAAATGAGCTTTGAAAAGTTCTACTCACCAAGGACAAGAAATCCCCCCTGCTCTCCTCCATGGGACAAGTATGTTTTAACTTTTCAATTGTAAATCACAGGAGAGCAGGGTTTTCTGCCTGGCTGATCAGTTTTAATGACAGTTTTGCAAGACTACTCAAAAGGACAATGATAGAGAAAGGGGATGTACTCTGAGAAACAAATCGTCATGGAAATTTCAGAGCTAGAACTATGACTGCTCTGAAAGTCTCTGCTAACTACTCTTGACAGCTTCCAATACTCTTTGTAACAGAGAGCAAGTTCTTTGTATAAAGCATTCAAAGAACATCCAACAAGCCACCAGCATGTTTCAAAAGTATGCAAGAATTCTCCCTCAAGGACCGCCAAAATGTTACAGAGGTGTCAGAACAAATGAAGACCAATTGGTGAAAATGAATCACCTGGTCACATTACTATAGAGACAGCTCTGCTAATTAAAAAAAATAGCATGCACTAGAAACTTTTTCACTTTTGTCTGGGAGACTTATTACAAGATAAACAAGGAGTCCTGTGGCACTTTTAAAGACTAACAAATTTATTTATCGCATGAGCTTTCGTGGGAGAAAATCCCACTTCATTACAGGATGTTAACTCTTCAGTCAAGGATCATGAATCACAAGACATGTTTTCTTCTCCTGATGTGTGCTTCACTGGTGTCCCAAAACTGACACATAATGTTTTAAGAAGACTTCATACCTCAGTATAAACCTTTAATGTTAAAAAAGAGACTCAAACTGCAGATTTCTTTCTGGTGATAATCAGTGCAATTCTTTACTTGTACAAAGTGCTACATTATCAAAAATTTGGACATATCTCTGATACAAAACACAAAGCTGTTCTCAGATTGAGGAAAGTTTACATGCAAATATTTTAACTTGTTAATTGAGATAGGATTAAAACCAAGGCATATAAGTGCAGCTACTCTATTATTTTAAAAATGAATGAAAATAAACAAAATTGAGAGACCTCAAACAAGCCATTAAACAAGAGCACAAGCATTGAACAAGAGTCTACTTAATTGCTATGGCAAGAAAGGCACCAATTTCACTGCCTCCACTTTAAGAGATTCATTTATAAACACACTATATTTTGAGTTTATAGAAAGAGTTCAAGTGCTGTTTAGTCAACACATAAATGCTTAGAATATGCTTACTTTGCAAACAAATCTTAGTTGCACTCTGCCCAGTTCTGGATTCATTCCCGCTCATGATTTTAGCATTCTTTATTCAGATTCACTTGAAATTTGTAGCAATTATAGAGCCAGACTCCCCCCGCCCCACTCACCCCCTGCCCCTATACTTGCCATCTCTCCTCCCAAAAAGTTTTAACTTATTTAAGCCCTTAGCCCACCAAAGTTTATGCCTTAAATAAACTAGTTAAATCTTCAAAAGTGCCAGAGGACTCCTTGTCTGTTTCACAACAGTGAATTCCAAGATGATTTTTGACAATCTTCCTCATAAGGGTGTTCAGCATGCAAACCAAGGTTAGTTTTTGTTCCCTCTTTCCCTTTTAAACGGCAAGTGGAGACCACCACACCTAGGCCATGTCTGCACCACCAAGACTACGCTGGCATAGCTACAGTGCTATAGCTGCGTCAGCATAACTCCACAGACACAACCAACATGGTCGGAGAGGTTTTTTACTATCAGTGTAGGTGGGAACACCATGTCCCTGTGCTTAATTTGTAATGAATCAGGTACTGGGGCTCAAGCAATTTCTTTTTTACATTCATAACTGATGAAGCAAGCCCAGAGGCGCCAGGGTTTAGCCCTGCACAATTTAACCACTGCCATTTTCCCACACAGTGGTAGCAAGGTTAATGGAAGCATTCTTCCATTGATTTAACTATGTGTACTTGGGGGGATTAGCTTGTAACAGCTATGTCACTCAGGGTCATGGATTTTTCACACCTCTGCACAATGTAATTTAAAGTGTAGACAAGCCCTTAGTGTCTCTCATGCTTTTAGAGAGAAAAAAGTGTTAGCAGTTTTGTTTCTTGTTTAGTACACTAAGCAAGACATATGGAAAACCATTATCATGTGGGATGACCATAAACAAAGAGGTGGAGCTGTATTTGGGTTCCTAGATAAGAAATACCAGTTCTTTCAGCAGTTCGTTTCAGTGCATGATTCTGTTGCCTCTCAAGGGACTGTCACCTGTGTCACATCATATAACCCACTGAGTTCCTGCTAGAAAGCACAGCAGGGCTGCAAAAGGCACCTTTACTGTTAGAAATCAGTTTCAAAGCTGCTGTAAGGCTAGTCTTTAACGTATCAAACTGGCCAATTCCTTTTTTAAACAAATGAATGCCAAGGACCACATTCTCTTCTCTGCCAAGACACCGAAGGGTAAGGGAGGACAGGAAAGTTTGCATGTTTCAGCCCATCTAGATTCCTCACACTGTAAACTATCTGGGGTTTCTACAGCACACAGCATAACGGGGTTCCAGGTCCAAGACTAAGGCTCTCAGATGCTACATTAAACTGCCAACCACATGCAACAGGCAAAAGCTGGAACCTTCAAAAGCAGAAGATGGACTGCAGAGTCTCAGTGCCTTAGCACACCTGCTCTGCTGCCCATCTTTCCCTGTAGTAATACAGATCCTTAAACTGGTCCAGCTGTTGTTGGGTGCCTCCCACCCATGGATTATGAGGCAGCAATCATGAAAGGGAAACAGCAATTAATACTTCTTGGAACAACAGAGAAGTAAATTCTATCTATAGAAATAAAAAGAAATTTTAGAGTATTTGTCATTTGTATGGTGAAATGTGAATGTGAAAGTAAAAATCATTTAAAAACCTACGAAGAAAGAGAGCACTACAAGGAGAAAAGAAAACAAAATTTGAAGGGGAGGTTAAAATTGGAGCTCTGCTTCTATTCTACACTCTGTACAAATAGCTGGATATGTTACTATCCTCGCTGGGCAAGAATTCTGATCTGTTTGTTCATTAAACCCTTGGAGGAATGTCAATATTTTCACAGAATGTATTTTTTAATGCCAGAGACAGTTTAGTTTTCCTATAAAGTCATAATTTATAGGACAGACCAAAAGAAATGAGGGGTATTAATGGGAAGAGAGCAATGGGGTGATTTCCTCTTGTAGTTTTCTGCAGAGTTAAACAATAGCTTGCTGAATTATGAGTTTTAGTTGGATGGAACTGTTCTGTCATTTCAGTAGTGAAACCTAGAGCTTATCACCTCCAGCATTCACAAATCACACACACACACACACACACACACATATATAAAATCCGCCAATCAAATCCTGCTTCACTTAATAAAGAATTTCCCACTTGCTTGTGAAGTGGTTTAAGAGAATTATACCTTCTACAGCAAAAAACAAGAGTCCTGTAGCACCTTAAAGACTAACAAATTTCTTCGGGCATAAGCTTTCGTGGGCTCTAACTCACTTCATCAGATGCATGAAATGGAAACTACAGTAGAGAGGTATATATACACATGCCAGGAGGAGTAGCATCATAATGGCAAGTGCTGACAAAGTCAATTCAGTGGGGCAAGAGAGGCTCATTCACACCAGTTGAATAGAAGGTGAGACTGCGTGAAGACCAACAATTATATTTGTAGGGTGATTACCATTCCAAGTCCCTGTTCAGACCCAGGCCTTGTACACACTATAGAGTTATCACGCAGTAAGGCTCCTTACCGCGCGATAACTATCAAAGCATCCACACACGAATGCTTCTTGTTGCGCGGCAACAGCCCTCTTGCCGCACAACATGTAAACCACCCAAACAAGGGTGGCAAGGCTTACCACGGAACAGTTGTTCCGTGGTACAGCCTGTGTGGATGCTTGTTGCGTTTTTGACAGCCTCCGGAAATGTCCCAGAGTGCCAATCCAGGACATTCTGGGACACCAGAGCTTTCAAATTTGTCAATTTCACTGCTCTAACAGAGCAGTGAAATTGACGAATAGCAGCTTGAGCCAGACTTTGGCTCAAGCCGGCAATGGGGCTCAGGGCTCAGCTGGCTGGTGGCTGGAGCCCTATTGAGCCCCGGCTCCAGCCCCAGCCAGCTGAGCCCCACTACCCATCAGGCTGCAGCGCTGGCAGGGGCAGCTGAGCAGCACTCGGCTGCCGCCAGCCAGCTAAGCCCCTTGGGTGGTGGGGCTCGGCTGCCGCCGGTCAGCTGAGCCCCGCTGGGAGCCTGGTGGGTGGCGGGGCTCAGCTGCCTCCGGTCACCTGAGCCCAGTAGGTGGCGGGGCTCGGCTACCACCGGCCAGCGGAGCCCTGTTCCTGGCCATCCACCGGGGTGTTCCAGCGGGGCTCAGCTGGCCACCGACAGTCGAGCCCCTCAATCCACCAGGCTCCAGCAGAGCTCAGGTGGCCAGCGGCTGGAGCCCCGCTGCAGCCACGGCCCCAGTGGGGGTCTCAAGCCCCCCGCCAGGGCCCAGCTGTGGGGCTCGGCTGCCCAGCAGCAGCCACGGCCCCGGTGGGGGTCTCAAGCCCCCCCGCCAGGGCCTGGCTATGGGGCTCGGCTGCAGGGCTCGGCTGCCCGGATAAGTACCCACCATGCACTGCTCCTTCTAATGAAAACTGAAAGGAGCATGTGAACGCTCCTTTTGCTAAGAGTAGTGCTGTGTGCACGCAGTAAAGCGTTATAATTATAACGCTTGCTTGTCCTGCAATAACTTTTATTGCGGGACAAGTCTGTAGTGTGTACATGGCCCCAGTCTGATTGTGTCAAGTTTGTAAATGAGCTCCAGCTCTGCAGTTTCAAGCTGGAGTCTGCTTTTGAAGTTTTTTTTGCAGGTATATGACAACTTTCAAGTCTGCTACTGAGTGTCCAGGGAGATTGAAGTGATCTCCCACCGGTTTATGGATGTTACCATTTTTTATGTCCGATTTGTGTTCATTTATTCTCTTGCATAAGGAGAGTCCGGTTTGGCCGATGTACATGGCAGAGGGGCATTGCTGGCACATAATGGCGCATATATAACATTAGCAGATGTGCAGGTGAATGAGTTCCTGATTGTGTAGCTGATGTGGTTGGGACCTGTGATGGTATCACTAGAGTCGATGTGTGAGCAGAGTTGGCAGCGGGGTTTGTTGAAGGGATAGGTACCCGGGTTAGTGTTCTTGTAGTATGGTGTCCGGTTGCTGCTACGTATTTGCTTCAGGTTGGGTGGGCTGTCTGTAAGCAAGAAGAGGCCTGCCTCCCAAGGCTTGTGAGAGTGTGGGATCATCTTCCAGAATAGGCTGTAGACTTTAATGATACGTTGGAGGGATTTCAGCTGGGGGCTGTAGGTGGTGGCCAGTGGTGTCCTGTTGTTTTCTTTGCTGGGTCTATCCTGTAGAAGGTGACTTCTGGATACCCGTCTGGCTCGTTCGATCTGTCTTCTCACTTCCCCGGGTGGATTTGCTCTGATCCCTCAGAGACAAATGCCTACAAGACCTTTACCAAACATTCCTCAAGCTACAGAACCCACCTGGGGAAGACTAACACGGCTACCCCTTTGGAACCTGACTACATGGAAGGCACTGAATACAGCCATTTGAAGTGGAAATCCATCCACTTCATGAAACAACTCACACAGATCCAGACAGACATCATCTTCCTTTCCAAATGCAAACAGCTGGACATTATACCTAACAGACTGAAGGTAAAGAATCCATTACAAATCGACATATTACACAGACTACAGTGAGAGATTGTGCCATAAACTTGCAAAGAAATTAAGAAATCACCATATCAGCATCCTGTACAGCAAAAAGAAAAAAATTAGAAATGAACTCTCAACACTGGAATCTCTCCTACAAAACCAACCTCCAACACATTCTTTTACCTGGCTGTACTTCACAAAAAAGAGAAAATCCACCTACAACACACACTTTGCTTTCCTACAGAAGAAAAAAAGACACAAAACTGTCTAAACTCGTACGCACCACAAGGGACAACAGCAGCACCACCCAACAACATTGTTAATCTTTCATGCTACACACTTACTCCAGCAGAGGAATCTGTGCTATCTCAGGGACTTTCTTTCTGCGCCACCACCCCCACACGAGATACAATTCTGCAGGGACCTGAAGAACTACTTTCACCATCTCAGACTCAAGGAATATTTCGCCGTCACCAGCATAGAACGCAATGACCTACAGATACCTTCCTCCCAACACTGCAAGAAAAAATATTCAACGTGGACTCCTCCTGAGGGTCAGAACAACAGACTAGACTTCTATATAGATTGTTTCTGCCAGCAGGAAAAGGCTGAAATCATGGACAAACAACGCCCCTTACACCATAACCTCAGCCATGCAGAGTGCAATGCCGTCCAGAGCTTCAGAAACAACTCTGACATTATAATTAAGGAGGCTGACAAGGGAGGCACTGTCGTCATCATGAACAAATCGGATTACGATCAGGAGGCTTACAAACAACTGTCCAACAGAATGTTCTACAAACCACTCCTCTCTGACCCCACTGAGGAATACCAAAAGGAACTATACCATCTACTCAAGAAACTCTCCTAAGCAGCACAGGAAAAAAAATCAAGACAGACACACCACCAGAACCCCGACCAGGGATATTCCATCTACTACTAAAAATCCATAAAAAAGGAAACCCTGGACACCCTATCATCTCAGGCATTGACACGCTTACAGCAGGATTATCTGGCTATGTGGACTCTCTCCTCAGACCCTATGCTATCAACACACCTAGTTATCTGAGAGACACTATGGATTTCCTGAGAAAAATCCAATCCATTGGTGAACTTCCAGAAAATACCATCCTGGCCACTATGGACGCAGAGGCTCTTTACACCAACATCCCACACAAAGATGGATGACAAGCCGTTAGAAGAACTATCCAAGATGATGCCACAGCTTGTGGCTGAACTTTGTGACTTTGTACTAACCCACAACCATTTCGGATTTGAAGATAATTTATACCTTCAAGTCAGCGGCACTGCTAGGGATACCCCTTTACCCCATAAAATGCCAACATCTTTATGGCTGACTTAGAACAATGCTTCCTCACGTCTCATCCCAAAGCACCTCTACTTTACATACGCTATATTGATGACATCTTCATCATCTGAACCCATGGTAAGGATGCCCTTGAAGATTTCCATAGAGATTTCAACAATTTCCACAACACAATCAAACTTAGCCTGGAATACTCCACACAGGAGATCCACTTTCTGGACACTACAGTGCAAATTAGTGATGCGCACATAAAGACCTCCCTATACCGAAAACCTACTGATTGCTATAGTTACCTACATCCCTCAAGCTTTCATCCAGGACACATCACATGATCAATTGTCTACAGCCAAGCCCTAAGATATAACTGCATTTGCTCCGATCCTTCAGACAGAGACAGACACTTTCAGGATCTCGATCACATATTCTTAAAACTACAATACCCACCTGCGGAAGTGAAGAAACAGACTGACAGAACCAGATGGGTACCCAAAAGTCAACTACTACAGGAGAAGCCCAAGAAAGAAAACAACTAAATGCCACCAGTCATCACCTACAATCCCCAAGTCAGACCTTTACAGCACATCATCAAGGATCTTCAGCCTATTCTACAAGACGATCCCTCACTCTCTCTAGCCATGGAGACAGACCTCTCCTTGCTTACAGACAGCCTCCCAACCTAAAATGGATACTCACCAGCTACTACAGATCAAACAACAGAAACATTAAAGCAGGAACATATCCCTGCAACAGACCACGCTGCCAACTCTGCCCTCATATCTACACTGAAGACACCATCGCAGGACCAAATCAAGCCACCTACTCCATCAAGGGCTCATTCACCTGCTCATCCACCAATGTGATTTATGCCATCATGTGCCGGAAATGCCCCTCTGCCTTATATATTGGACAGTCTCTGTACAAAAGAATAAATGGACACAAATCTGACATCAGAAATCGCAACATTCAAAAACCAATAGGGGAACACCTCAATCTCTCTGCTCACTCCACTGACAACTTGCCATGTCTGCATTATTGTCAAGTTTTGATTCTGTTAAGCAAGGAAGCTGGAAGATACTGTCCAGATACTTTAATCAAATGAGTATGGATTAATATTATTCTCCTACTTCAAAACGTTAAACTACCAGGATATGATACCGTTAGAAAAATAACAGACAACAATTTGCATTAAGAATTTGCTTGGTTTATGAATTCAAAAATGATTTTTTCTAATGGCTGGTAACCCAAAACTTACAGCAAGGTTGAGCCAGAAAATTATCAGGGATTTCAAAGTCAAGCCAGTGTTGTTGGGTTTTTTTGTTTGTCAGAGGATGGAGGACTTTTATCTCCAACAACAGTGTCTGGAGAACAAAAATATTGGCCTAGCAATTGTGGATTATGCACATGGCAGAATAAAGTTCTTCTCCTCTCCAATAACTGCAGAGATGTCGGAAGGCTAATAGGAGAAAGATCAGCAGATACATGACGCAACACACACACAAAGGATGCAAAGGTGCTGAGTAAAGTGATGGCATTTTTACTGGGTAACTTTTCAAGCTACAAAACAGAGGCAGATGTTGCACTGTTGGCAACTTGGGTGTCCCAATGCAATATCTTTATTAACTTTCACCTAGTTAATTACCATGGAAATACTTCTTGTGAAAGACCAAGCAAAAGTCAAATTCATTAGTTACACTTTTGCTCTGTAACTTTTCAACAAACGAGAGAGGGAAGCAGGGCAAGTTTCCAATATCAACAAAGACAGGATGCATTATAAGAGCAGCAAGGTGATGGTTTTATTTTAACAGGAGTAGTGGGAAAGAAATTCCACAGAAACAATATGGCTATATCTATGCTACAGACGCTACCAGTGGCACATCTGCATTGACAGAAGGGGTGTTTCTGTCACTGTTCTTAACTCACCCTCCTGAGGGGTGGTAGAAATATCAATGGAAGAATTTTTCTGGAGCCCAAACCATATGCTTAGGTGAGCTTAATAACATCTCTCATGGGTGTAAATTTTCACACCTTCAGGCAACTTAGATGGGTCAATCTGAATTTATGGTGTAGATCAGGCTAACTTTTCTTTGAAACGTCTGTTACTATGCATCCAGCTTCATGCATGTCCTGACATCCACATGATGGTGACCCCAGTTTTCTCAACTATTACAACAATATCCACTGCAGACCCACCTGTCATGTCATGATTCCCTCCAACACTCATTCTGTACTCAGCTCTGGACACTTTCAAAATGAAAAAGGTCTTGTGCATCTTGGATAAATGTTTGTGAACAAGTAAAAAAAAAACCGAAACCCAAAACTTATATCTTCTGCTGTTTTCTTACTAGGTCCAGCACAGTTATGTTAACAACACTGAGCTCTGTGGTGCTTAATACACAAAAATAAATACATGCCCTGCCCCAAAGAGCATCCAATCTAAAAGCCAGACACACAAAGAAAGGATGCATGGGAAAGTAAGTATGTTTTTCTAAACACTGCTTTGTCAGTTTTGCATCACATTCAGTCCTTGGGCAAAGACCCATTGTAAACAAGTTGTCACATTTAATGGGATATTTCCTGAGGTAAATATCTTGAATAAATAAATAAAAAGCCATTTTGTTTGACTGTGACAGCAATGGCAAATTTATTTTCACAGCTTGAGTTCAGCTTTAAAGTCTGGCCTATAATTTAATAAAGCAGTAAAAACAATTAACAGTTCTCGGTGGTTAACTAGATGATATCTTCATGCTGAGCCTTAGAAATACAAAGTTCTCACATGCCAGTTTTAACATGTTTTAAACATGTACTTTCACCCTCAAAGATGACTAGATTTGACTGGGTTTCAGCATGATAGTATCATGCAAGATATTTTAAAGTTGTGCCATGATGCAAAGCTGCATCAGTATGTCACCAGATGTGATGTCAACACAGTTCACAACCAGGGAGATTTTCTAATGAACATTAAGTGATGCAGCCAGCTTCCAGACTGAAATAAATCTGAGGCAGAGCAAGATAGGGAATCTCTAAGGAGGTGTGTAGGGGAGAATCACTGAGCCTTCCTTGCCTGAATCAAGAGCTTAGAGGATAGAGCAGTCAAAATCCTAGCTTCTGTTCATTCAAGTGACATAAGACAAATGATACACAAACAAGGGAGAACGTGTATCTCGCTAAGACTTTACAGTGAATGAGAACCATCTCGGTCTGGCCTAGCACACTAGTCTCCTAGTCTTTGGTTGAATTGTTTGACAACACAGGTATATTGGGAGATGTAAATATTCTTGAAAAACAATATTTAAAATCCTCTGGCTCTTTGTTAGAGGCTTCCTTGAGTCCAATCTCACTGACACTGGTGTAATTTAATGAAATTATATCAGAGAGAGTGAGATAAGTTATATTCCTTAAGTGTTTAACAAACAAACAAACATACAATCCACAGTTTGGGACACAACTGTTCAGGAAGGAATGATGAAGTCTCAGTGGCATCTTTCACAGCTATAGTTGCAAATATTCCTCAGCAGGAGGTTAAAAACAAATTACCCCAAGCTTCAGAAATAAACTAATTTTTATACTTGTTCTCTGTGGTTTAAATTGGTTTTATTGACTATGTCCTCTTGCTCCTATTCCTCTTTAGGAGCAGAAACACATTACAACAGGTGCATGTTTTCCATGATCTATGTATAACCAAAACTGACTGTTCTACATACAGACATAACAGCTGAAGAACATCACAGGTGTTAAAAAAAAAAAAATATCATAACACATTGCCAAAGGCATGGAGATAGAGTGTTTGGCCATTAGCTTATCATGCTACTCAGGTCGTAAAAGGAAGTAGTGCTTCACATGTCTTTATAGAGAGCTCTTTATTTAAGTTTTAATCTTTCAGGGTGAAGCTGGGACATGTGTGTCAATGGTTATTTTGATCTATAGCCTCCCAAAATTCTTAGTAACAAAAGTAGGAACTACATTTAATTTCCTCTTTTTCTCAAGGAAAGTATTAAGTTAAGAGAACTTTGTTCATTTCTGCCATAGACTGGTGAAGTATATAGTATCTCAAGGATATGCAAAGCTTTTCACACTATGAACTTCATCTTAACACTACACTGCCTCATGAACATTCCTTTCCCAACTATTATTACACAGACCATTTTTATACCCTTTCACAATTGACTTGTAGCAGCTACTGGATTTCTTTTGTTCATTTTCTACATGAAGTAAATATAATTTAAAAAGAAAACTATCTATAATTCCTGGTTCCTGCTCTCAAGGTGAGTCAGCATGCACCTATAAAAAAGTACGGTAAGTAGGCCAAAGAGCTAACTGGAAATTAAATGTCTCTTATAACATAACATAATTAGACCATTTGAGAAGAAATACTAAGGGCCAAAAACATTTGAGATTACACTCAAACCAGCAGTCAAAACCCATACAAATTCACAGGTCTAAGATTCCACTTCAGCTAGTAGATTTTACAATTCAGTAAAGTAAACTGTGGGGCAGTAGTCACTTAAGTTCAAGAGCACCACTTAGCAAAGAACAGTTTGAGTATTTGGAAACAGTCCAAAAAGTCATATGAGAATTATTGGCTGTTGAATTGGGTGCACATCTATGCCAGCAAAATAGATTTTATGTATTTACACCTTCTTACATATCCAACACAGATTGCTACTGGAGGCAATATGCAATATTGATATTTAGGGACAAGCAGCACAGGAAAAAAAAAAAAAAAAACACCCAGGGGGGATTGAAAGCTAAGCCAGACTTGAATCTTCTAACTGAACAAATGATCAACTGGCACAGTTACCGTGAAGGTGCAAGCTTCCGTTTACTACCCTTTCTCCTCTTCGTGTTCCTGTAAGACCTGTGGACACTCAGCAAGTGTCTCTATTGACTTCTCCTTACATGCCAAAGGATAAAGGAAGTCATTGCTCAAATAAATTTCCCTCTTTGCTAAGCAAAAATATCTTCAGCCCTTGAAGATTTCCATAGAGATTTCAAAAATTTCTACTCCACAATCAAACTGAGCCTGGAACACTCCACACTGGAGATCCACTCTCTGGACACTACAGTGCAAATTAGTGATGGGCACATAACCACTACCCTACACCAAAAACCTACTGATCGCTATAGTTACGTACATCCCTCGAGCTTTCATCCAAGACACACCACACGATCTGTTGTCTACAGTCAAGTCCAAAGATATAATTGCATTTGCTCCGATCCTTTGGACAGAGACAGACACCTTCAGGATCTCTATCAAGCACTCTTAAAAAACTACACCTCCTCCTTCTCCCCGCAGAAGTGAAGAAACAGGATAAAATAGCCAAAAGGAAATACTTAGAAGAGGGGAGTAGCCTAAACCCTGTCTCTCAAAGGGAGTTTGGCACCTATCTCTGGACTGGAGGGAGGTACCTCTATCTACTCAGGGATTCATACCTGTCAATCCTCTTCTGGAGTTCTGCATCTGAGCCAGGTTAGCCCTTTCTCAAAGATGCAGAAAGGCCCATAGCACATTACTGCATGGCAAGTTCATGTCACACATTGTAAATTTACTTGGCTTGCCATGCAGTAACTTACCTTGAACTGGTGGTGTTGGGAGCCCGAGTTGGCTACAACTTGTATAACAAAATGTTGGCACATTTGTGAACTCTACTCTAGCTTCCGCCCCACTACCAGTCTTACCTTACTGAGGTGTCGGGAGGCTACATTAACGATTAGTTAATGTTGTAACCTGTAAAGTATAGAGACTGTCAGATGAAAGCTGCTTTGGGAATCCAAACAACAGATAAATACATAGCGCCTAGTTATTAAGAGACAGCCAAGATTCCTGTTTCTAGGAAAGCAGAGGAAGTTTCCCTGGGTAAACCCAACTCAGACATACCCATTATCTAATTTTTTTATTAGAGTACTGCACCTGCTGTGACTTCAAAAACAAGTTAGTTTATATATACACTACACAAAGACAAGTCTGAAAGGCTTGGATTTTTATTTCAGAGCAGCTGGAAACCGGTTACACAATCTTGGGAGGATGCATTCTTGAAATATGAACAGAATCCCTACAGTATTTGCCAATTTGTGCCAGCA
This sequence comes from Pelusios castaneus, assembly GCA_007922175.1. Lineage (NCBI taxonomy): Eukaryota > Metazoa > Chordata > Testudines > Pelomedusidae > Pelusios > Pelusios castaneus. The sequence goes on along the minus strand of ML685848.1, from coordinate 6,599,841 downwards.
TGCCGAGATCCTACATGCCTCTGAGAAGGCAACATGATCTCCAGAGAACAAGTTACTGTTATATCAACCCCATAGCAAGAATTAAGGCCACGTGAGTATGGAGAAAACACTACAGACCTGCATGCTAACGTAACAGATTTTTGAAAGATCTCAAGGTGTAATAGACTCAGCAGCCCCTTTCATAAGACTATAGTTCCATAATTCATTTCTTTATGCTGTTTTCTTAGGGAAAAGGAAGAAACACCCAAGGTCTCTGAATTAACAGCAGCTTTCAGAAGTTACTTGACACTCACTGACTCCTTGGATCGCAGGGACTTATGCACTCCCTTGTGAGACAAGATACTTAAGAGTCAGATAGGACAGAGGTTAAGACAGAGTTGCTTGGGCAGAATGCTGAGAATGGTTTAACCTGCTGTTAACTCATATTTTAACAATTTTTATTTAAATACACCATTTATGCAAATATATCCAGACCTATAGTTATGCCACATGGTTAAAAAATATTGCCAAAATGTATGTAGATAATACAGAATACAACTCTTCAGAAACTGTAATATGTATCCCAACCGGCTGTTAATCAAAGTGGAATAGGAGCACTCCATTCCAACACCAAGCTCATATTCCATGGTTCCATCATGTCCTTGCTTAACAAACCTGAATCTGAGACAGAATGGAAAGTACAGTAGTCCAAATTCAGCCCTCAGATCACCCATTTCAGTGAATGTAAGGGTGGAATTTCTTCCAGGGAATTTAAGTAGGTCTGTGATAAATGCTCACCATTAGACTTATTTTTACTGTGTGGTAGATGGAACCAATGAAACAGAGGTGAAATTCTCATGTACAGGTTTGTAGGGATATGGAGAGGTAACAGCAGCTACACCTCAGTTCAGCAAATTATGCACTTAAGTTTTGTTGAAGGTCAACAGAATTAAAGCATTTGTTCAAGTACTTTTATGATTTGGCACCTTTTTTGCTTAAAGTGATGTGCATGGTTTCTTTTTAAAAAAAAAAAAAAATCAGTCATTAATCAAGGTCTTAAGCCAAGTAGATGGGGGAAAAAAAAAAATCAGATAAATTTATGTATTTATAGGAAACTTGCCAAAAGAACTTAGTAGTGAGATACTCTCTGATGGGTAATGAGCATTCAGGAATTTCTCTTCCTGCATTTGACAAAAATCACATCTGGGAACTTCAATTTCTTTTTGATGAACATAAAACCCACACAGATTTTAACTTTATATACCCCCTCCCCCCAAATCATTACCATCCAACTCAGTTCCTGTAATATATAATCCACAGAATAGTAAAAATTAACAGTTTTAGAACATGATCTACGTTTTCCCTTTAGAAATCAAGTCAACTGGATTTTCAGTTGCTTAGTATTTTAAAAGGTTCAAAAAGGACAAGTGCAGAATCCAGCACCGAGGACAGAAGAATCCCATGCACTGCTACAGGCTGGGGACTGACTGTCTGAGCAGCAGCTCTGTAGAAAAGTACCTTGTGATTACAGTGGACAATAATTTGGATACAAGTCAACAGTGTGCCCTTGTTGCCAAGAAGGCTAATGGCAGAGTGGGCTACATTAGAAGGAGCACTGCCAGCAGATCGAGGGAAGTGATTATTCCCCTCTGCTGGGCACTGGTGAGGATGTATTTGGAGTACAGTGTCCAGGTTTGGACCACTCCCCTCCCCCCACTACAGAAAGGATATGGACAATTTGGAGAGAGTCCAGTAGAGAGCAACAAAAATTATTAGGGGGCTGGGATACATGACTTCTGAGTTCCAAAGGGGTAGCCATGTTAGTCTAGCTCAGCAAAACAAACAAGGAGTCAAAAGGAGGCTAAATATGAATTTTCAGCAGTGTGCCCCAACTATGACTGTATTGTTTTGGTGTTTTAATAGCAACAAACGCCAGCTGGTTAGTTTCTAAAGAGTCTGCACACTTGTGTGATTGCTAACCAAGATACTGAATGTCAGTTGCAATGTGGTTTTTTTGTGGTTGTATCTCTATGTTGTTAACATGAGTGTTTGTTCTAAGGATTTAACAGCACTGGGGGAAAATAAATCTAACTGAAAACAAACTGAACTCTTATTTATGGTGAAAATAACGTTTTGTTCCAAAAAGGAGATTAGTGAAAAACTGGAATGCAACCCTGAATTTTTACAAGCTACAGAAGCAAGGCGTGTGATGCAATAGCCTTATGGTGGCATGATGTAATGCATTATTTCCTAAAATAACCAGCAGGAGAACATGTTAGCAGCACTTAAAGCTGAGGCTGTGCTGGGAAACTAGGATGCATAGTTTTCCATTGACAATAGCAATAAGGGATGTTGTAGCATTCATAGGGTTCAGGCATGTTTCCGTCTTGCCCTTTGACCCTGCTCCGAATAGGATTAAACAACACTCAACTAAAAACAAACAAAAAAACCCCACAAGATACTCTGCGCTGGGGTGCACAAAATTGGCTCACAGCTAGGCACCAGCAATTTTACTTTTGGTTGCCAGCGGATGCCACTCCATTACATTTCTGCAATGGATCTAGGCGACAGGCTACTAAAACTGGTCACCATGGTGGCCAGAAACATTGATTTGTAGAGGCCTGCCCTAAGGTCTCCCTATCTTCACCTAGGCACAATGAAGTCAGGTTCCAAAGGGGTAGCCTTGTTAGTCTATTGCAGAAAAACAACAGAGTCCTATGGCAATTTTAAAGACTAACAGATTTATTTATCGCATGAGCTTTCATGGGAGAAAATCCCACTTTGTCAGACGCTTTGAAGTGGGATTTTCTCCCACGAAAGCTCATGCGATAAATAAATCTGTTAGTCTTTAAAAGTGCCACAGGACTCTGTTGTTTTTAGGCACAATGAAGTTATCTAACAAACCCACCTCTCCATATGCTATAAAAACTCCATGGCCCACCTATGCCACACAACTGTTTTTCTGCATATAAAAGCCAGGGCTGGTGTTAGGGGGTAGTAAGCAGGGCTATTGTCTGGGGTCCCACACCTGAGGGGGTCCCACAAAGCTAAGTTCCTCAGGCTTTGGCTTTAGTGCCAGGTGGCAAAGGTGAGGCTTCAGCATCAGGTAGCATGGCATCGGCTTTCTGCCCTGCGCCCCCATGAATCTAATGCCAGCCCTGCTTGTAGGACCCATGGAACCTGTTTGTGGCACCCCAGGGAGCCCAGGATCTCTAATTAAGAACTGCTGGTCTGAACTATAGAATAATGCAGTGCTGTCTTCGATGAGTGATTTGTGGGTCCCAAGTTTCCTATTATATATTGCCTATGAAGCAATGTAACCTAATAGTTAGAGCAGAAGACTTGGGTTGTCAGTTTTGGTTGTACCTATTACTGGAGGTTTCATCACAAGACGTACCTGGATGGTTGGCAACCCTAAGGAACACAGGAATCCTGGAGTGCCATTCCTAACTCTCTAACTGGTTGAGCAACTTCAAACAAATCAATTAAAGCCCACATTCCTCAGTTTACCTATTTCTAAAATGTGTAAAATAATATTTACCTCACAGGGATAAGACCAAGGCCAGGTCTACGCTGGCGATAAAATTCGGCAGCAGTCGATGGGAGTTATGCAAGCTACACAGAGTAGCTTGTGTAATTCCCATCGACTTCCCAACTCCCTTTCAGAACAGCATCTTCACTGTGCTGTGTTGATGGGAAAAGCATTTCCACTGATGCAGAGCTAAGCCATTTGAGGGTGGTTTTATTAAGCTGATCTCTAGATCTTAGTGGGTCTTAACTGACCGCTAAGTCAATCTTGGAAAATCGATCTGATGGCAGCAAATTTGCTGCTGTCCGTGTAGACGTCGTCTTAATTTGTGCTTTAAAATTCTTGATTGAGAGATTCTTGGGCTCTAGATATTAATAATGATTATATTTTCACTTTAGAAGGATTCTGTATTAGCAATCTCCTGTCCCATTCCTATGGATGCAGCTCAATTTTATATTTTTTTAACCATGCAGGTTTGGAGATAGTCCATAGAGTTAAACTATGTTGCATGAAGCTTTTTGCTCTTGGAAAAATCAGACAGCTTGGAGTGCAAATTGCTAAAACGGTAAACCAGATTACTGTTAAATTCTACACCATACTCCAATACTTTAAATGGCAGCAATCAGAAAATCGGGGCAGTTTTCTGGTATATTATGTGCCAAATTTACATGTAACACGATTCTTATGGAAATATGCCCAGGGCATCCTTTCAGTGAAGAGTGAATCAAACCTGATGATGACTTTATTAAATTGGAGGGGAATGAATCACTATTAGAAATCCCTACTCCCTTTACTGAGTGTTGAGCAAGTGAAATTAAATCTTACTTTCCTTTCAAGTTTTGGAAAAGTAGTTTACAGATGTTATCAAGGCTGACAAATACTGTATGTAAAACTAAATCTTATGATGTTTGAAGCTGTGAGCCCTCCAAATGCAGCAGAAAAGAAACAAAATACTTTCTTTAATTAAGTATTGCAGTGTAGGAAAAAAACAAAACAATCATATGTGCCAGTTTGGTATCGAGGCAAGATCCTTAAATCTAGTCTTTCAGCCAGAAGTTGCAAACTTCTATCTCATCCTGTTTTAATACTCTATGAAGTCATTTGCAGGTATTTTTCTTTAGCAAAAGCCCACATGCACACTAAGCTGAGCACTCTTTGAGGTACTCTCAGCACTTGTTCTAGCACTGGGCTCTGGTCCAAATATTCAAGCTACCTGGTTAATTATTTAGATATATTTTAGGCCTTCTGTTTACAGTCTTGTAAGACTTTGAATAAAGACATTAATTATTTGTTCAAATACCTAAAGGAAGCAAACATCACTAACTGGAACAAGCAGGTTCTCTTTCTTTTGTATGTCCTGGCCGCCCCCCCCCCCCCCACAAGTTCCCTATACATAGCTTTGAATTCTTTCCTTCCTTGCCACCACTGAAACTTTTTGGCTTATCAAAGAGAAGTATTTTAACTGCCTCCACCATCCTCATAAGAAAACTGTTCCCAATAAACAATGCCATTAAGACTCACCACATCAGTAAACTCCTGATTGTGAAACACTGAAGTAACAATCTGGGTTGGGCAATAAAAAGCAAAAGAAAGAAACTGGAGTGCAGGGGGAAAACTGTATGTCCTCGTATTTACCACTGCTCTAAGCTGCACTTCCAGCAAAAGGAGGAGGAAAAGCTGTGGACAGGCCCTGGGAAATCACCACCTGGCCTTGCTCCTCTATCAGGGGCTTCCTGGTGCAGCTGTCTGCAACAAGAGGTTGCGTGTACCAGTTTGCAGATTTCATTGTCTGCGCGCACAAAAAGTTGTACTACTTCATACTGGTGTAGTTACAGCAGTAACACCCCACTAGAGCAGACAGAGTTTTATACTGGTATAAAAGGGTTCTTTAAAGTCTATGTCCATACAGGAACAGTAATAAGCTGGACCAGTATAATGCACCTTTACACCAGTATAAATTCATCCATACTACTGGGGGGTTTACTAATATAACTATACTGATTAGCCTGCCCCTCCCCACCAACCTAGTTATATCAGTACAAAAACTATGTTTTAGAGTAGACCAAGCCTTAAGCCTTCTCTTCGATGCTCCTGTGATGCCCAGCAGACATGCAAAATCATGCTGCCTGACCCCATGAAGCCAAAAGACAACTTTCCTAGCTGGAAACAGAATGCAGCCATCTGTGGAGGTAGCTTCATCCACGTGGTGAAGCAAGACTAAAAAAACCCCCCAAAACCCAAACCTCTCAAGGGGTGCATCTAGGCTTAAGAGTTAGGTCGACTTAAGCTGGCTTAAGTCGACCTAAACTATTCTTCGTCCACACTGGGCTTTCCCTAAGTCAACATAAGCAGTTCCTTAATTCGACTTAATGACACCTCTTTTTTAGGTCGACTTAACGCTTAAGTCGACCTTATTAGGTTAATTTAAGCCAGTGTGGACGGGGATTAGTGCCTAAGTCAACCTTATTAAGTTGACTTAAAGTGTTAAGTCAACTTAATAAGGTCGAAAAGGGGCTATGTCTACACTAGAAAAGTTAAGTCAACTTAATAAAGTCGACTTAACTTTTCTAGTGTAGACATAGCCAAGGGCATTTGGGGCCCTCTGCTTTGTGTGTGCATCATTTGTTGGTAATTTAGTTAACTGTAAATAATAGTTATTCCAGATAAATAAATAATGCACACCTGAGCGAAAGGACACGCCCAGCTGCTGAACTAGAAAGCAGCAATAATGCTGGGTGCTCCTTCTCCAGCTGGATCATTTTGGGAGCTGCATTTATTTTATGACTGATTGGCTCTATTGGTGTCTCTCAGCAGGTAGGGGGCTGGCAAAGCAATTCTGGCTGTCCTAGTTACACAGGGCAGGGCTGAGGTCCCCCTATTTCTTAACCTGCCCCTTTCCAATGCTCCCTTCAGGGCTCTGCTCCCTTAGGGCAGTGCAGATTCCATTAGCATCTGTGGGGATGAGCTGTCCTCAGCAGAGTGAATCTGCTTCCCTGGAGCACACATTGCCTTGAGAAGAAGGGTCCTGTACACCTTATTCTGCACTGTTTGGTTTCTCCAGCCACAGAAATGATTATTCTTTGTGCTGATCAAATCCCAACAGAGGGTCATCCTGCCTCTAAATCCTAGGGCTCAACTTCCAGCCACCCAAACCACTCCTGGGATTGCTGGCAATGTTGTTGCAATCACTGGCTCTGAATTCTGTGACTTCCCTTTGATTCTCTTCCTCGGCCTTTAAGCGCATTTTGTCTGCCTGGGGCTTAGTTGTTTGGGGAGAAAAGAGGTTGGGAAGGGGGAGAATGGAACAGCTGGGATCTGCGCATTTCTAGACACTACTACCGGTACCAACAGCTAGCTTGGTAGCAAACATACACAGAATTGAGATGCAAAGGGACTTTTGCTTTGCATGATAGTCATTCAGGAGGAAAGTGGATAAAGGAAATAAACCCTTTACATGAATTTGAGGGGGAATTAAAATTTTAAAAATGAAGAAAATTAGGAATAGGGGGAAGAAAGAGAAAGAAAGACAATAAACAGAAAAAAAAGGAGCAGAAAGAGAAAAGGGCCAGGCAATTTGGGGCTGTGGAAACGGTGACCCAGCAACAGCAAAGATTTGTTCAATTCCTTACACCAGTTCCTCAGCCCTCTTCTATTTTGCTTGAAATCATCTCATCTACAGAAAAATATTTTTTTATACTTCTGGTTGGTACTGGAGTTTTCCTCACTTATGGAAACCAAGAACTCGCTAAGTCTAGTGACAAATCGCTAAGCTGGCAACATGTCTCCTTGCAGGCCTACATAAAGTTGTCAAAAATAAAGACATACAGGGTTTGATCAGAGGAAAACTGAAACATGGCTGCTTTATCTAGAACAGGGATCTGCAACCTGAAAGATAAGAGCCATTTAAAAAAATTCCTTCAATAACCAAGTGTTTTGAGAGCTGCGATGGGTGTAGCCTCTGGGTGGGGGGAGCTGTGAGCTGCGCCAGAGCGCCTGCCGCAAGGGTCCCCTGGTGGGGGAGGAGGGTGGAACCCAATACTAGGAGCGGGCCCACCACAGGGTCCCTCGGTGGCAGGAGGGAGCCCAAGGCAGGCTGCCTGCATGGTCTCTTGGTGACAGAGGGGTGGGGCCCAAAGCCAGGCACACGCTGCTCACAGGGTCCCCCGATGGTGATGGGGGGCAGGCAAAGAGCCGCGGGTTGCAGACGCCTGATCTAGAAGCATAGCATCACCCAGTCAAAACTAGCCATTTACGCAACATAGGGGCTCATTGCAAACATTGGAATAATTGTACATATCTCACACATTTTCAAAATAGTATTTAGGAATTCTTTATGGGGAACAGTGTTCTTAACTTTATTACAAACACTGCATAAGGGCATTAGAATTATAACATATGAAGAGTAGTTTACTTTTCACTCCACTACCTACCTTTTGCACTTCTCTCAGTTCAGGTGGTAAAAACAGACTTTTGGATTCATTCGCGGGTTCTCATGCTCTAGCACAGTGGTTTTTAAACCATGGGTCAGGACCCAGTCCTGGGTTGCAGACCTTCAGGTCTGGGTCACGGCACTTCCTGCTGCCACCATCAAAAGACTGGAATGCATTGCTCAAAGATGTAATTGTTGGGTAATGGGCATAAATGACTCTTTTCAACTGGGTCCCGAGAAAAAAGTTTGAAAACCACTGCCCTAGCATATACTGCGATGCATCCTTTGTAAATTCTGTAGGAAATGTTTATTTGTTAACATTTGTTTCCATGAGAATGTCCAAATGTTATTTGTTTCCATGAGAATGAATTTAAATTCAATGTATTTCTACTGTTAAGGGTAGTGAAACCTCGTTTTACAGAATCTAAATTTTAGGCCAAATTGACCTGACGTCCCCCTTAAAAGCAATTTTAGTCTGTTAATATAGATACTACTCTAAATGGGACTTGAGAGGCAGATAAGTTGATACGGTTCCTTGCTCTTTGGAGCTTATCATAGGACCAGATTCTGTAGCTACACCACAGAAAGAACTTCCATTGTTCCTGTGCCTAATGTGTCTACTTAATTGGACATTATATCAGAACAGAGTGTGCTGAGTGTGAGACAAGACAGCATGCAGTCCTGCACTTGGGACAAAGTCATTTCTTGTTATTTTTGTGTTCTTCCCCCACCATCCTGTTAAACAAAGCAGATTAGCTGAGCTATATTTTTCCATGTGTTTCTTGTGGTTTCCTTGGGGTTGAGTATTAGAAGGCTAATTTAAAAATAGGCAAGTTTGATATTTGCTGAAAGGCTTCACAGAAAAGTGGGTTTTAAGAAGGGATATTAAAGAAGTGAGGGCAGTTGACTGTCACACAAGATCAAGGAGGCTATTCAAAACCACACAGGGCTGCACTGAAGAAGCAAATACTGAAGGGAAAGAATACAAAAGGACCAACTAAGGTAAGCAGAAGGCTTAAGAGGAATAGACTGGAAGAGACAAAAGTAAAGATGTGAGTGGATAGGCAGTCATGCAGAACCTTGAATACAAAAGTTTGAGCAGTGGGAGAGGAAGCTATTTTGCCAGCATTGCTTTGAATATGCTGGAGGGGGAGTAAATTGATAGGGGCTCCAGTAGTTAGGCAGGATGACCAGGGACAGACAGGAGAAGGGTGTATTTTAGAGATGTTTTAAAGAATCAGCAGGAGTCAGCAAAAGCACAGATACTTGTTGGGCAAAGAAAATGTAAATATGACCTCAGGCCTAAACTTTGTGCTCACCCACAACCATATCAGATTTGAAGATAATTTATACTTTCAAGTCAACGGCACTTGGCCCCACAATATGCCAACATTTTTATGGCTGACTTAGGACAACGCTTCCTCACGTCTCATCCCAAAGCACCTCTCCTTTACTTACACTACACTGATGACATCTTCATCATCTGGCCCCACAGTAAGGAGGGCCCTTGAAGATTTCCACAGAGATTTCAATAATATCCACTCCACAATCAAACTTAGCCTGGAACCAATGTTCCCTCTAAGCTGATGATGCAGCTGAGCAAGTTCTGGTACTTGTCGAGCGGCAATTTGTGGGCATGGCCAACCGTTTTTTGGCGCCAGAAGCATCAGCATGCCTAAGTACCTTAATTCAAAAGAAATGCATAGATGGTGTCTTTTCGTTGGAACTTTAATAAAATATGTGAAACTGAAATACTGTAGTTTTATTAATTTACTAAACAAATGTGAGACGATGACACTTGTTGCCTATCTAGCCTCTACCGTCATCTACACCTCAGAGTTTTTGTCACCTGTATTTTGCCATTGGTTATGAATGTCGATAAACTTCACATTTTAAAACACGGGGGTCGGGGCACCAGCCCACTTGAGGCCAGTCGGTTCAATAGCCACAAGTGGTCCCCAGCCCCACGGCTGACCAACTGATTTAGGCGAGGGCAAGGGCTATATTTAAGGGCTGGTAACAAAATCTCCTGCCCAGATCCGTGGCCTAAGAGGAGAACAGTTGCCTCTGAAACAAAGCTGATAACTTGAATTGAAGGAGGGATCGACTGTCCCTCAAGAACTATCCCCGTCCTGGGCTCCATCGGTCCCCTAGTGCTGCGTTCACCCAGCTGCCGTTTGTCCTTTGCTTTCAGTGGCATTTTGCCACTAAACACGGACACTTCCTGGCGCCCTCTGGCTGAAGGACTGGAAGCCAGAGAGCAGGGAGAAAGTGAGTGGAGGTAACCAGCTCATTCAATTATATAGCCCACATGAACTTTGTAACTCAGCTTTCCCACAGCTTTGTAGAGGGGGACATGGCACGAAGAGTGCTGGGGGCTGGGTGGACCCCTGCAGACAGTCCCTGGGGGGTGTCCTGGGGAATGTCATTTACCACCCACCTGCAGCCCTACATTACTTCCTTTGCTCACTGGGGCATGTGTCTTGGAGGAAATTGGGGGGCCTGTGGAAATGGGGAGACTCTGGGGGGGACCACTCACCGCTCGGGCTGGAGAGAAGGGACGCGGGGATCGGGCTGCGTGGGCATCTGTGATAGATGCGCGGGTGTGTGATGGCCGCTGCGCAGCCGCGCACCCACGCAGCTTAGAGGGAACATAGCCTGGAACACTATACACAGGAGATCCACTTTCTAGACACTACAGTTCAAATTAGCAATGGACACAAACACCACCCTACACCGAAAACCTACTGATCGCTATAGTTACCTACATCCCTCAAGCTTTCATACAGGACACATCACATGATCAATTGTCTACAGCCAAGCCCTAAGATATAACTGCGTCTGCTCCGATCCTTCAGACAGAGACAGACACTTTCAGGATCTCTATCACACATTCTTAAAACTACAATACCCACCTGCGGAAGTGAAGAAACAGACTGACAGAACCAGATGGGTACCCAAAAGTCAACTACTACAGGAGAAGCCCAAGAAAGAAAACAACTAAATGCCATCAGTCATCACCTACAATCCCCAAGTCAGACCTTTACAGCACATCATCAAGGATCTTCAGCCTATTCTACAAGACGATCCCTCACTCTCTCAAGCCATGGGAGACAGCCCCCCAACCTTAAACAGATACTCACCAGCAACTACAGATCAAACAACAGAAACATTAAAGCAGGAACATATCCCTGCAACAAACCATGTTGCCAACTTTGCCCACATATCTGCACAAAAGACACCATCACAGGACCTAATCAAGCCAGCTACTCCATCAAGGGTTTATTCACATGCTCACTGCCAATGTGATTTATGCCATCATGTGCCAGAAATGCCCCTCTGCCTTATATATTGGACAAACAGGAGAGTCTCTACGCAAAAGAATAAATGGACACAAGGCTGACATCAGAAATCATAACATTTAAAAACCAAGAGGGGAACACTTCAATCTCCCTGCTCATTCCATTGATGACTGGTTAATAGCTGTGCTCAAACAAATGAATAACAGATCGAAGCTTCAAAGAGAATCTGTAGAACTGGCTTGAATATGTAGATTTGACTCCATTGCCTCAGGGTTAAACAGGGACTACGATTTTTTTTCCTCATTACAACAGGTGATTTGACCTCACCTTCCTCTATATGCTGTTCCCCAGTGTTTGAATCCTAACATCCGCTTTGATTTGCTGTTACAGCCTGACCTGATCCTATGTCATGCACTTTCCTGCATTTATTTTCCTCCCATTTTGTAAGTCCCCCATCTTCAAAGCATCTGAAAAAGTGGGATTTTCTCCCACAAAAGCTCATGTGATAAATAAATCTGTTAGTCTTTAAAAGTGCCACAGGACTCCTTGTTTGTTTGGCTGAACTAGACTAACAAGGCTAATCCTTTGGAGCATGACCTAGATTGTAAGTGGTCCAGCTACCATGGCTGAAATCCTGGCAGTAACGGGGCTGGATTTCATCCCACGTTTTCATTCCAAGAGAAATGCCATCGACACCTATGACGTTATATACAAAAGTTGAGCAATAGTGACAGCAATATTGGAAGACTTGATGACAGGGAGGATGGTTAAATGATCATCAACTGTTAATAAGGGGAAATGATCATCATATTTTAGTCCTGCTGAGTTTGAGCTGGCTCAGGAAGAGCCATCAGAAGGATGAGACTTGATACTGAAAGTGTGGTTGCGTTGGAAGTAGTCAACATGGAGATGGTGAATGAAGCCGTAAGAGCTAGAGGAGATCTAACAGGGATAAGGGTGTAAAGGTTTAGTGGGAGATAAAGGTCAGAATCCTGAGGAGCACTAGAAAAATGAAGAGTCAAAGTATTGTCTTCACTGCACAGGCGATTGGCACCCGGGTGAGGCTAACCCAGGGTTAACAATCCTATAACAAAGCCCTACCGTCGTTAATGTGTTTTGACTTCTACTGTACTTGCCCAGGTGCAGTGCTTTTTTTTGTTAAAAACAAACAAAAAAACAAACAGGTGCCAGTACTTGGCCAGGGACTGGGGCCGCCAGCAGTGGCGGCCAGAGCTGGGCCACATCGCTGTGGAAAAAAGGGTGCTAGTATTCGGTACCCCTGAGTACCATCACACAAAAAACCGTGCCCAGGTACATCTGGAGTCATATCCCATAGTTCTTGTTGCCAAGACACTCTAGGATTCACTCCCAGTCAATTGTGGGAAAATTCATCTATCCTTTCGAGGCAGTGGCATCAATTTGGCGGTTCTGGGGGAACTGATACAGCCCTCTTCCCCCTCCCCCCAGGGTTTTGCACTTTCTTCAAGTTCTATAGGCTGCAGATCTAGCTGAGGTCACAGCCCGGCCACTTTTAAGCAGTGAACCCATACTAAATCAGTATAACTGCTGCCAGAGTATCGCTCCAGCTGTGCAGTCGCAATGCCAATAAAATTTGACCTAGCCATCTCTCCATACATATGGAGGGGCAGCGAGACCAAATTTCAGGGAGTGGCATTACCATCTGGCACACAGGGTCACAATACCTCTCAAATTTGGCCTAGCCACCCCTCTCTCTGAAGGCCAGCTGGGCCAAATGATGTTGCAACCTTGCGCTTGGGGAGCCTGCTCCTGTATGTTGAAACACAGGGGAATCCGACGGGAATTCAACTCCTGGCAGAACTGACTCTTGTATCGTGTGGGTAACAAGTGGGAGAGTCCCTCGCCGGGGGAGATCCTGGGTCCCTGTGGGAGGAGGGTGAGGAGCACAAGTGTGGATCAGAACAGTGTCCCTGCTGGAAAGGCGGAAAGGAGGGAAGAACCAGAACTTGTCCCCTCCTCTCTTCCCTGGAATGTGTGAACTGATGCCACTACTCTGAGGGGAATTGTGGGAAGGGCACTGGAGCACTATTGGCACTCGAATGACTTTGCCTGCATCCTCACTGCAAAGTGGGTGGGTTCCAGTCTGAGTTAAAGCGGTGCTTAGGCTGTAACTGACAACCCCAGCAGTATAAACTAATCCAGGGCTTAACCACCACTAAACCCAGGTCAGGGGGGGTTTTGCATGGACAGTAGGAATGGCTGGGCTATAATGCAGACGAGAGTCTGGGTTAACTGTGCAGTGAAGAGACACACACAGAGGCAGGTGCTGAAGGAGCGATTACAGAAATAAGACCAGATCTTAATAAGCACAGAATCATAAAAGCCCAAGAAGGAAAGCGTGATCAACTGAGATAGAATAGTAGGATCTTGTTTTCTTTGTCTCTGTGTCTTTACACATACAATTTCCATGGATCCCTTCATAATCCTGAGCCTCCATCAATCCTTTCCACTATAATCCTTAAGGACACACTTCATAGTATATGTAGGGCTTGGAAGTGCATTAACCTAAACTATAAAAACAATTCTGGGTACAGAAGAAATATGTCCACCTGGGGAGTTAGTGTGTACTAACTATTGGGCTTTCAATTTACACTGTAGCTATTTTATCTTAACTTCCGCATGTAGACTAGCCCCAAGTCAGGAACAAAAAGATCACTTCCACAAACTGACAGATACCCAATGAAAGATCTTAAGTCGATCTAACTTATCTTGTTCAGGGGTGTGAAAAAGACACCCACCTGAGCAATGCAAGCTACAGCAACCCAAGCACCATCCACACTGGTGCTATGTCAGCTGGAGACACTCTCTTGTCAACACAGCTTCCATCTCTTGTGGATGTGGAGTAATTATGCTGACAGAAAAGCACTCTTCTTCCTGAAAGAAGCTAGCAAATTTTGCTATAGAACAATACAATAGATGGCTCATCCTCTGTACTGGGAGGAAATATATGGCCAACCCCATTTTCTCAAGTCTCTACTCCCCACTGCTCACCTCCATACTTAGGGCTGCCATAAGCGAGTGGGTGTGTTTTTTTCAAGGGTAAAAACTATTGCATAGGCTCCAAAGAAACAGACTATGTGGCTGTGTCAATTAATGCATACACTAGATGCATAGGAAGGCACTAACAGGTTAGTACTGCTGCATGATCTCTTATGTCTTCTTAAGTTCCAAAGGGGTAGCCATGTTAGTCTAGGTTAGCAAAACAAACAAGGAGTCCTGTGGCACTTTGAATGACTAACAAATTTATTTATCGCATGAACTTTTGTGGTAGAATGACAAAGTGGGATTTTTCTCCCACAAAAGTTCATGCAATGAATAAATTTGAATGAAGCTCAAATTGTAACCCTTCTTACCCAAGCAATCTATACAATTTTGACTGGTCTCTTTACTCAAGTTTTCTTCATACCAAGCTATTAGAACTAGGATCCAAGGCACACTTTTCAAAGTAGAAGTTAGGGTATGTCTACATCGGAAACGCAAGTCAACCTACTGCGGTGGCTTATTTCCACTCTACCCTCCTTGGGCCAGTGGTGCACGTCCTCACCAGTGCGCTTCCACCAACCTAAGAGGGGAAGTGCGGGGAGCTGAAAGACAGGTCCCTACAGGCTCCTGGGCTCCAGAGAGCTTTCCCCTCCCACCATCCCCTACGGAGAACAGAGGAAGCTGCTGGGGCTTCTCCCTGTTCCTCATCAGAAGCTGGGAGAACCCACTTCTTACCCCAGGGAGCAGGGTCCAGCTACCCCAACTTCTCAACCCCCTAAGCCCACCCATTGGTAACCTGGCAGCCTTGTCAATTTCACACTTCATGGAGATGTCAAATTGACAAGCCTGCCCAGATCCTGGCCTGGTCAAAGCTGCCAGGCTTCTTGCCCCAGCTCCCAGCCCAATTTGGGGTCCAAAGCCACCCAGGCCTCTCACTCTGGGCTTCCAGCCATAAAACCGAGAAGACAGCCAACAGCAACATGAGGAACAGACACTATCGCCTTAATTACACCATCATAAGCCACTTATATTGGTGGGAGGAAGGCTGTAGTGCAGTATAGAGACCAGCCCTTATTTAGCTCATGGAAAACAACAAACAATGCCAGACAAAGAAGAGGATTAAGAGAAGCATTTGCTTGGATTCATCTTTTGTTTCCCCAGTTCTCTTGCCACCACACAGGGTCTATTCAGAGATCCAAAAGTATCCAAAAAGGGTTAAAAAAAAAAAAAAAAAAAAAAAGAAGGGGAAGTCTGTTGGTTTTGCTAGTTCTACTTATCTGTTAAAGAAATGCTACAGTAATGCATCAGCAAGTCAGGAGTGAAATTCCACTGGAGTATTCTGAGGCAGCCTAGGGAGGATTAAATAAACTTCTGAAACCTACGGAAATGAAGTTACATATGCCCACTTTAAGTTGCAGCATAAAAAAGGAAGACAAATTGAGTTACTCAGTTATGAAACTTTTGACACATGCTGGTTGAAGATCAGTTTTAGAAAACTGATTTTATTTGAATCCAACCACTGTTTCACAGACAAATTATACTCAGTAAAGCAACTGCATTTTTTAAAATGGCATCTCTCCCTTTGGTGGAAAATTTCACATTTTTATTGAAACAACTACTGCCTTCACTTAGATGTGTTTTAAAATGATACAAGACACTATATTGTCTTAAAAGGAGAAAAAGACCAAACAAACAAAACAAAAAACAAACAAAAAAGCCCTAGTGAGCACATCACCTGTTGCTGGCCTGTGCCCAGCAGGAAGCTGCATGCCCTGACTGCAATTGCCAAATAAATAAATTGAATGCTCAGCAAAGTGGCTTTTGCAATGTGGAAAATTTATAGGAAGTTGATTCAAACTTACTATGCCAATTAAGAAAAAAATATTTGTAAAACTTTACTTTCTCATGTTGAAATAAATTCTTCATGGAATCACAAAAGCTTTTTTTAAAACCACACCATAGGTAGGAATGAAAATACTTCTTTAGAAACCCCCCCACTATTCCCCTTCCCCAAAGATGCACACATCTCTTTTAAGTGCACTCTACTTTTAAAGGGGATTTGCTCTCAGACCCACATCCCTACCAAGACTAGTTTTAGAAATCCCCTCCAGAGGCAAACTTTTCGGGTCTATGCAAAGTCAGGAACCTGCCTGGGGCGCTGAGCAGGGACTTTTTTTAAAGATTGTGTAAGACATTCACGAGAACACACAGCACTATGGCTACAGCCTTTCATTCACAGGTTTGGCTCAGACGGGGAACCGACCTCATGATACGCACACGTGTCTCTCTTGTCTTTGGGAGATCTCAGCTGAGTTCTCCCTAGCTCAGCTGGGGACCCTAATGCTGCCTTGCCTCACGGGGCGGATTTGTGAGGCGCTATTCGCTGCGCTTTGAGAGCCTCTTTCACCAGATCACAAATAACCCAGGACACTAAACGGGCCCGGCCAACCTTCCTTAGTCACACCCGGACCCGTCCCGACCAGCCGTGAGAGGAGGCAGCTTCCTCCTCGCCCTACCTGGAGGATCTTTTCCAGCCCCTCCTGGCCCAGGCAGGGAAACTGCTTGAGCAGCTCGGTTTTCTTGTGCTTGTAGTCGTCCGTCGCGGATCGCCAGTTCGGCTCCTCCAGGACCTCGAAGATCGCCGCCCCGATGGACAAGTAGAAGATGATGGCAGAAGTCAGCAAGGGGCCCCTGTCTACCATGCTGCCGGCGCTGGGACGGGGACAAGGAGGGCGCAGGGGGAACAGCAGCCTGGGGCTCCCTCTGGAGTGTGCGTGAACTTAAGTCTCTTCGTCCGCTCCTGCCCTGCCTTAGTTTCCCTCCCCCGACACCTTTCTTCTCTCCTGCCCGCCCTCCTTTTTGTCTGTGTGGCTGCCTCCCTCCCCTAGGCACTGGCTCTCTCCTCCCTCCCCCCGTGCCCTCCTCCCCCCTTCGTGTCTCTCTTACTTCTTCCCTCTCCCAGTCCGAGCCCGGCTGCCCCTCTTCCTCCGTGTCCCCCTCCCCGCCTCCGGCAGCTGTTTGAATTTGGTGCCCTCCTGCTCCCCCCGCCGCGTCCCGGACGTCTCATGTGGGCGGGACAGAAGAGAAAGTCCTCCTCCTCCGCCTCGGCTGAGCTGCTTGCTGCCTGCAAGCTCCGACACTGGAGATCCGGGCAGGAGGAGCGGGGAGAGCAGCGGACTTTCGCTTATCGGCGATTTGCCCGCTCCATGTGCTGCCCGCGCCGCTAGCCCCAGGCAGACACGTGGGCTGGAAGGGCGGGCAGGGCCCCTGCGGAAACAGCTC
>ML685848.1:6567298-6582289 GCA_007922175.1 Pelusios castaneus | reverse complement strand
GAGAGAGAGACAGAGAGAGACACACACAAACACACACCACACACATTTAGCTGCACCTGTGTATGAGACACACCAATCCTCCTAGGGGTGTGGGAGTGAAACAGACACCACTGCCTGTGCCTTTGTGTGTGTGTGTGTGTGTGTGAGAGAGAGAGAGAGAGAGGCAGACAGACAGACAGACACACATTTACCTCCACCTGTGTGTGAGAGACACACCAATCTTCCTGGGTGTGTGTGAGTGAAATAGACTCCTCTCCCTGTGTGTGTGTGTGAGTGAGTGAGAGAGAGAAACTCATACAGGAACGGTCTTAGGGATTCCAGAGCCTAGGGCAAAAGTCAAGGGTGGTATGGGGTGGGGGCATTCTTGACATCCACACACACACCCCCGCTGTGGGGCCCTGGTCAAATGCCTGCTAAGACTGCTTATAGACACATACAGATTTACCTCTGCCTTTGTGTGTGAGACATACACCAATCCACCTGGGCATGTGAGTGAGAGAGACTGCCTGTGTGAACTGTCATCTGTCAGGTAAATGGGGAGTGGCACACACATCTCCCTATTTAAAATCAGTGGTGGGGGGAGACAGGGGGTGAAGGGTGAGCCGTGTTATTGAGATTGGGTGACTCTAGAAGATAGTCACTGTAAATGTGAGTTGGGGTTCTACTACACCACCCCTGCATGGATGTGTGACATCTTACATTAATGGGGTGTGAGAGCACTTGATCCTTTTTTCTCCTGGAGCTGAGCAGGGGTAAGGAAGTTTGGGTTGTAGCTTCCCTCATTTCTCCCAAGGAGGGAATGGACTGCCACTAGAAATGTTTCTGAAACACTCCTCTAGTTTTCATCTAAGGTAGGTAAAGTGGCAAGGACTAATAACGTGAACTAGGGGCTAAAAACAGGAAAAAGAGCCATGTGGGGCTTCCCTTTCACCCAATCCTTGTCTGTTTAGAGACTGTAAGATCTTCAGGGCAGGGATTGTGTCCTCTGTTATGGTAAAACCCCTAATAAATTTTGTGCCTTTAATAAATAATGCCCATGAGAGAGAGAGACCCCTGCTGGTGTTTTCCCATGAGATTCAAAAACTATCAGCTTGAGATAGTTCAGCATGTCTTGTTTATAAACCTTGCTCAGAAATTGTATTGACCTTTACTTTTAAAGAAGGGGTTAAAGAGAGAATGTTGGATGAGAGGAGTTGGAAGTGTGAGGCAGCGGGAGGGTGAAATGTACTGAGGGAAAAAAGGTGGAGGGGAGGGAAGGGAAGGGAAGAGAAGTTGAAAAAAGGAGACAGTGCAGGAAGGAGGGAGAAAAACAGGGAAAGGAGAAGAAAACAAAAAGCAAAATAAAATAAATGTGGGAGGAAATTGTTCTTTAGCTGTGGGGGTTGAATAACTGGTATGCAAAGTGTCATCAAATCGGTGCACTCCTGAGACCACCTATAGAAAACTAAATTGCTCCCTACATTGCTGTCTCCACACTATATATATTCATTGCAAGTAACAGTAATCTACAGTAGGTTCCCTTTTTTTCCAGCTCAGCAGTTTAGTAACAGGATTAGAAAAACTACTAAGGAGGGACAGGATAGAGGTCTATAGGACGATGAATGCTGTGGAGAAAGTGAATGTGTTATTTACCCCTTCGAATAACACAAACTACGAGTCACTCAATAAAATTAATAGTCAGCAGGTTTAAAACAAACATAAGGAAGTACTTATTTGCACAATGTACAGTCAGCCTGTGGAACTTGTTGCCAGGGGATGTTGTGAAAGCCAAAAGTAACTTTAAAAAAAAAAAAAAGAGTTCACAGAGGATTGGACTATCACTGGCTATTAGGCAAGCTCCTCAGGGATACAACCCCAAGCTCTGGGTATCCCTAAGCCTCTGACTGCCAGAAACTAGGACTGAGTGATGGGGATGGATCACTCAATAAATTGCTCTGTTTTGTTCATTCCTTCTGAAGCATCTAGCATCAGCCACTGGCGGAAGACGGGATACTGGCCTAGATAAGGAGGCCCATACTGGTTCTGACTTACTATGGACAATCTCATGTTCACTAAGAGAACAAATCTGTCACGTGTTGATTGTTCAGTATTTCTGTATTCTCATGGGAATCCCCAATTTGGTGCAAGCTTCTTGAAAAATAATCTCAGAACCATGAAAAAGCTTCCATATGAAGTGATATTAAAAATACTGTGTGTGTTTAATTTAGAAATGAGACAAGTAAGATGGGAGATAATAAACATAGTGGATGGGGTAGAGAAAGTAAATCATCAGGCACATTTGTTTTCTCTCCCAAAGCAAGAATAAGAGTTCATTTAATGAAATTTGAAAGCAAGCAAATTTAAATCTGATAAGAGGGAAAAACTTTTTTCAATAGTGCATATTTACCATGTGGAACTCTTGTCATGTCATTTGAACCAAAAGCTTAGTATAATTTTAAAAAGCACTGGACTCTGATGGATAACAAGAACATCCATGGTTACATTATATAGGATTTTAAAATAAAATTTAAAAAATTAAAAGGAAGGAGCTAGACAAGTTATTATATTATTGCCTATGGGGAGGGAGGAGGAATTGCACCTTCCTCTGAATCATTTATGAGACTCTGAACTGGATGAACCACAGGTCTGATATAGCACTTTTGTGTTCCTAGATTATAAAGCCAGAAAGTACCACTGATCATCTCATCCGACCTCCTGCATAACACAGGCGAGAGAAATTCCCTGAATTAATTCCTATTTGAGCTTGAACATCTTAGATAACATCTTATCTTAGAAAAACATCCAATCTTGAACTGAAAATTGCCAATAATTGAGAATCCACCACATGTTCCTATTTTGTTGTTATTGCACATCTGTGCCTTATTACCTGGGAATATTGGATATTTGACGATAACTTTGAAATTGTACCTCTTTTCCTGACTACCTGTCGCTCTTTTGAAACAGCCATATTAAGGGAACAAGGAACAATGTCCCAGAACATGATGTACTTTTGCAGAGCAGATAGGAATGAATAGAGTTTTAGTGCAGTTATGGAACATATGGGTTTGAGATTGGATGTAACTTTCTGTTTTCCACCTCAAACTCTATCATAACTGCTCAGCCAGATCTTTCAGGAAATTGAGTCAGTTGACATTTTAAAATGTTAAAATGTTACTGCATTTGTCAGATCTTTTCTTTGTGTTTAAAGAAGTGACCCACGTGAGAAAATAGTTAACTGTGATTAGTTGGGAAGCAATTTCTATGTTTTAGCAGCAGCAGTGATCTTATGAGTCTGTGAGCAAGCTCTTTTTGCTTGGATATTTCACTTCAATTCCTTTTGTCTGTGGCAGAACATACAAGGCATATTTCCATATTTCAGTGGAAGTGAGTGAAGCAAGAAAGAATTTGTCTAAATGGAGAATGGTTTTATTTAATTTTTAGTGCTGTGCTTTTTCTAAGTGTTTTTTCTTAGCTGTCACATTTCTTTGTTGCTTTTCTTGACCTCAGAAAAAATCCAATCGTCTTTTATCCACAACCCTTTTTTACTCCCTGTCCTCCTCAGATTAAACAGTGTTCCTCTTGTTCACCCACAGCACCTGTCACAATGGCCCACATCTTCTCAGGCTAACTGAGATAATGAAAAGGCTGGGATGGTTCACTCAAAGATTTAAAAAAATCAGGGTTGAAACAGAAAATAGTATTATTGTGAGCAAAACTATAAGTATCAATCATTTGCTCTGTTTGCACAGGTCATCATCATTTTAGGCTGTGTAGTGCAAAAAGGAAATCCCTTTCATCCAAGCTGTATGTTTAAGACACATTTGCTGTACAGATGTTTCCTAGAACAACCCTAAAATGAATAAATAAATGTTAGAAAATATTTTAGGTTGAGCATATGAAAAGACTTCATGGCAAAGGAAACCAGTTGGGTAGTGACAAGTGCTGCAGATTTTACTGAGCATAAACTGTGAAAACTGCAATTAGCTTCAGACATCTATCTCCTCATGCTGTATAACTTTTCACCTGGAGGTTCTTATTTTCTGATTGGTTCACGATCTCACTCCAGGTGATGTCCATAAACTCTGCCACTCTCACTAAATCAGTTTTGACTCCTTCTTAAAAACTTTAGATGCGATGTCTCTTGATTTGCTAGGGATTTTGAAACAGTGCCAAATGATATTCTCACAAGCAAATTAGGGAAATATTGATTAGATGAAGTTACTATAAATTGGATGTAAAACTAGATGAAAGAAAAGACCACAATGAAAGTAGTTCTCTATAGTTAGCTATCAAGGGGACATATCTAGAGGGAACCTGCAGGGGTCATTTCTGAGTCCAGTACTATTCAATAATTTAATTAATTACTTGGATAATGGAGTGCGAAATATTCTTTATAAAATTTGCAGATGACACCAAGCTGGGAAGAGTTGCAAGCACTCAAGAGGACAGGAATAGAATTCAAAACAATGTTGATACGTTGAAGAATTAGTCTGAAACCAACAAGATGAAACTCAATAAAGATAAGTGCAAATACTAAATTTAGGAAGAAAAATCAAATGCACAAATACAAAATGGGGAATGACTAACTAGGCAACAGTACAACAGAAAATGATCTGGGGGTTACAGGGGATCACAAATTGAATAAGAGTCAACAATGTGATGTAGTTGCAAAAAGACTATTAATGCATTAACAGCAGTGTTGTATGTAAGATATATGATGTAGTTGTCCCACTCTACTCAGCGCTGAGTATCATGTCCAGTTCTGGGAGCCACACTTTAAGAATGATGTTGATAAATTGGAGAGCGTCTAGAGTAGAGTAACAAAAATAATAAAAGATTTAGAAAACACAACCTGTAAGGGAAGACTAACCAAAACTGGACATGTTTAGTCTTGTGAAAAGAAGACTGAGGGGGGACCTCATTGTCATCTTCAAATATCTTAAGGTCTGTTACATGGAGGATGGTGATCAATTGGTCTCTCTATCCATTGCAGGTAAAATAAGAAGTAAGCAGCTAAATTTGCAGCAAAGACGACTTAGGTTAGATTATAGGAAAAAATTTCTAACTATAAGAATAATTAAGCTCTGGAATAGGTTTCCAAGGAAAGTTGAAAACCCCTAAAACTAGAGGTTTTTAAGAACAGGTTAGATACACCTATCAAGAATGGTCTAGTTCAGCACAGAGTGACAGAAAACTAGACTAGATGAGCTCTCAAAGTCCCTTCCAGCCATACATTTATGTTATTCTATTACTGAGGAGTCTTGTGTGATTAGTTTCCTAAGAAATTGTTATTTTCTGTTTGTTTCTAATAATTGACATTACTGTCATAAATATATTAATCTGCAACAACTGTCACTAAATTCATTGAGATTTTAATCTGCAACACTGCATAATTAATCAGTTTATTAAACTTATTTTACAAGCATTAAAATGTTTGTCCAGTGCAAAATGTCTGTGGTGTGTTTTGTGCAGATTTTGTCTGTTCACAGCTTTCCTTGCTATAGTAATAGCTCCCATTCACCCATTTGCCTTATAGAAGCATATACTCCAGATTAATTCCTGCAGGGAAGTGAGAGACTAAAAGCTTTTCCTCTTTACTCTTTCAGGTGAATTAAATCACTTTGAAGTGGCCTCCTGAGGATGGCCACCCGTCCTGGAAAGAAGACGACGACAACCCCAAACTGCAACAACAAAGCCAAGTTTTTATAATTTTGTATTCCTTTGTCCTAAATCCTGCAGCAACATATTGTGGGGCTGGTTCTGGTTTCATTTGAAAAAAAGAGTAATCTGCATACAGTTTGATGGGGTATGGTGTTTTACACCCTGATGATTTGTCATGATGTTGGAGATACAGTGAGATGAAACAGTATCAAAATGTCATCATACAACATGAGTTGTGATATAAACATCAAGGTGCTATGGCAAAATGAGAGTAATGGGTGCTGAGGATGCATAGCACATTGCAGGACAGCATCTTATAATCGAGGGTAGCAATCCGAGGGAGCTGACTGCGTGTTAAGAAAACCCGGCCTGATAAAGAGTTCTCTCAGTTGCCCTGAGAAATGTCATCCTCAGGAATTTAATGGGAAAAAAAGAAAAAAAGAGTTGATACTGTAAGCAAGAGGGATATTAACACAGTTTGAGGGGACTTACATTTCAATGTTCATGGTCGCACACTGCTTCTTTCAATTACATGCCACAGTCAGATGCAGAGATAGCTAGAAAACTTAGTTCACTAGTTGATCTGAGTCTAGGGAAGCAACTTGGAACAAAACTGGCTAACACGCTGACTGGAAAGAATCTATCAGAACCATTGCTTCAGTTAAAGATTAGGCTTTTGCCACCACTATAAAGATCAAAGCTGCCTGAAAACTATACTGTAGCTGACTGTGGGATGAAGTTTTCAGGGCACTGAATTCCTTTGGCTCCCCAGTGACTTTGGAAGAAGTTAGGGGACTCTATAAATTGCAGCATAATCAGTTGTGACCCCTAGGTCTGTTTGTAGGGGATTCTCCCCATAGAGGTTTCTGCCCTGCTTCATAGCAAGTTGTCAGCTGCTTCCTTAGCCCCATCTCCCACAAATTCTCCATACCTTGCAGAGGCCTATCTATGCCTGGGAAGGGAACAAAGATTGGGCAGGCTGGTGTGGGAGGGACTCATATAAATAATTTATTTTCCTTCAGTGTGACTGTGTAGCCTTCACAAGTTCTATGGGAATCTCCGTTTATACAGCTCCAAAGTAGCCACAATGCAAGGTATGTGGCTGGGGAGAAGCCTGCCAGAGCCAGGGCAGAGGCACAGGACGTCTGCATAGACAGCAGTAGTGTCCAGAAAATACCTGAGGAACACCCAGATTTGGGGTATTCTGGGACTTTTTCTGCTCAGGGGGAGTCCTCCCCAAAACAGGATGATGTAACAGGATTCTCTGGAAGGGAATCTTCACAGAGATTTCTTCACTCAGGGTCCCCTTCCATCTAAGGGGATGTTTAGGACCAGGATCAGCTATACATCAGATTAGCAACAAGTTATGAAAACTAATGGTTAGCAAATTGTCAGTTATTTTCAGTAGAGATTTCACAACTTGTTTCCTTTGAGTGTCAAGACTTTTCTGTTGCTAAATAAGAAAAAAGAAAATAAAGCTACACAAGGCATTTCACCTGTTTCAAACATCTAATTCAGCATAGCACACCAATGAATTCAGTCCTGAAGATGGCACTGATATTGGAACTGAAAATTAAATATTTTCCCTAAGGTATGTCTACACTAGAGGCTCTGTTAAGTCAACTTAACAAGATCGACTTAAATCAACCTTGTTAAGTCAACTTAGAGAGTCCACACTGAACACTCCTGTCGACGGCCTGCGTCCACACTGGCAGGTGCTAGGTTGATGGAGGAGTGGTGCATTGTGGGTAGCCCTGGGAGGGGGTCTGGAGACCAATTAGGTTGATTTAAGGGCATTCCCCGCCTACACTGGATTAGGTTGACTTAAGCATTAAGTCAACCGTAAGAGGTGGTGTTATTAAGTCGACTTAAGGAAGCACCTAAGTTGACTTAATAAAAGCTCATTGTGGACATAGCAGCCTGTAGGTCGACTTAACCATCCTTAAGTCGACCAAAGGCTCCAGTGTAGACGTACCCTAAGTGTGACTAAAATTCACTTAGTACAAAGATTCCCATAAAGATTATGGTCCAAGCTGCAAACAGTTGTTCCTGTTAGTAGCCTTTACTCACGTACAGAGCGTCATTGACTTCAGTGGGATACTTGCAACAATAAAACCTACTCCTCTGAATAATATTTTGAAGGATCTACTTTTACATCTTTCTGACTTTTTCAGAGTGGTAACAAAGGGTGCGTCTACAGTAGTAAATTAAGTCGACTTAAGCAGGCTTAAGTTCACTTAATTTACTCTGCATCCACACTGGAGTTTCCTTAAGTTGACTTAAGCTGCTGCTTAAGTTGACTTAAGGAAATTTAAAGTTGACTTCATTAGACCTCCTTTTAAGTCAACTTTAATGCTTAAGTCGACTTCTTAAGTTGACTTAAGCAGTGTGGATGCCCTAAATCGACTTGACTTAGGGCAGGGCAGGGGAAAAAGGAAGCTCCTGCTCCCTTCTCCCCAGGAAGCCGCTAGTGGCTCATCCCGGCTCCCTTCTGGCTAGGACCCGAACGGTCCTGGCTGAAGGGAGCCCCACGCTCCTACCTAGCCAGGACCGCTGGGGTCCCGGCAGAAAGGAGCCCCGCGCTCCCTTCTAGCCAGGACCGCTGGGATCCCAGAGAGACGGGAGCCCTGCGGTCCCTTCTGGCTGGGACCTTGGGGACCGATCGGTCCTGGCCAGAAGGGAGTGCGGGGCTCCCTTCGGCCAGGACCGCTCGGTCCCGGCTAGAAGGGAGCACGGGGCTCCCTTCAGCCAGGACTGCTTGGTCCAGGCTAGAAGGGAGCTGAGTGGTCCAGGCCAGAAGGGAGCTCTGCGCTCCCTTCTCCCCCAGACCGCTCCGGGGCTTGTTGCCTCCGAGAGAGCCAGCCCCATGCGGGGCTGGCTCTCCCTAGGACAAGCCCCCCCTAGCCTGGGGAGCGAGGCTCCAAAGGAGCCTTGCCTCCCCCTGGACCTAACAAGTCGACTTAGAGAGTCTATACTAGACTCTCAGTCGACATAGTAAGGCCAGGTTTAAGTCAACTTAAGAGTCCTGTGTGGACTCTTTAAGTCGACTTAATAAGGTCGACTTAAAGTCGACTTAGTAAAGTCGACCTAAATTTCTCAGTGTAGACATAGCCAAACAGATTTAGGAAAGAGTGAATCTGTGTGTCTATAATTCACTTTGCAACACCAGTCTGTGTGATGGAGTTTAAAGGAGAGAGAGGGGCTGCAAGATTTTACCCAAGTGAAAGCTGCATCGGCAAGATAGGAAGAGCCTTAGGGCAGCACGCATCTTTCATAAAAGGGAACCGATTCCAGGCCAGCAGCCCGTATCTGAATATGGAAGCATGTCCTGCAGATGCTACAGACCTAAGCATGCATTGCTTCATCTTGCTCCAAAGAGAGCTCTAAATTGAGAATTGCAGGCTGGATCCTGTAATTTTGTCTTGTTGCCATTGTTTGTTACATTTATGGATTGCCTTGGGCTGTGTTGTAGAGCTTTCTGGGATTCAGTGGTTCATGGACTATGAATTACCCATCCCTGCAATAGAGAAAATACCATCTCACTAATCAGCAATGTGAAAATACTGATCTCGTTAAGCAGAAACTTGACAGGCAGAGTTACTACTGTGTTTGATGTTATTTCAGTTTGTGCCTGTATAAACAGATGACAATGAAACTTTCGCTTTGACTGAAGGAGCTGATAACTGATCTAGAGGTATAAAAACATTTAACAAATGAGTAATGTCTACGTCAGTTCAATAAAAGAACTAAAGCTATGTTTACACGACATCCTATGTTGGCAAAATTTATGTTGCTTAGGGGAGTGAATATTTTCCTCCCCTCACCCCCAAGCACTATAAATTACACTGACATAAGCGCTCGTGTGCACAGAACTATGTTGGTGGGAGAGCTTCTCTTGCTGAAATAGCTTCTGCTGCTCATGGAAGTGGGTTTTATAAGCTAACAGGATAGCTTGCTCCCATTGGTATAGAGTGTCTTCACCTAGCTGTAGCACTGTATGTATAGACACAACCTATATCATGTACCTTTCATCTATTGCACTGTCTAGTTCAAGTCTAGCAACCTTTTCTTTGTAATATAAACCTAATTTAGGCTACATCTACGCTTAAAATGCTAGAGCGCTGCAACTCTACCACTGTAGTGTGTCAGTGCAGACAGTCACTATAGTGATGGGAGGGGTTCTCCCACTGTAGTTAATCCACCTTCTGAAGAGATGGAAAAATTCTTCAATCAACTTAGTGCTGTCTATGCTAGGGGTTAGGTCAGCATAGCTGTGTGGATTTCTCACACCCCTGACAGACATAGCTATGCCTGTGTAAGTTTTCAGTGTAGACCAGCCCTTAGATGTATACTCATTTCTATGCTAGCTTCTTGCAGACACACAAGACCAGATCACTACACTAATGTACAATAGCCAATGATCTGGCCCTCAACTTTGAAAGAAGTACAATACTTCCACCTAATGATGGGAGAGATCCTAGCTACACAAATATAAATTAATGAATACTTATTTATTAATTCTTTACTGCAGTGGTTCTCAGCTAGGGAGATGTGTACCTGTAGGGGTACACAAAAGTCTTCCCCGGGATACATCAACTCATCTAGATATTTGCCTAGTTTTACAAAAAGCTACATAAAAAGCAGTAGCAAAAATTTCATACAGACAGTGACTTGTTTATACTGCTCTATGTACCCTACACTGAAATGTAAGTGTAATATTTATATTCCAATTGATTTATTTTATAATTCTATGATAAAAATGAGAAAGTTAGCAATTTTGCAGTAACAGTGTGCTGTCACACTTTTGTATTTTTTAAGCAAGTAGATTTTAAGTGTGGTGAAACTTGGGGTCTGCAAGACAAGCCAGACTCCTGAGTGTGGAAAGGTTGAGGACCACTGTTCTGTAGTGAGTGGTAATCTCTTTACAAGTCCATTAGGAGGGGGCTCAGATTCTTGGTGATTGGCAACCTTCTGAATACCGAGTTATATCAAATTATTTTGTTCTCCTTCTCAAGATTGACCATTAGCAGGACATTCAAGAGTATTGGCATTGGAATCCACTTGGAGAACAGTGTGTAAAGCTTAATATGGGCATATCCATTTTCACAGTAATGTGTGAAAGACTGACAGGAGGAATATTACTGGAACACACTGGCAAGGCAGGGTGGGGAGCCTGGCACTTAAGTCTGTTGACAGGACAGTGTAGGAGAGATGACACTAAAGCCCATTCTGTAAACAAGTTCATTGGCAGGGCAATGTGGAAAAATTGGCATTGGAGTGAAATAGCTGGATACTGTGAAAGCAGTGCATTGGGCTGTGTAGGAATTACTACTGGTACCCTTTAGGAGGACAGGTGTAGGAAATTAAAGTACATCTGATGAATAAATAAATATTGTCACCAGTATTCCTTGACCAAAAACTTTCTTTTCTATTTGGAATGGATCAGCGATCTGTCTTTCCTTAGTTTTATCTAAATGAAAACTCCCATTCGGCTCTGGCTAGAGCCCCCGACATTTATGTTTCTATTCAAATTGGAACCTCAGTTTGAATTTGCCCACTGAATGGAAAACACCTGTGAATAAGTTAAGTGTGGGGGAGGAACTGTTTTGTGACATCTAGCCAACAATCTTTCAGATTCAGGCATTCTGGTGTGGTCATGGCATAGATAGATTGGATTTAAAAAAAAAAAATCCATTTCTGCTTACAAAAAAAGATCTAACACTTTAATACAGTAACATAGTCAAAGTTCTTCCAAGCCAATGGCACATCAGGGTGATGTGGTTAAGGCATATCAGTTTCAGTTTCATAGCTAACAGAATGCCAGAGAGTGATGTGATCAGCAACACACCCAACTGCCTTTGATTGTCCTAACCTGATGGGTCAGACAACCATTGTGCAATTGGGTGAACTGCGTGAGATCAAGCAAAATTCAGACTCATAACCATCAAGATTGTAGTTAAAGGCCTTAATCACGCAGTCACCACACCTCCTAGTACTATGTCTCTAATACACTATAATAGTAAGTAGTATAGAAACAATAAAAATCACAAGGATATGTACTACATAGGGTACAGACTGTCATTGGTAGGAAGATAGACTTAAAAAGTCTTTTCCGTTTCTGACTTCTGTTCTTCCAAGTAGTCTTTTAACAATGGTTCAGTTTGCTAATCAGGGTCTTGGTGTAAGGATGAAGAATAACTCCTGGCATGATCCTCAAAATAAAGGATACAACACAAACATGCATCCCTCAGGTAGTCATTGGAATGAATTATGAAATCACTTCCACCCACCCCAGTAGAGTGAATAGCAAATAACTCCAGTGTATCAATAATGTCCAGTCTATTTCACTACCTTTCGTTCAAAGAATATACGGTACCATGCAGCTAATGGGAGCATTTAAGCGTTTGAACAACAGCTTGGCTAGGTGAATAGGAGAATCCTAGAATCTTAGGGCTGGAAGGGACCTCATGAGGTCATCTAGTCCAACCCCCTGCTCAAAGCAGGACCACTCCCACTAAATCATCCCAGCCAGAGTTTTGTCTAACCAGGCCTTAAATGTTTCCAAAGATGGAGATTCCATCACCTCCCTAGGTAACCAATTCCAATGCTTCACCACCCTCCTAGTGAGAATGTTTTTCCTAATATTCAACCTCGATCTCCCCACCTGCAACTTGAAACCATTGCTCCTTGTTCTATCTTGTGTTCCTACTGAGAACAGCCTAGCTCCCTCCTCTTTGGAGCACCCCTTCAAGTAGTTGAAGGTTGCTATCAAATCCCACCTCAGTCTTCTCTTCTGCAGACTAAATAAGCCTAGTTCCTCCAGTCTTTCCTCATATGTCATGTGCCCCAGCCCCCTAATCATTTTCGTTGCCCTCCGCTGGCCTCTAATTTGTCAACATCCTTCCTGTAGTGGGGAGCCCAAAACTGGACACAGTATTCCAGATGTGGCCTCACCAGTGCCAAAGAGAGGGGAATAATCACATCCCTCGATCTGCTGTCAACCAACATTCCTACTGATGGAGCCTGTAATGTCCCACATCACTGGCGGGCTCGGAGGGCGCCCCCTTCGGGGGCCTCAGGGGAATTAGCAGTGGCAGGGCGCCCTTTTCAGCATAGAGTCAGTTGCCCCCAGCCCCTCTGGCAAAGCAGAGCAGGCAAAGTACAGGATCAATTGCCCCCCGGCCCCCCAGGCAGGGTGGGGCAGGCCCAAAGAGTCAGTCGCCCCCGGCCCCCCAGGCGGGGCGGGGCAGGCACAGCACACAAACCTCTGTAGAGGGTTGCTAGGGGTTTGAATGCTCCAGGTGGTTATGGAAAGGGGTGAGGGAGGGGGACGCAGGCCCACCCACTCCACTGCGTCCCAGCCCAGGGCCCTATTCAGTGGCAGAGGGGTCTGCCACTGTGGTCAGCGGGGCTCCTGCCGAAACGCGCTGACCCTGGGCAGCTCCGCCATTCACTAGGCAGCAGCCAGCCACCCCTGGGCTACTTCCTCCCACTCTGGGGATTGGGGTACCTGTATCCGCCGAGTCTCCCTCCAGGTCCACAGGGTAGATTGCTCGGGGAATCCCACCCAGGCCCTCGGTGTCCATAGGCGGTAGGTCTGGGAACTCCTGTGGCTCCTCGGCAGAGGGTAGCTCCTCCAGGTCGTAGGGCCCAACAGCGGGTGTCTGTTCCTCGGGGTCTTCGGCCGAGGGGAGTTCTTCGAGGTCACAGGGGATCAGCGGTTCTTCAGGTTCCTCCGGGGAGAGGGGCTCCATACTTGGTTCCCGGGGGAGCCAGGAAGGCTTTCTCCAGACTCTAGGCTCAGGAATCCCCTCCCAGTCACTGGGGCCCGGTAGACTGGGTGGGCCGTATTGCCCTCCGGCCCGGGGTCCCCATGGCCGTCCTTCAATCAAGGCCCGGCCTGGCCTAGTCCGTGGCTTCCCAGGCAGCACGTCCTGCCTCCACAGCTGCTCCACCCTTACTGAGCTGTCTGGCTTGGCTTTTATACCTCCCCTTCCTGCGTGGGCCCCACCCCTCCACTTCCGGGGCTGCAGGCCTGTAGTACTACTGTCTGGCTAGAGGGGGCGTTCAGGCCTATCCTCTGGCCCAGGCTCAGAGGAAGGCCAGGGTCCTTTTCTACAGAGCCCAATATGCCATTGGCCTTTTTGACAACAAGAGCACACTGTTGACTCAAATCCAGCTTCCCATCCACCATAACCCCCAGGTCTTTTTCTACAGTGCTGCTACTTAGCCAATCGGTCCCCAGTCTGTAGCAGTACATGGGATTTTTCCATCCTAAGTGCAGGAATTTGCACTTGTCCTTGTTGCATCTCATCAGATTTCTTTTGGCCCAATGCTCCAATTTGTCTAGGTCTCCCTGAATCCTGTCCCTGCCCTCCAGCTTGGTGGCATCCGCCAATTCACTGAGTGTGCAATCTATCCCATCATCCAGATCATTAATGAAGATATTGAATGGAACCAGTCCCAGAACCGACCCCAAATCCTGCACATCTGACTCAGTTTGTTTGTTTTCACACTGATACACAGAGAAAGGAAGACATTTTATTTACTGCTGTGACAAGGAGCTGCAGAATTTCTCCTCCTCTCAATGCATTTTTATTTCTTAAATTACATCTGTCCAAATGTGATCTCTATGTGAAGGCAGGTTCAAATGAGAGTGAAAGCTTGGAAAGTCCAGCAGGGGTCAGACCCAACAGCTATGACATATATTGTCTTTAGACACAGGAGGCTACTTAACATTTCCCAGGCAACAAATCGGAGAACGTGGATAACAGTGAAAGGTAAAATCCAATTCAGACTATATGCATAAACCTCGTATTAATCTGCAGAGTGCAGAATAACCAAGTTAAATGCTCGTGTTCATATAGTGGAACTGTAAAGATCCCAGTATTATTTATATTTTGGTGGATCTGGGGCACACATTTCACTTCCATGGAGCTCTGGAAAAACTCCCATTCCCCTCTTTTTCTATAGCCAATCTTGCAGCCTCTAGCTTTCCAGCTTGGAATGCTATTTCCATTGGGTGCATCTACACTTGTAAATTAAGTTGACTTAAGCTTGCTTAAGTCGACTTAATTTACTTTGCGTCTACACTACACTTTCCTTAAGTCGACTTAAGCAACTTGCTTAAGTCGACTTAAGGAAAATTAAGTCGACTTTATTAAACCTCGTTTAAAGTCGACTTTAGGCTTAAGTCAACTTTCTAAAGTTGACTTAAGCCAGTGTAGACGTGGAATAGCCCTAAGTCAACTCTAAGTCGACTTAGGGCTCTCCAGGACTCCCCCACTGCCCTCCCTGCTGGGGGGGTGGCATGGGGGAGCCTGGCATGCGCCCCTACAGGGCAGGGCAGAG
>ML685848.1:6400009-6567198 GCA_007922175.1 Pelusios castaneus | reverse complement strand
TCCTAGCCCCTAGAAGTCGACCTAGGCATCCAGTGTGGACGCTCTAGGTCGACTTTGTAAGTTCCCCCCTAAGTCTACTTAATTTTATAGTGTGGACATGCTAAGTTGACTTAACAAAGTTGACTTAAAGTCGACTTTGTTAAGTTGACTTAGCTAAAGTCAACCTAAATTTACAAGTGTAGACATAGCCATAGTGATCCCAGTGCTTGGCTGAATCAAGTGGGGGAGCTGATAGAGCTAGATTTCTAGGACAGAGCATTAGCACTAGGACACTAGGTTGGCTGTTCCTTATTCCATTGAACATTCTCTCTTAGTATTTTGTAAGGAGTGAAACATTTAAGGCCTATGCAACACTTAAGTCCTACTTAAGCTTCAAGAAGGACTTAAGCACTGAATAGCTCTTGTGTTCACCTTCTATACAGGACAGGAGTGAATTTCTTGCAGGAAGAAATTGCAGGTTAATTCTTTGTGGCAGGGACAGTCTTTACTTTTTTGGTTGTCAAGCATCACACAAGCCTTTAGGTCTGTAGAAATATATACATAAAAAAGAATAAAGGTTGTAAAAGAATAAAGCAGTGAGGAGCCCTCCCCTTCCCCACCCTTATATTTGATCGTTTGCATGCTTTGCTAATGGTTAGAGTGCACTTTTTATTCAGAAATGTTCCTGTTTGAGTGTCTGCTCCATAATGTGCTTGATGATGATTAATAGAACACTGTGCCAGATTCTTTTCTGGGTACAGTACATTGTTTTTCCTCCCCCACCTACTATGCAAGAGCTCAGAATGTCATTAAAGACAACGGCTGTGCTATCATAGGTCAAGGCTCCCAACTGCACTTGCTGAGGCAGGGCCATGCCTGCCTCCTCCAAAAATAACGCTCCAGAATAGAACAGAAAGACAAGCGGAAAACAACAGGAGTTTCAATGTGAAAAAAACAAACCAGAAACTCAATGACCCACATTTTTCAAAAGTCTCCTCGCTTGTCAGATTGCTCCACACAAGGACCTGATTCATCCTCAGCAGTGAAATTCACCCTCTGCAGAGAGCCAGTATGAGTCCTAACCACTTAAGCCATGAGGGACTTCAGTGGTGGATAGACCTCCTGCTAGTCCTCTTCACTGGGGTGAATTTCACCCATAACCCAAAACCAGTTTAGCATATCCCATTACAACTTTCTGTCAGGATGTGTCAGTATCATCATATCTACATCAATAATGCACCGAGCCAAATCCTTCCCTTGTTTTCTTATGTAAAAATCTTATTTCATAACAAAAAGACATTCCAGGCAGTGCATTTCACTGTCCAAGTGGTCAGAATCACTTAGTCTCTCCTTAGAGCTTTAGCCCAAGGCTCTTGGTAATCACCCCCCAAAATTGCTGTGCCTTGAGTCTTTTTGCTTAAATATTACTTTCTGCATGCTATATTAGAAAAGGATTTATTTTCACGGGACGTGTTATCAAAATATTCGCGAAGTCCTTGGTAACTTTCTTGTACAGCAGAATACTTTTCTTATTTCCCTATGGAGCCATATCCTGAAAACCTGTGCAAGTGCCAAGGGATAGGTATCTTTAAAAAAATAAACAAATTAATTATTTAAATAATATGCTGAGCAGATCAGAGGATACACAGTTTCCCTAGTTTCTTTATGCAGGGCTGACACACTGCAAATGGCTCTAATCAAGGTTAGATATTCAACACACAAATGAGAAGCCACCAGTGGTTAAACCAGAGTGAAACAGGAGTGAGAGCTGTCACTGCACCAACCAATAAGGTGAGGAAGCTGTGGGAGAAACACTGCCTCCTTAAGCCAAGGAGAGTTCCACTTTGCTTTTAGCAGAATGAAAGAAGCTCTGCTCCTTCCTTACCCACCCTTACTTTTTCCTCTGCATGCTACAGAAAACAGGTGTCAGGGCCCAGGTGATGGTGGTGGCAGGTTAGTTATGGCACAGAACAGTGAAGGGATGTTACCTGACTCCAGAAAAAGACATTTAAAGAGATAAACCGTGCAAAGGGTATTTTGGACTCAAGCTGAGTCTGAGCTTCAAATTCTGATTCCTGGTTTGAATTTTCCCAAGTTCAGGTGTTTTCAGAGTTGGCAGTTTGGTGCAGGCCTCTCTCTATTTATAACCTTCTTAACTTCTATAGTCATGGAAAGTTCACTGAAGTGCATTGAGAGCAAGCTATCACTCACGGTAAAAATGCAGAAAAACAA
Organism: Pelusios castaneus; assembly: GCA_007922175.1. Lineage (NCBI taxonomy): Eukaryota > Metazoa > Chordata > Testudines > Pelomedusidae > Pelusios > Pelusios castaneus. The sequence goes on along the minus strand of ML685848.1, from coordinate 6,564,987 downwards.
GTCGGGAATTTAATGGTCATAAGCATTTCATTGTTTAAAACCCTTTATAACTCATTTGATTTTCAAAGCCAGGGACAAATGTAGTCAACTTTAAGCATTATAAGTTTCCACATTGTGTATACACATACCCACATCATAAACACACCACACATAATATTTCAAATCCTGCAGAAATCCTTCTGTGGGGAAGCATGGCTCAGCAAGTGAAAAATTCTAATATGAGGAATTCTTTAAAATCCTTATTCAAATTTGGCTGCAAAATATATGTAAGAGTCATAAAGCCAGATGCTGACTGAGTGTGCACTATACCAATACTTTGCAATGACATAGCATCTTTCATCCAAGGGTCTCAGATTGCTTTAAGACATTATTTAATTCTCACTACAACATCTCTGTGAGATAGACAAGTATTTTCTGTGGTGGGGAAAATGAGACCCTGAGATGTTTAATGACATATCCAAGGCCACAAAGAAAATCAGTGGCACAGCCAGGAACACAACCAAGGACTTTCAACTCCCAATACTCCTTCCTACCAAAACTATTCATATCAACCATCTCATCACCAAAATATTGGGCTATACATTATCATAAATCCAACTGGTATATGGTATTTTTGAGATGTATTGTTTTAGTTCTTCTTGAACATTGTGGGACATATTACTAACCAGGCAAGATCAGGGTTAACTCCTACGGGCTCTAATCTTTTCACTCAGACAGGACCAAACTATTATAACACACTTGGTTCACAAGTATGTTACAGAACAACTCTTTAACATAGTTCCATATTGTAAACAAGCCCTTAGAAATGGCTGTCTGGCCATATTTCATATGTTTTCCAAGCACTAGGTAATTATTCGCTCTTTTAAATATATGTAATTATTGTAACACATGGTTGAAATACATCTGTAATATATGTTATGAGATAAACTGCAGTGTAGAAAGGGTGTTTTTAAGTTACATCGTTGGACTGGGACTCAGGAAGCTGGGTTCAATTCATAGTTTTCTCATTCTATAGATAGCTCAGGTACATAGAGAAAGAGACTTGTTCAAGATCACACACAAAATCTACCTGTCTTTAGAATGCTAATGCTAATGTGGGTGCTGTGAGGATAAATACCTTAAGGTTTATGGGATCCTGAGATAGGATAGTGGTAGGGGCTCCTACAAGTAGATAGATAATTCTATGGGAAATACATAGTATAAAAATAAATAATAAGAACTAGTTAGCTATGAGAATTTGGAGAGCGTCCCCACCCAGAGTAGGCGGGGCTAAAATGTTTGCAATTAGTTGGTAGAGAACCAGTTACATGACATAACCAGGCACTGATGTCAGGCTCAGCAGCTAATGCTAATCTTGCCAGCATTTCTAGTTAACGTGTTTGTTCTGCAGATATACCGATATGAAGCAAACATAAGTCAATGTTTAACTCTACTGTTAAAAGCAAAGAGAATAGGAGGCGGGAGGGGGGCTTGGTGGCTTAAAGGGGGCTTGATAGCCAAAGACTACCGTCCTTGCAAAATTGATAAATAACAGACAGTCCACATTTTTGTAAGAGATCCAAGGTTTCCTGTGGGATTCCTTTAGATAAGAATTTGAAGGGCGCTGGTCATTTCTGAAGGTACATTCCCATCTCAAGGTCCAGCATACGAGAGGAAACAAAGCTCTTTTTAAAAAAACTAAACAATTTGTCCCTTGCTCTCAGAGGGATGGACTGTTTCTCCATAGAAGCCTGTCACCTATGGAATAATTAGAGAAAATTGTGGTTGGGGTGTGAAAACATAAGCAGCAGCAGCACTTTAAAAACAAAACAAAACAAACGAAAATCCCAAAACAAATAAAAAAGCAAACTTATACTGCCCTTTATATTGACAACATGTCCTAAAGATGCAATACTCCCTGAAGGAAGTGGGGCATAATATTTATATTTCTAAATACCTGCTTAGTTCCTACTTGTGAAATATTTTCCCATTATGATGTAATATCCCTTCACTTGTAAAGTATGTTACTTTGATGGGAGAACTATGAGCCAATCCCTCAAGATACTGAAGTGATCACTTTACAGAAAGTGCCCAGACCCTACAACCTCAATTCCAGTGAGTGGTGCAATGCTTCTATTAAGTTCAGAGCAATCTTAACTGATTATTTCATGGATTTGCCCTGAGATTTAGGGCTTTTCTAAGCTACAGATGCTACAACTGCGGCACTTCAGCTGTTCACTGCAGTGTCGATACTTGCTACCATGGTGGAAGAGGTTTTTCTTTCATTGTAGTTAATCCAACCCCAGGAGAAGTGATAGAAGGTTGGTGGAAGAATTCTTCTGTAAACCAGGCTGTAGGGGCATATTTTCAATAATGTTCCATAAGTGTGCCCACACTATCTGGAGGTGTATTTGAAAGTAATCTCACATCTGATCAAGCAAGTCTGGTAACTGCACTCAATTAGGCAATTTGCCTGTGTAAAGGATCCAGGTATGTATCTGTGAGCAAGTAAGGAAAGCATCTGAAAACCTGCTATGTAAAATCATTTTACCAAAGTGGTCTTTCCCCCATTTGCTTTATAGAAAGTTGAAGTAAAGCAGCTGCTTAGTTGTTTTTAATTAATTTCTGGATCTGAAGTAGTATGAAAATAGCTCTGAACAGTACAATGGAATATTGTATTTGATATTTTATGGTTGTGACAGGATTTGGGAAAATGAGGGATTACCCAGCATTGCCAGCTGGCGCTACTTGTACTAGAGAATCAAAACAATTGATTTATTGCATTGGATATTTGTATTTTAATTGCACATCACTGCAAATTTTTAAATATTTTTAAATGGAAATTTCCAGTTTACATGGCACATTTTTAAAGTAATATTTAGTCACTGCTGAGATTCTTTGAAAACTTGGAAGAGAAATGTATTTCCTTACCAGTCCCATTACCTCTGTACAATGCTGTTTGCTGGCTCGGTGACAGAGAGTTGCCCATGAGTGTGGGGTTGCTGGCACTGAATTTTTATTTTCTTTAGAAAACACAAATACAGGGCATGGATTTTATAAACAGACATAAAGACCTACCAAATCTCTGTCATCTTTACTCACAGTTTCCACAGCAGTGCTTCCCCTTCAACATTGTAGGTGCAGATGTAAGTTCCTTTATACACACAGGCCAGAAGGAAAGCTGGGAGAGAAGGATCACCCACCAGCACTTTCTTTTGGATGTGAAAAACTTGCTATATGTTCTTTTTTCCAAAGCAGCTCTCTGCTCTGTTTTGTAGTTTTCATTGGGCTAAATGAGAATATATGGCACCTGCCTGGAAAGGTCTTTGTGCAGGACACCCTAACCTAAACTTTGTTTTTAGAGAGCAGAGCAAAGCTCAGACTTGCCTCTGACATCCATTCTCTTACTTGTGGCTGCAAATTACTTTCTGGGTAGAAGCCATGAAACAGCCTGGCTGGGACTGGATGCTTGTGAGTAGGCTTGGCAATATTTTACTTTTCTTTATGTTTTAGATTTTTATCAATTTATATTTTCACAGATTCCAGAAATTATGGGAGAGAAGGGGTGAGACAACTATTTAAATGACAGTAGATATTGAGATTCAAAAAGTTAAAGCTTTATAAACTGTGAACATCATACGTCAAAATATACATAGCGGATATCCATAAATCAACAAATCATACCTGTTTTAAATATTCATTTGCTAGTCCATCTGTAACACGCTGAATTCAAAGGTCGAAATCAGTCAGTTTTGTCTCTAATATATTCAAGCTGTATTTTTGCTACTTTGTCCACCTTTAAATTTTAATTATTATTGAGAGAAATATTTTTCCTTGGTTTGCATGCATGCAACGAAGTCAAGTAAACTAACATTTACTGATAAGAATCTAATCTTTCCTAGCCTACTTATGGGTGACAAGATTTGAGAATGCCCCATAAAACAGACAAAAAAATACAGTAAAGTGTTAAGTTCTTAAAACAGTTTGATAATTAACTGCTTCAAACCAGACATCAATTTTGAGCTATCTGTGGAGCAACTAGACCTCAGTTAACTTTACCCCTATTATCCAATGATCTTCTAGCTTTCAATCTCAAAGGTAACTTGCACATTACGATTCATTAAAAAAAATCTAAGAAGTGGTCTTCCTCTTCCATGTCCTCTCCCACCCAATTTTTTAGCTTTGTTTTTAAAAATTAGAAATTTAAGTTTTGTCTACAGGTTTTTACGGAAAAATTCTATTGATGAGTAAAGAACTGGTATCTTACCATACCCAGAAAAAATGATTAACTGAGATGTGGAGTGATTTGTATTCAGACTGTTTGAAGCTCTTTGTCTTTTGTTTGTTTTTGTTAGTCTACTTATCACAAACACCAGAGAAACACTTAGGAGAATATTAGTCCTTGTTAAAGATTCAAACACTCCCTGCACTTCTTCAGTGAAAGGCTGATAAAGCTCACACTCCATATTCAAACTCTCCAAGGAGTCCCCTTTCCTGATCAAATTTAAGAAACAAAACACATATACTTTAAAAAAACCATTTCCTTTCCAGATACAAAAAGTGGGCACAAACCTAGTGTTTTCTCTCTGCAGATCACTTTAAGGTTGGGGCAAATTCCACTGAAAGTTTCATCTTTATTTAAAGAGTATGTCAAAAAGATTACTAGTCCCATTCATGATGCTTATTGCAGAATACATGCTGTTATGGGTACTCACTGTCCTTTTCTGATACTTAATTGTTTCCAGTTGCCCTTGCCCTTACCTACTGTTGAAATATGGCCTTTATTTTATCATCTTACTGTGTTATACTGCTGTTTCCTACTTGTGTGTTCTTTTTTACAGCTGCCTACAGTTCATCCCAATTGCAATTTGTGAATAGAGCCAGAAATAGAGCTGTGAGAAAAGATAGTTACATCTATTCTAGATAGAGGTAAAGACAGAAATCTGTATCTTCTCTATGCTCCTGTTGCTGTTTTTACTATCACATGTCTATTTTCTTTTCTTCCTGCAATGTGCTGTATTTTTATTTACTCAAGAAGTCTATGTCTACACTTGTAAATTTAGGTCTACTTAGCATGTCCACACCTAAATTTAAAGTCAACTTAGCGGGGAACTTACAAAGTCGACCTAGAGCATCCACACTGGGGGGACCTAGGGCAGGTCCATGGTGGCAGGGGGGCACCCCTTGCCCAGTGCTAGGGGGCAAAGGGGGACGGGGACCCTGGCAGGGCATAGGGGCAGGGTGGGCAGGGCTCTGCCCTGCCCTGTTGGGGGGCATGCCAGGCTCCCCCTGTACCTCCCCCGCACCCCAGCAGGGAGGGCAGTGGTAGAGTCCTGGAGTAGCCCTAAGTCGATTTAGGGCTACTCCAGGTCTACACTGGCTTAAGTCGACTTTAAAAAGTTATATAGGTATAAAAGCACTTATATTTGTATAACTTATTCCCATACAGGAAGGGGAATAAGATACCTTGGTGGAAGCACTTTTATGCCAATGTTGTTATACAAAGTTGTACTGTGTTGATTAGACCAGTACAGTTAAAGGAGCACAATTTTTGTGTGCAGACAATGCCTATGTGTTGCTTCTTTAGTTCTTTGTGCTGCCTTTTAAAAATTTTGGGCAGTTTAGCTACTGCAGAATAGAAGCTCCGACCACATGGACACTTGCTCTCTGTATTGACTCTCAATCTGGGTACAGTTCACCGTATTTGTTATTGTCTATTCTATGAAGTCTTGAATGGTCTTTTTTTGAAAGATTGCTTTTGTCCTACTGTCTTGTCACTGCACTTTCAGTTTTTCTTGTCATTATTATGGCACTCTTTATTATTGGCACTTTTAAAGACTAACAGATTTATATATCGCATGAGCTTTTGTGGGAGAAAATCTCACGTCGTCAAACGCTTCGAAGAGCCATGGGACTCTGTTTTTCTGCAATAGACTAACACGGCTACCCCTTTGAAACTTTATTATTGGTATTATCATAGCGCCTGGTTGCTCTAACAGCTGTAGAAAGGTTGATGGACACTCTTCACCTTCACCCCTGTAACTCGCTCCCTTTAGCAATTATCAGAACCAGAGTTTGGTGGCTTTCACGGCACAGTGCACAGGCTATGAGTTCAGCCAGGCTTTTAGGAATTAGCGTTGGATTTGGATAGGAACCTCTTAGATGGCAAAAAGGATGGTATGTTAATTAAGACTTTAATTCAACAAAGCATGCGCGTAAATGCTTTGCTGAACAAGAACTGATTTATACCACTAAAGTGTTTTGATAAATTAGAGGCCAGATCAACCATTTGGGTGACTTAACATTTTGTACGCCTTTTATGTAATTGATTGTGCCTTCAAACACTACATTCTTCTGATAAAAAATGACTACTAGTTCAGAACATATTACAGAACGGCATATGGTGCCACGTTTTCTGTGGTCCATAAAAACGATAACATTGGTTATTTTAAAATTACTATTACATTATATTACTAGTGATGCCCCTGAAGCTTTTCTTCTCGAGTTTATATTTTTATGGTTAGTTTGACTAAGAGGAGCAAATGTGTGTGTAGTTCTGGGAGAGCAGTAATGATTTGTGTCTGGGCTGTTTGTGCTGAGAGTTGTGTGGATTTAGTGCAGGTGACGAAGGAGGGGGGTGTGCTGTGGTGAGAGGCTATGTATTTTGGAGGTTTTGTGTACGCTAGTTGCCTTGTTGTGCGGATAGCTGTGTTGATCTGGGGGGGGGGGGAGGTAGAGGTAGGAGATTTGTGTTGATTTGTGCAGGTGATGAATGAAGAACATGCTAGGGGAAATGGGCACATGGAGGCTGGTCTACACTACAGAGCGATGCTGGCAGAGATCTGCCACTGGCATAGCAACCTGGCTAGGAGTATGAAAAAGATCACCCCAGCTGATGCAGCTACGCCACCAGATTCCCCTAGCGTAGATGCACCTAACTTGACACCAGAATGCTTCTGTTGTCCGAGCTAATGTCGTTTGGGAAGAGGCATTGCCATGCTAACAGAATTGATCCATCTCTCAGCATATGCTGCGGCTATACACTAGAAAGCTTATGCTGACATAGCCAAGCCAGCAGAGAGACAGTGTTGGTATGGACTAAGATTATGTCTATACCACTACTTTGGTCAGTTATAATTTATGTCACTCTGAATGTGAAAAAAACCCAACCCCTTTCGTGACGTAAGTCACACTGACAGAAGTGCCAGTGTGTGAGCACTCTCTCAGCAGGAGAGCAGCTCCCACTGCCATAGCTACCGCTGCTCATTGGGGGTGGTTTCATTATGCTGACAGATCTCTTTCCTGTTAACATAGAGCAGCTACACAGGAGATCTGACAGCAGGGCAGCTGCATCAATACAGCTATGCTGCTGTAAACTCTCTCTAGTGTAGACAGGGCCTGAGAAATGGTGCAGTCTATGCAAAGAAGATATGAGCCTCATCATTTCAATAAAACATTTGAACTCTTCAGCATTTTAGCTGTTTGCTCTCAGGCGGGGCCTCACTCCTGCTAATTCTTCTTCCTATGGCTAATATAAATGTAGAGAATATAATTTTATATTCAGATGGTTAAGCCAGGTAATTGCACTCAGAATAACGGAGTGTACTGCTATGATTCCTCTTTTGTAACTGCGAATTGGGCGTTCAGTTGTTATATATTCCATGGTCTGTAATCTACGTGACCACAGTCACACAGTGGAGAGTCTTCAATTTCCCATTTGTGCAGCAGTTATCCACATCTGCCATGATTTGTGCAGATGTGGTTTAGGTTTGCCCATGAGCTTTGTGGGAAATCAAAGTCAGAGATCTTCTGCATCGGATTTTTTTACAAGGTGTTTATTTGTAACTTCTTGTGAATTCTTTGGAAATGATCATTTTTAAGCATTGAGCAGGCCTTAGTCTTATCAGAAGCCAGTAGAACTGAGGGCTCCCAAGTCACGTACGTTTTTTTGAAAATTTTACCCAAGGCTTCATAATGGCTATAGTATGCATCTGCACTGTGTATGATTAAGCTGTAGCTAAGCACAAGGGCCATAAGTACATATTTAATTGAGGTTCAGCAGTCATTACCTCACTGAGATCAAAGTGGGAACTCACATTTCTTAACTTGATTGTTTAATAAACCTGTCTGCTTGCAGATTCAGAACAATGGTGACTTTCAGGTTATCTTCACTGCCAGAAGGGATGGAAGCTTCAACATTTAAACCATCTCACATCTTCAGGTATAAAATCCATGGAAAGCCTCTAAATCCATGATATCTGTAGATTTTCCATCCCTGGGAATTTCTATTGTCCCTCGTAATTACTGCCTCCAACCTGAAAGTCAGTGGTGATCACAAGCCTTTTAAATGCCTCTTCTCTGACCTCATTAAAATATGATATATCTACTATTTCCATTGTCTGCTTGAGGAGTAGGGGCGGAGGAGGCAAGAAAAAAAATATCCAACCACCCAAAATCATAGGAAGTGAGGCTGTAGCCAAACAGAGAATTTTGCACCTAAATTGCTTAAAACTGCAGGAAAAGTTAAAAAGGGGAAAATATCTGCAGGTACCATTGCTTAATAAATTGATCAAGTTCAGAATGAACATGATGATCCTATGCAGTGTTGTAGCCATTCTACTCCATGGATATTAGACTGATAAGGTGAATTAGATAACATAGTTTAAGGATATTTCCTCACCCTCCTTGTCTGATGATGCTCCTATGACATGCATACATTCCCTTCCTTTCCGCCGGTTCTTTATATATTAATTTTAATTAATTTAACAAAGGGAATTTTGTAACTTCTCCCTTTGCAGCTGGAGCCTTGATTATATTTTGTGAAAGAGATTCCAATCTCAGTCTAAATCTTGAGTAACTCCACGGATGACAGTGGAATTTCACCAGATTCACTTCAGTGTAACAGTGATCAAGTTGTTTGTAAAGGACTTGACTGTAAAAGTTAGTAAATGCTCAAACAGGTAATAAATTACACATAGGGATTAATGCAGTTAGAGGAGAGGGCTTCAATCTCTGGGGCGTGGTCCCCTGGGGTGTGCAGAGGAACACTGGGTGGGTGGTGCAGCCGGGCCCTGACTCATCCCCTTGGGTGGCGGAGAATAAGCTCTGCCTAAGGCCTGGCTGCAGAATTGGTGCTCAATTGGTGCTCGCCTCAGTGCTCAGCCGCTTCATTCCCTCCTTCTGCTCCCTCGCGGGACCTACTCCCAGTCGCAGCACCCAGCTTCACCACCTGTCCTCCCCCCAGGCCACAGATCCTGCCCCAGGCCTTGGGCTCCTCTCTCCTGCTACAGCACCCAGCCTTGGCTCCCTCACCCTGACAACTGCAGAGCCTGACCTTGAGTCCTGCTGCAGCTCCCAGCGCCCAAGCACCTGGCATCAGCCCCCAGGCACCCTACCTCAGCCCCAGTGCCTGCTGCAGCACCCAGCTTACCCCCTGCTCACCCCCTGCTTAACCCTCTCAGCTGCAGAGCCCATCTCTGGTCTCAGCACCCAGCCTCAGTCTCAGCCCATGACCTTGGAGCCTGTCTCCCAGCTGCCGACACCTGCCATGGGCCCCCTCCATTGCAGTCCCTGGTGTCCCCAGGGGCAGCCTTGACCTCCAGCCTCAACCACAACCACCCAACCATAGCCTGGCTCACAGCCCTTTAAAAACTGGAAATCAAGTCCTACTGAGGAAAATAGAAAGGAACATGAACTCTGGCACGTCAAGGGTAAATGTATAAATTAGGCAGGCCAAAAGAGAATTTGAAAAGCAACCAGCAAAAGACAAAACAATTAGGAACCATTTTTTTTTTTAAGTACATCAGAAGCAGGAAGCCTGACAATCAGTGGCGCCACTGGATGATCGAGGAGCTAAAGGAGCATTCAAGGCAGACAAGGCTGTTGTGGAGAAGCTAACAGAATTCTTTGCACCAGTCTTCACTGCAGAGAATGTGAGGGAGATTCCCATGCCTGAGCCATTCTTTTTAGAATCTGAGGCACTCTCCTAGACTAAGGGCAGGACTATATTGCCTGCCATTTTGGTGGCAGTCGAACAGAGATACGCAAGTTACTTAAAATAACTTCTTCACTGAGTATAGTCAATTTGTAGAACATGTTGCTGGGGGATGTGGTGAAGGCCAAAAATATAATCGGGTTAAAAAAAAGAACTAGATAAGTTCATGGAGGATAGGTCCCTCAATGGCTATTAGCCAAGATAGTTGGGGATACAACTCCCTATTCTGGTGTTCCATAAACAGTTGACTGCTAGAAACTGGAACTGGACATCAAGGGATGGATTACTTGATAAAGTGTCCTGCTCCGATCACTCACTGTGAAGCATTTGGCACTGGTCATTGTTGCAAGCCTAACTGCTGGGCCAGATAGATTATTGGCCTGCCCGAGTATGGCTGCTTTTATATAGGGATCCCCTGCTTGTGTCTTTCTGTATTATGATGTCATATTGGGTGCCAATTGCCTGACACTGAAAAGAGTGGCGAGTGTTGCCAATTCTTGTGATTTTTAGCATAATTCTCAGCATATTTGTTTGACTTAAGGCCCCAGTTTCTGGATTCATGTGATTACATGAGAAGCTCAGCTGTCTTTTAAAAATAAAAGTTTCTAGCCCTCACGGTCTTTTGATTTTTGATCTCTCCTGTCTATCTCCAAATGTGTGAGACAGAGATTTAGTGTTCTCCCCTCTCCCAAATGTACAGAATATGGTGATCTGGGTCCTGGCTGCAGGAGCTCTCACTGGCTGCCCGAGTGTACAGAGCTTCTCCCTAAACCCTGATATTCTAATTATGTGCCCTGCCAAGCCCAGCACTCCCAGTTCCCACATAAATTCTGATCCCCCTGCAGCTCTAGGGAGTTCTTTACACCCTGTCTCAGGTTTCATGGAGGCAGTTGTAATAGGGTCCCTTTCTCCCCCTTTGTAGGTCTGCAGGGGAGGTCACTCCAGAGGCTCTATATCCTTCTCCTCAGGCAGGGTATTGCCAGGATTTGGGGGCAGGAGTGAGAGCAGACTCACCCATTTTCCACAGGAACAAGGTGGCAGAGCTGCCCGGAGGGGCTGGGCTCTTTTTCCTCCCTCTTCCCCTATCCAAATATTGCTCTAGATTCCTTAGGCAAGGGGAAGGGTTGGGGAGGAGCATTCCATCTGTCTTCTGCAGGGGCCTGGATGGGTTCTCTTCCCCAGGAGGTGGCCAAGTGAAGAAAGCGGCCATCCAAAGGGTTGTTTCTCCCATGCTGGGCTAAAATCATGAGAGAACTGGAGCTTTTTGCACCATTGCAGGCATGGCTTCAGCCTCTGACAAAAAAAAAATATTACCTAACTCGTGATGAAATCACAAGAATTATTATAATAATTATGAACATATCAAAGTGCAGGAAGATCAGTCTGAGGTGGAGTTTATTTCTTTAATAATTTTATGAATAATCTCAGGTCCCCGCCTTACTGTTTCTGATGTGAATTTACAAAAGTGAAATCTATCTCTGCTGTTGCTACAATGCCAATAGTACCTAGGCCCAGATCTTTGCAGGTATTTAGGCATCAGGCTGCCACTGAAGATCTGGACCTGATTACCTATCTAATGCACACCAAATCTAGGTGTGACGGAGTTAAGCTTGAATCTTAAAATGAGATGTGATGAGGGAGTGTTGATAGATATCAGCATCCAGTCTTGGCCCAGCTGCCAACCAGCCTCTGGTAGCTTTAATCCTGGGGAGTGATTGTTTATTCAGAATAGTTTAATGTTTGTGCTCCTTCCACATCAGCTCCTCTAGGAGTAACTTTCATAGCTAACTGAGGATGAGGAATCTGTCTTGAGGTAGTTTCCAAATGGATCCAGTACATAAGCTACATTCCTGAATCCACTGTTCGCAGATGAAAGCACCTGCATTCAATTGAACTGAAGTTTATGACTCAGAGGATGCCTGGTGCTTATCAAGATGTGATTCGTGCTGATGATAGCAACCAGGGATTTACACAGTTCTAGTGGTAATGACTTGGGGGCTAGCCATCCAAATCATCTACTCACTTCGCTGATTGCTATGATTACGCTCATTGATTTTGTCATCTATTTAAAAGACAACACAACAAAAATGCTCGGAGGACAATACTGGTTCTGATTTCAGAAAGGCCTGAGCTGGTTCAGGCAGGTTATGGTAATTTAGCTGTTGATGTTCTTCTGGCAGACAAAAGTGTCTATTATAAACTGGTTAGTTGCCTCTCTTTTACTGGCGGCTAGCCAAGAAGTTGCTCTAAGATTTGGGCTGTAAAAGCATGCACTGCAGCTCCAGAGCTGCACTACTGTACAGAGCAGCTCCAAGGGGAGTTTGAAAGAAAACTAATTGAACAACCAGCACACAGGATAGTTCACGTTAGGAAGAGAAACTGCAGAACTCGAATTTATATGCAAATTTGACTCAGTTGCCTTGGGGTTAAACAGGGACTATGGATTTTTCTCTCATTACAACAGGTGATTTGACCTCACCTTCCTCTATGTGCTGTTCCCCAGGGTTTGAATCCTAACATCTGCTTTGATTTGCTGTTACAGCCTGACCTGATCCTATGTCATACACTCCCCTGTATTTAATTTCCTCCCATTCTGTAAGTTTCCCATCTTCAAAGCGTCTGACGAAGTGGGATTTTCTCCCACAAAAGCTCATGCGATAAATAAATCTGTTAGTCTTTAAAAGTGCCACAGGACTCTATTGTTTTTCTACAATAGACTAACACAGCTACCTCTTTGGAATTAAGTCGACTTAAGCTTTCCTTAAGTCGACTTAAGGAAATGCTTAAGTTGACTTAATAAAAGCCCAGTGTGGATGTGGCTTTGTTTAGGTCAACTTAAGCCTCCTTAAGTCGACCTAAGTCGTCAGTGTAAACGCACCCCTAGTGAGCAATATTTTAAATCAATTGTTCTCATATAGTCCATGGTAGCACTGGGTGGGTAGAGGACATAAGGCCGATTCTCTCATGTACTGTTAGAACTGAGTTAATACAATTGAAGCTAGTGGTGGTAGCCTGATATAGAATGGGCATAAATAAAACCAAAATCAGACCCAAATTCTGAGGCATTATATATCAAAATACCCTGTGTCTCTTATTGACTCAAAAGTCTCGCTGAGTTCAACAGGATATTTCAGTCCACAAGGAAGAGGTTCAGGAAATATGTTTTGCTTCCAATTTGTTGCCAGTGAAATGAAGATGGTAGCAACTCTCTTAATGTTACCTACCAAGTCATCCTCCTAAAGTGGATGGCTCCCTGTCTAGACATACTAGGCATTTGATGTCACCTGCCAGAGGGCCCACACTTTACACCCCTTTTTCCCAAGAAGGTGTCCTGTTGTGAGGGAAGAGGATCAAGTTCCACCTGCAGGGGATGCCTAGAGAAACCACCTATGATCAGCTGTAAGTAGAACCAATGGGAGTTGGTTCTCCAACACCAAGCAGGACGGGGAGCAAGTAGAGGCCAATGAGAGCCCAGGAGGCCAAATAAAAAGGGCTAGTACCTTCTGCTATGGCTGGGGTCAGTTCTGGATGAAGCCAAGACAACGAATGAAGGCTTACTCTGCACTCATGCTACTAACCTGGCCCAGTCATCAGCCTCACCTTGCCAAAACTGGCCTTGCATTTCTGTGAAGGAATAATGCGTATATTATAGGCAAAACTCTAGGCGGCCATTTTGGGCTGAGATTTAATTTGTCTTCTATTAATTCTGGAAGGAAACTGGTCTGAAAGCTGACCTCGCTGGTGGGCTAGGACACAGAAGTGGCAGACTGTTGTGGAACCAGGACATAAGGGGACACTAAAGAGGAACAATCCCTGCAATGCTGTGTCCTGACAAGGCATTTCTGTAGTGATGAGTACACATTGTAACACTCCCATATTAGGAATGCTTCTGCATCTCTTCCATGAAAGTAATACAACCGGCTCTAGGCCTCTCTCACCATTACCATGAAGCACTTGGACAGGCTCACGCCCAGGATGTTATTTACTTTTTCAGTAAGAAGCATAATAATGAATCTTGGCACTTCAATAGCGCTTAACAAATATTAACTACAGAATCCAATACCCTGTTGTCAGTTCCACCACGTCATGCTGCCAGAAACTAGCTAGCTGGAAAAATGGTGATCTATGAAATTTCTCCCCACATTCTAGCTGAAATTTGGAAGCAGCTGCCCAAAAGAATGGGTTTTCTATCAAGGAATTTATTCACACATCATCCTTTTAAAATCTATATTGAAGACTCGCAGAACTAACTCTTCAGTATGGTTTATGCTTGGGAAGCATCATCTAGCTCTCGAGTCAATAGTTATGACAAAGAAGGTCCTTCCACAATTAAAAGTTTCCTAAATACATCTTCCATCCTCTACTCCATTCTGGGGCTCCTGCTTCTACAGTACACAGGGGCACCTGACCACAATAGTTATGTCTACATTAGTCTTTAAACCACATTTGCATGGGCTGACTGGCCATCTGGCAAATGCCAGAGAGACCGGTGCACTCAAGGACTGGACCTTACTGAAAAAAACTAACAATGTCCCACTGTGGGTGCTTCATCGGGACCTCCAGCTGGACCTGAACAACTGTGCGGCAGTCACTCCCCTCTCCCCTCTCCTACCATGTGGGCCTAGTGGCGCCCTGGCTGGAGCACAGTGGCCACTCCCCATCCTAGCCCCACCCCTTCCCCCACCCCTCTCCCACCACATGGGCTCAGCAGTGTCCTGGCCAATGTGCTTATGCCAGGGTTGATTTGGGCTGCGAGATCTGTGTAGCTCCTCTCTGTGTTTATCTGCACTGCAGGTGCAGCTCAAGTGTTGCCCCGCGGCCTAATCTGACTCCCATCCATACAAACATCTCTAGGTGGTGCTGTAAAATTAAGCTACCTGCCTGTCAGGGGGTACGGATTGAAGTTTGATTGCTACTGAGTCTTGAGCTAGTAGTGCAGTGGATATACCACTTAAGAACCTTTCCTGTGCATGGAATATGACAGCTATTTTCTTTTTTCAGAATTGCTGCAGCCTGTTATGCAGAAGAGACCCACTGTGCTCTCTCATGGATATCAGAGAGACTTTACTTTTGTTCTTTCTCTCCTCCCCCCCCCCCCAATCTAAAACAAAAGAAAAATTAGACAAAGCATATGCTTTGTGCCTGAAGACACATAAGGACTTGATTTGCATTTACACTTAGGCCATTTTACCGTTCCATTTATTCTTACTTTTAGGAACCTTTACATTGCCACAGTCATATAAAGGGGTCTTAGTGTAATTGAGAATCAGGCCCATAACAATTTATAGGTTTGTCAGACGAAAGGAATTCCTGTGTTCATTCTTTATTGTGGTAGCTATATGAATTAGGTGCGAGACATCTTCCTGATCTGGAAGACAAGAGGGCAAACTTGGAGTTCCATAATGATGTGAATTGATTATGACACCATTAAATAGAGGGCCACAAGCAGTAATAAAAAGCATCTACATTTCAGCTATGCAATGCGGTAAAAAGGAAAGTTTTCTCCTCACAGACATATGCAGGCATAGAACCTAGTAAGGCACTGGTCCCAGCCTCTAGAAGATGATATTTCCCACTTCCACGTCAAACTAGGTAAGTCAACTAAGTCAAGTTTAAATTGAAGAAATTGTATAAGAAAAGAAATGGAGGAAATTGCTAAAAGATCTCTGGGAAGGGGGCAGAGGCGGCCTTAGGCTACCTGGGGCCCTAGGCAAAGGCCCATTGTGGGGCCCCCTAGAGGGACTAAACCCTGAACTGGCCCCCCAGCCCTGAGTCGGGCCTCTACGGTCTCCGAACCAGCCCCTGAGCCCCCAAGTGCTGAGCCGGGCTGCGCTGGCCCTGCGCCCCCAGCCAGCCCCTGGGTCCCCCAGCTGACCCCCGAGCCAGGCTGCACCTGCCCCTGGGCCCCAGCTGGCCATCGTGCCAGCCCCCAGTCAGACCTGAGCCCCACACTGCCTCCCGGACCAGGCTGTAATGGCCCCCCATGCCCTGAGCAGGGTCCCGGGCTCTGTGCCAGCCCCTGCACCCCGAGCAGGGCCCTGGGCCCCCAGCCAGCCCCCAAACCGGCCTCCAAGCCCCAGCTGGCCCCTGCGCCAGCCCCCGCGTGTGCCAGGGGTTGCTAACCCCTGTTAGGAGAAGCAGGCGATCACCCCTGATGGGGCCCCTTACTGCTAGGGGCCCTGGGCGGCTGCCTGCCTCGCCTACCCCAAAAGCCATCGCTGGAAGGGGGTCTAACTGAAGAGAGAAAAGTTTATGGTTTTAGAATACAAAGGCTACAGTTACATAAAAAAGGGAGAACAGAGAAGGCAAACTTTGTCTCTTGTGTTACTTCTGCCTTGTGAACCCTCCTCCCCTGGCAGGAAGAACTCCTTGGGATAAATAGCAAAATGGTGCTGTGGCCATGCCTTTCGGGCACTGCTGCCTCATTTTGCAGACAAAAATAGACAAGATCATCACATGCATTCACATGTAATGACGGTGATGAAAAAAATCCTAGAACATTTAAAAAAAATTCAAATCCTAAGCTAGTGGACTTTTCCTTTCCTAATTATACTTATGTGTCACAGTGTGAAGAGGGAAGGTTTCAACCATCCTAATTAGAATCAGAGGGACACACAAATATCACCTTACAAACATGTGCCAAAAACTATTGTGGTCAAGTGCTTGCATGGACGTGGTGGTTCAGTGGGGTCTTCATAATACACTAAATGAGATGCAAATTGGTTGAAAAATGGGAATGCAAATTTGACTCAGTTTCCTTGGGGTTAAACAGGGACTATGGATTTTTCTCTCATTACAACAGGTGATTTGACCTCACCTTTCTCTACGTGCTGTTCCCCAGTGTTTGAATCCTAACACCTATTTTAATTTGCTGTTACAGCCTGACCTGATCCTATGTCATACACTCCCCTGCATTTAATTTCCTCCCATTCTGTAAATTTCCCATCTTCTAAGCATCTGACGAAGTGGGATTTTCTCCCACGAAAGCTCATGCGATAAATAAATCTGTTAGTCTTTAAAAGTGCCACAGGACTCTGTTGTTTTTCTACAATAGACTAACACGGCTACCCCTTTGGAATTTGGTTATACCAGTTACAGACTCAGTGGGATTCGGGACTGGATGTTCTGTGGTGACCACAACGGGCCAGAAAAATGAAACTCCCCTTTTGCAAAGAATTCTGGACCCAAATGTCAATGTTCTGGAACTCGTGGGAAAATGGAACAAGCCATTTTACCTACCTACCTGCCAGCTAGGCAGCAGGGAAACCTGGTAGCTGCCTACTTACCAGCTAGGAAGCTGGCTACCTGGCTAAGCTGCTGGCAAGCTTGCCTGCCTATCTACCAGGCATGCAGGCCCCTGGTCCCCTGACCCTCCATGCTGAGGTGGGAGGGGCCAAGTGGGCTGGCCCAGAGAGGCTGGGCCCTGCACACCCACCCCTCCCCTGGCTTAGCTGCTCTGCTCCTGGGGTGGGGCAGGCTGGCCCAGAGGCCAGGCTCTGCTCCCTCACTCCACCCCAGGCCTGCTGATCTGCCCTGGGGGCGGGGAGGGCCGGCCCAGAGGCTGGGCTTCATGCTCTGCCCTACCCCACTGCCTTTGGCTTGCTACCGAAGGCAGTGGGCAGCAGGCAGGCTTAAGCGCAGCTGGGCCCACATAACCCCCGCCAGGATGGCCCTGCTCATCGAGTGACCAGATAGCAAGTGTGAAAAACCAGGACAGGAAGTAGACACTCGTAAGAAAAAGCCACACATATCAGAACCATTCCTATAAAATCAGGACATCTAGCCACCTGACCTACCAGACAGGCAGCTGGGGATCTCACAAGCTGGCAAACCAGGCAGCCTGACTTCTGCCTGGTTTCTGCTGAACGTTTGGATGGAATAGACACGTTCTAGCAAAATATTGTTTGATACCATTCAATCAGCATTTTCCAATGGAAAATTGTTTTGCCAGAAAATTTTCGACCACATCTCAGCGTGACTATCTATTCATGGTACTTATAAGCTTCCTCTCTCTCCACTTACCTTAGGAATTTCTGATTGTGGTTTCAACCCCACTGAACATGGATTTAGTCCGAAGGTGTTAGCAGGACAGTACATACTGGAAACAGCATGAATTTTGTTCAGTGACTAATGTGCGGGAGGGAGGATGAGATAGCATACGAAAGGCTAACCACAGTTAGTGCTCCTAAGAGGGTTTAAACCTCTCTGAGACAATAGCTTGCTTTTCTGGTAGGGTTCCCTTGTGTAAGAGATCAATCCTTCATTCTCTCATTACCAGCCTGTTGTCTTCCCTGTGGCAGAGGCACTAAACTTGGAGAAATTTGCATCTGTATTTGGTTCTGATATGAATGAAAAAACTGGATTTTGCTGACTTTCATGAATACAGCCAGGTGACATTTTTTGGATGAACAGTTGATTCACTGGAAAACATGGTTTTGGTTGACCAGAAACTATTCTTGAATTTGACATAAATTTGCTGAATACTTTCAGCCAAACATTTTTTATGCAGGGTGCTAGATTCACATGGAGACTCACTGCCTTTAAAAACTAGTGGAAGTGAAGGCAGAAGGCCTAACACAGAGGCCTGCACAGCCCGACCCTGTGTCTCTTCTCCCCAGCCCACTCCCCACATTCCTTCTTCTCTCCAGCCCAATCCCTGCACCTCTTTTTCTCCCCAGCCTGACCCTATGTCTCTTCTCCCTAGTACCATAACTTGCTCAGCTGCATCATCAGCTTAGAGGGAACACTGGGTACCACCCCATTCCCAGCAAAACTTGTAGCCTACTGTTTAGAACACCCACCAGGATGTGAGACACTGAGGCTCAGTTCTCCCTTCTGCCTGATGTAGAAGAGGAAGTTGAGTCCCACATGAGCATCCTCATCACTGGTTATCCTGATTGGCTGTCACAATCAGGCTCCAGAGATCCCTAAGTGGGGAAAAGAGCAGTTGAAAAAAGTGATTGGATATTGTAGTATAAAAATATATCCAGTAAGGTCTTTTATGAAAGCTTTTGATGTTCAGAAGAACAGGTTAACATGTTAACAGGTTTGCGGAGGGCCCTCCTGCTGCTTAGAGCCTGAAGTCCTCTGTGCCCACAAACCACTCACAGATCTCAGATTTGTGTTTCCACCAGTAAGATTTATTTACAGGGTGCTTGTAAACCAACTTCTATTTACAAACAGTCCGGCTTAACAGCCTCAGGGGCCTCACAGTCTCAGCCACCATCTGAAAGAAATTCACCCTTCTCCTTATCCTGTGGCTTCTCCCTTCTCTTTCTGCCCCCCCCCCCCTCCTGCATTTCCTTCCTGTGAGCCTTTTATAGCTTCTGGCTAGCAAGCCTGGCAGCTGCTCCCTATTGGTCCACTCAGTGCAGGCTTACTCAGCCAGCTCCAATTCTCCTTTTCTTTATTGGGGCTCATTTGACAAAGGGCTGGCTCAGCATTCTTAGCACCTTGTCACAATGGTCATTATGACATACGTATTCAGACTGTGGTTTTAAATCTATGTATTTGTGTATGTTACGGGAAACTATGCTCATAATTTCAACTACACCTCACAGCAGGGAGGGGCACATACCAAGTCAGGTGTTTATACAAAACTGGCTCCAAGAGTTATCCAGCCCAAGAAAAGACAACGGTGAACTGCTGGAGAGACACTGAAAGAACTTGAAACCGAAAAGAAAATTCCAGTCTTTGGAAACCAAGAAAGAAGGGGAATTTTTCCCTCCCATGAATATAGTGACTGAAGACCTCAGCCCCAGCACAAACTATATCCTTTTAGAAAGGAAGGGCTTTGAAATGGAAACCATTCAAGAAACTGAGGCCTGGTTTACACTAGAAAATTAGGTAAGCATAATTACATTACTCAGGAGAAAAATCCAAACCTGAGGAAAATAGTTAAGCTGATCTGAGTCTCCATGTAGACAGCGCTAGGTTGACAAAAGAATTCTTTTGACCCAACACCACCTCTCGGGAAGGTGGATTTCCTATGCTGACAGGAGAATCCTTCCTGTCAGCTTAGGAAATGTCTACACTGAGGCACTATAACGGCGCCGTTTTAAATGTAGACAAGCCCTAAAGGGCAGCCTCTAAGTGGGAAGATGTAAAATGCTGGCTTCCCTTGAAGATAGGAGGTATGTGGGGAAACTGTTCAAATGCAATAGGAAAACTCATGCAATATATAAATTTGTTAGTCTTTAAAAGTGCCACAGGACTCCTTGTTTGTTTGGCTGAACTAGACTGAAACGGCTACCCCTTTGGAACTTGTATTAACAAAGGAATTTTATCTAATATACAAGTATACAGCCTGTATTGAGTCTTTATGTTTATTCACAGTTGTAACTTGTATATATTTGCTTGTTCTTACTAGTTCATCTCTGAGTCACTGGTTTTTTCCTGTTCAATAAGGTTTTGTTCATTTTTATCCACCCACCAGTGCATCTTCCATTTCTCTCTTTCTTCTGAGAAAGAGAGAGAGAAGAAAACAGAAAGCTGGAACGGATAGGGAAGGTGAGGCACAGTCACAGCAACCACAGATTGTCAGCATGATTCAAGGATTTGTGCACCGGGGTAGAAGCCAGGCACTCAAATTCTAATACTGACTTGTGCATGCTTTACTCTGTAGCCTTGGTTAAATTGCTTAATCCTCCTAAATCAGGTGCCACACCTGTAAAGTGGGGATAATAATACTTAAGAACAGCCTGCCTCACAGGACTGTTGTGAGAATTTACTAATGTCTGTGGCCTGGTCTGCACTTAAATATTAGGTTACCCTAACTGTGTTACTCAAGGCTATGAAAAATGTCATGTGCCATCATTACTTCCAGACTTTTGCGCAATAATCTTGTCATATCTACCGATTTACTGTGACACAGCTATCAAGTCACTGGGAAATTGTATACAAGATGTACTCACTCAAGTGTCATTTCTGGAGGTTTATGTAGATTTCAGAAAGGGCGGGGCAAATCAGATCACTATTAACAGTGAAGAAAGATCATGGTCCAGATATTTCAGTGGAGCTGACATAAGCCAGCTGTAGTCTGATCCCTGTTGTGTTTTTACAGAATCACTTCTTTTTTTTAAATTAAAAATTCTCTTGTTTTCTTCTGTCTTTTGACTTTTTGGCATTAAAGATAGATTAAGTCCACACTGAAATACCAGATGATTTCTCATGTTACCTAGACAGGAAAGAAGGTGGTAAACCAATACTGTAATTTTGTCCAGAGTAATTTTACAGTGGAAACAGTGTATAAGATATTAATGGTAAGTTTATTGCCATGGAAGAGGTATTTATATACATGTTTATAAAACACACATCTACCTAACGATCAAAAAGTAAACAGAAGCTCCAGTTATATGCAGAACTTGATTTTGAAAACACTTGATTTGTACATGTAATAGTGGGTAAGTAATTAAATCAAATGTGAAAGTGCACATGGCCCCCCTTTTGAAAAATTAGTCTAATTAAAACTGGTCCCAACATGTGGCATCCTGTCCTGAGCAAAAGTGCGGTAAATCTTAAGTAATGTGCAAAGCATTCATATTATACTTGTGCAGCAAATGACCACACAACTCATTTCACTTGTGACACTATCCCTTTTTCTAACTCAGATCTCTTGTACTGGCAAAGTAGTTGTTTAATCTCCTGGGCCCTTGAGCCACAAGATATACCATCCTGTAATTACAATACTGCAGAATGGATCAGCGTTTTCAGAGCCCCGTTATAACCAAAGCATTGGCTATAGATGTCCCATCTTTCACACGGTCTGTACTTGGCTCTTCTCCTCAAACAGATACTTCTTATCACACCATCTTTGCCCCATCATTTCTGTTCTACTCAAATGCATCCAATTAGCTGCTGCAGTAATTTACCCTGAGATAGCCCCTATAGAAGCAGTGCAGTTAGAACCCCACAACACTGCTTTCCAGTGGGAAGAAATCACCAGCAGTGAGGTTATAATTATTCCACAGAGACCCAGACTCATTCTGGCTATCAAACACACGATATAAAGAGCCCTTTTATGATAGGGAAAGGAGACTGAGTGACTCCAAAGCCCTTCCTTTAATTTTTTTTTTTTTTTCAATCTTGTTTGGTTTTTTAAATCTGCAGCTGGCTGTCTTTCCCTACAACTAGTTCTGTCATCAGGTCTCTAGGGAACTTAGAAATAAGAAAAACAAACCCACTGTATTCAGCTGCCTGTGATCAAGAAGTACTACAGCTGCTCTTTGCCTTTATGAGATTTCAAAAGCAAATTTCCCTATGGAAAAATCTCTCTACAAGGTACATCAACATACACAGCAAGGTTCACTCTGTACAAATACGCTATTCCTGGTACACTGAAATCAGAAGATGACCTTTATATTATTAAACGTGGGGCCCTGATGATGTCTTTCTTCAGTTTTGTACAGCACTGGCCACCATGATGTTTGTGAAATTATAAATCGGGGCAGAAGAAATCTGCACAGAATGTAGGCAAAGTTGGCAGAGCATTATCCCCCAATTTATACAATTTCATCAAGGATTTTAACAAACAGTTGAGTTTTTTGGCTCTATTCCTCTGTATCAATTTCAGATTTCACTGTTAAGAAACAAGGAGAGTCATTCAGAAATGTTTCTACGTTTATTATTTCATTATTCTCAAGTGATAAAGTGTTTTAAACTAAGAATATCCCTCCCAAACTGTTATTTGGATATTCATAGCCATAAAGGAGAGAGATTTCCAGATGTTTCTGATGGAGGCTTTCAGAATGTAAGTAACCAAGCATACGTATGACTTCAGGTTGCATTGAAGTAGCAGTTTTTCCTTTTGGTGCTAATATGCTGAAGGGGAGATGCATTCAAAGTCCAGAAAAAAATTAGTTAGCTTAAGAAGATGAAGTAGAGTTTTCATGAAATTCATTGCCTGCCCCATCCACCCCTGGAGATGTAGGTCTGTGGGAGATGCTCTTCCGCAGACATAACTACCACCACTCATTTAGAAGGTTTTATTATGTTGGCAAGAAAGCTCTCTCCCATTGACATAACATGGCTATGCAATCACTCTTGCAGTGGCACAGCTGTATTCATCCAGCTGTGCTGCTGTAAATTTTACGTGTATGTTCTGAAACGTGGATGAATCGAGACTATAATTTGAGTAACAGCGTCATTTTCACTTGCACCCTTATCCAGCACTTGACTCCAAGCCCCTCAAAATGAAAAGTAGTTCCTGTAGTACTTCCATTGCCATCCGCTATTTATTTGTTGTCCCCAAACTGTGCTAAATGCTGCAATTCTTCATAGGACAAATCAAAAACTTGTCATTGCCCCGAAGTGCTTCCAACTTGGATGTTAAACAAGATACAACAAGCTCATCACTAGAAGCAATCTCCTCATGGACCAGGATACACCAATTCAAAGCAGCAGCGAAGCCTGCCAGAAGAGCAGATACTAAACCTACAGGCATATCTCCACTGTCACAATGATCAACACTACCCCTCCCCCACAAAACATCTTTCCAGATCCATGTATCCTACACATGCCTATCACAATCTATGATGTACCTCATCCAGTGCACTAATTGCTCCAAGAACAACTTGGTGGGTGAAATCAGCAATTGCTACACTCTGGAAAGAACTCACACAGGAAAATGATAAAAGGCAAAAACACCATATCACCTGTGAGTGAACACTTTTCATAAAACAGTCACTTTATTTCTGCCTTATCAGACCTCATCCTCAAAGGAAATCTTCATAACATTTTCAAAGGATGAGACTGGTAGCTTAAATTCATAACTTTGCTAGACATTAATAATCATGGGCTTAAGACAGACCCTGGATTTATGGTGTATCACAACAATCCATAACCTACTAACCCAGCTTTTTGTCCTGTGACTACAGAGGTGTTAACAGGCCACTTCACCTTGGCAAGCAAGGGCCATAAAGCATGTTCCATGCACCAGGATAGAACAGAAAATATCACAGAGATCAGCAGAGATTTTCACAGCAGACATCAGCATTCATCTTGTGTAAGCTACTGCCTGACCGTTGCAACTCATTTAGGTTGAACAGCTGGAGCTGCTGTTAATATAAGAAATATAGCTTATGGGGGAGTCTTAAATGCCTGTACTCCTCATGCTACAAATGATGTTCAGCTCAATTTCCAGTGATTAATATCTCATGTATTGTTGACAGCTGGTATCAAATGGAGTGTCCCGGGGATTAGTCGTGAGGATGGTTTTGTTTATCATCATCATCAATGATCTGGAGGATGATGTTGTGACCGGGGCCTCCTGGGATACCTTCCTGGATGTGCAAAAATCAGGGCAAGCTGCAAAACCGGGAGCCAAACTCCCCACACACTGATGGGTGGTACTTAAACCAGTCTCCCTATCAGTCACAAACAGGCCTCTGGTTCCCCACACTGGGTACCAAGAAATCTGCCCAAAATAGAAACAGCTCCCTTTATTGCACTCCAGCTCCTCTGGCTCCCACCTAGCCGCACGGTCCCTTAAAGATATAGGTTCTCCTGACCCCGAAAGGCCAGCCACAGCACACAGAACAATATAGGTTTGGATCTTACCCAAAATACCACACTGGTAGCCAATCCTTTAGCAACTACAACTAAAGGTTTAATATAAGAAGAAAAGAAGCAAATATGAGATGTTAAAGGGTCAAAGCGAATCACATACATACAAATGATTTAAAGTTCATGAAAAGCAGTTTGCAGGCTTGTTCTTCTGGAGTTTGCAGGCTTATTCCCCTGGTAAACACCCAGCACCAGAGTGGGCCACAATCCTTAGTTCAGTCTCAGAGGAATAGTTCCAGAGAGGGGGGTTGGCTGTAGACTGGGGACTTGAGAGCAAGATGGAGTTGGGACTGCTGCCTTTTATCACCTCTGGCCTTCTCCATGCTGTGTGCAGTTCTTTCCAATCAAATTGGAGTTGAGTCACATGTTCAAGTCCTAGTGGCTCAACAGGTTTTCTTCTTTGGCCCATTATAGTGGGGAGCTTCCTTAATGGGCCATTAAGGAGACAATGGCTGGGCAGACATTCAGTCTGGGGAGTTTCCTCAGCCTTACACAAGTTAAAATATAACAATCATATTCCTAACTTCTAATATGAATACAAATCTTACACATAAATTATATAATCATTCCCCACAAATTATTACCTTTCTATTGACACCAAACATGGCACAGTTCCTATGGATTATAACAATTTATAAAATATTAATACAAAATAATATCATAAATGGTTCCTTAACTCCTGACAGCGTCACAGAGGTGGATTGCACCCTCAGCAAGTTTGTAGATGACACTAAGTCGGGAAGAGTGATAGATACATGGGAGGGAAGGGACAGGGTAATAAGCGACCTAGAACCTAGGAACTGGGCTTATTTAATCTGCAGAAGAGAAGAGTGAGAGGGGATTTGATAACAGTCTTCAACTACCTTAAGGGAAGTTTCAAAAAGGATGGAATGAGGCTGTTCTCAGTGGTAGCAAATGACAGAACAAGGAGCAATGGTCTCAAGTAGCAGGAGGGAGGTCTAGGATGGATATTGGGAAAAATCTTTTTCACTAAGTGGGTGGTGAAATACTGAAATGGGTTATCTAGTGAGGTGGTGGAATCTCCATCCTTAGACGTTTCTACGGTCCAGCTTGACAAAGCCCTGGTTGGGATGATTTAGTTGGGGTTGGACCTGCTTTGAGCAGAGAGTTGGATTAGATGACCTCCTAAGGTCCCAACCAGCCCTGATCTTCTATGATTCTATGAAATGTACAAGAAGAAAATTTACTAACCCTTGACAGAAGCCAGGATTCTCTTCCAAGATTCTGAGGGGGTGGGCTCACAGATTCTGAAAAATGAACCCGTCACTGGTAGAGGTGGGTAAAGCAATCCTCATGAAATAAGAAACCTGAGTCGTCATCATTCATTGTTTGAACCGAACTCAAACCAAACCTCAGACTTCGTAATATTTGTCTAGACTCCCACCTGCCTATTCCTGCTGGGGCTCTATTCTATTGAGGTACTTATGTGGCCTCCCATCACCATAATATCTGATAACCTACTAAACATTTAAAGACAGAAACAACAAGAACACTCTTTTTCTTTCTTCCTTTTCCCAATGCAAAATGAGAACAACTCCTATTGAAGTCAATGGAAGAATAAGGGTTGTTTTTTTTCTCCCACTATTAGAGGAAGTTCTAGCAGCAAGAGCTGCTGGGTTCTTAACAGAACCAGAGATGACAAAGTCTCTGCCCTACGGATCATAGATCCAGATCCTCAAAGGTAGTGAAGCTCCTAATTTTATTTCAGTGGAAGCTAGGAGCCTACGTACCTTTTGAGAATTTGTAAAAAAAAAAAAAAAAGGCCAAAGTACTAATAGAAGATGGGCTATAACCAAAAGCAGTGAACTGGGCTGGATGACACTGACATTGTAGCTAGCACAGATGTAGATCTGATATTACACAGTGAAGTTTAACATTCATCCTATTAGTATTACGATTTTGAAATATAGATATATATATTCTATGCAGCATGCAAAAAAGTTACAGGCAAGAAGGGCATTTTGGAAGACGTGGGCTTTCAGATAGACTGGAAGTAAAGAGGTAAAGCATGTCCTACCGGGCCAGGAAGGGAGCTGTGTGGAAGAAATCCAAAAAGACAATGGAAGGAGGACCTGAAGAATGGGAAGTCTGAGATTGGGGCTCATGAAAATGTTATAAGACAGCCTGGTCTTAAAAGACCTGTACACACAAGACATTGCATAGTTTGGCTAAACTTCAGGTGGGCACCTGAACTGCTGGATGCCTAATTAAATTGAATCCTTGGTACTATAGGTGACTTTTGTCTGACTTAAGGCAGATCTACACATAAATTGCTGCATTGGCGCAGGCTGAAGGCATGAAGATATCCCTGCACTAACAGGAGAGAGCTCTGATGTTGCCATAGTTAATCCACCTCTCCAGTTGGTGGTAGCTATGTCGATGAGAAAAGCCCTCCCCACCTTTGGGATAGTGCTATCTACACTGTGGGTTAGGACAGTATAACTATGTCATTTAGGACTGTTGATTTTTGATGCCCCTCAGCAACATAATTATACCAAGATAGGTCTGTGGTGTAGACCCTACCCTAGCAACAAGGCCCCTAATCACGTAATTCACTTCCAACATGTAGACCTGAATTTTAAGAAGAGCCCCACTAACTGGAGTAGAATTCTACATGGGCTTAGGGTTCACCTGCATGGTTTAGATTACTGCATTGCGACCAAAAATATTTAGTCAATATTTAGTTAGTTAAAAATGAGGTTTAAATTTAAATCAGAGGGACAATATAACAGCTCTCCTGAAACTTAGATTCAGTAGGATTCACGTATACTAAACTTAGAGGCTCAAAGGGTATGTCTACACTGGAGGCTCTGTTAAGTCGATTTAACAAGGTCGACTTTAAGAATCCATAATCCACAATCTTGTTAAGACGACTTAGAGAATCCACAATGAACACTCCAGTCAACTGCCAGTGTCCACACTGACAGGTGCTAGGTCAACGGAGGAGTGGTGCATTGTAGGTAGCTGTCCCACATTGCACCAGGTCCTGGAGGCCAATTAGGTCGACTTAAGGGCACTCCCCATCCACACTGGCTTAAGTTGATTTAATAAGGTCGACTTAAGCATTAAGTTGACCTTCAGAGGTGCTGTTATTAAGTTGACTTAAGGAAGCGCTTAAATCGACTTAATAAACGCCCAATGTAGACATGGCGGTCTGTAGGTTGACTTAACCATCCTTAAGTCAACCTAAGGCTTCAGTGTGGACGTACCCAAAGAGAATAAAATACTCTTGCCCAAGCCAAAGTTTTCTTACCACTGAACTCATCATTATTAGCTGACAACCAACAGTGTGCTCAGCACTGTACAAACCTAAAGGAAGACACTTGGGCTGGGTAAGTGCTCATCAGATAGACTCATCCAATCTCAATGTATTTCAAATAAAACACTTTTGAATTCTTTTCTCCATCATGCACCCCATTTCCAAGCACATGATAGCTGTCATATCTAAAGCAGGCTCAGACAATACAGATCAGATGCATTATATATGAAATGTACTATAGCCATTAGACAACCATTACAATGCTAGGAGTGGCTAGACAGAATTACTCCCATTTTTATAGATATTAAACATGAATCAGAAATGTTTAATAGTATCAAAAACAAGATTAGAACTTGGGCTAACATAATACAGTTTTCACTAGATCAACAAATCAATTCTAGTCCATAAGGTTTGGGGTCAGACAGATCACTTCATTGGTATTATTTTTTATGGAAAGAATAGACAATATGTTTAGAATGTACAGGACACTTTTCTCCTTTGGAGAGAACTTTAAGTTTTTGTCTCTTACAAGAACATAGTGATTTTCTTATAAACATCAATATTTTTAGGGTTTATGACTAATTTACTAAATTGCTAAATTTGAAAGGGGCTAGAAAGCATCGCCATACATGACAGCCCTCCGCTGGCTCTCATTATTTACTGGGCTGTTGCAAGGCATTGCTTTCAAACCACAGGAATATTGGTTTTGGTTTTCTCTCTAGTATGACTGAGAGCATTTTTAAAGTCTTGTGGGCTAGAGAAATTATAGGAAAAACCAACATTTCAGAGCTATATATTATTCAGCATCTCACTCAGCTGTGTTTTCCATTGCTTCTCTGATTGCTGTGGGCCTCTGCCTTATGAGTCATTATTTACCAGAGATCAGCTCAGTTCTAAGCAATGTAATGCCATTTTCTATTTGCATGCCACCTGAACACATGATCTATAAATACCTGTGAGAAAACCATCATGTTTTTACTGTAACTCTATTATTTATTGTAGTAGCTAAGAAGGAAGGCATCAACAGAATTCCGGCATGACTCATATTTATCTACATCTGCAAGGTAACTAAGCAATACTGAGAAGTGTTTGCCAATTAAGTGCATTAACTAGCATTAACATTGACTTTTCAAAGCTAAGTATATTATTTGATAGCAATAGCTTTACCAAGCAAGAGTTATCTATTACATTAGTACACAAGATAAAATTGAGGGAAATTGTAATTGCTTTTCCAGCTTTGTTGAGTGTTTCAAGGAAAGTTAGAGGTAAACTGGAGAGGATAGGTTATAATTCTGATGCCGCCAGCTTTTGCAAAGACTTCAGGCATTAGCTACAAACTAACAAGCTCATAGCTGGAGACCAGACCAGTTCACTTGTATGGAATATAACAGAAAGCAATGAACTGGGTTGGGTGATGCTGTGGGATACTGTAGTCAGCACAGATGTAGATCTGAGATTGCACAGTGAACTTTAACACTCATCATGCTAGCTCCATGATTTTGAAACTATTTTTTTTTCTGTGTAGCACACTAGAAAGATATATTTGCTCAAAATAGGTGTTAGTCTTACAAGAATGTATTTAATGGTTGGACTCTATGAAATGCTTATATATTGTTGCATCTTACTTGAAATATCAATATTTCATGCTATAAAAATAGGTAAGTTACTTTATAATGAAAATGTTTGCTCTGAAGTTTTGAACCCAGGCATGAGAATCATACCCCTGGCCTACCCAAGAAGGACTACCAAAATTTAAGTGGGCCATTGTAGGACAAAAACTTCGTTGATTGCCCCATCCATCTCTGGAGATGTGCATGAAGAAGTCCTTATCTTATTGTTATGAATGCTGGAAGAGGGAAATAAAAATAGCTATCATAAAGTTTATTCATCTGTGACATGCTGCACCCCATGTGCACCCTTGTGATGTGATCCGTGTATCACTCATGTTCACCTTTACGGTGTAACTGTGTATTCTCTGATATGAAGTATGTCACGTAATGTGTTTCTGGAATGCTCATGACAGACTGAACATTACTGTTATGGCAGCATGTTTCCTGTGGCGTCATACATGTGTACAGATATGAAACTCTACCAGGTCATGTCCCCAAACATGTCTCTCATATGGATTGAATAGATGCAGACAAACACAAAGCTGTGTTTCCACACCCAGTGGAGGCATGTACATAGGAACAATGGACCAGCCTATGTACTTGTGAGCATTTTGGGTCGAGTGGAAGGAATCATTCCCATTGCTGGATATGGATGATCACCTGACCCTAGGGGGTACTGAGGAAATTTGTTAAAAGAGGCCTCCTTGTTTAAGGGCTCTCTCCTGGAATCTTGCTCCAAAACAATATCAAGGACTGACACTTATCCACACGGAGAGGGAGTCTGGCTGCGAAATATAATGCAGCCAGCCAGTGCAGTAAGCTGAATGCAAACTGCAATAGTGATCTTAGCTTAGAATAAGAATGATTTTTTATTTAATTGTGACTCTGACTTAATAATCTTTGGATTTTTATTATTCTGATTTATAATCACTTAAAATCTTGCTGTAGTCAGTAAATTTATCTGTGTGTTTTATCTAAAGCAGCAGATGTGGATTGAGTGTGTGGGACTGACAGAGCTGGTGCATATCAATTTCTTTGATAAACTGACAGACAAATGTAAATGAGCTTATAGGGTGCAGTGGGCAGCACTGAATTCAGCATGATGGTAGTGCCCAGGGTTGCATCTGGGACTGCGGGTTTGTGCCAGAGGTCTATCTCAGAAGTGGCTGGCCAGAACACTCCTCCATTAGGCGAGGAGGCTGGGTATGTGCTGATACAGGTATGGGGATTCACACAGTAAAACATGGCAAGTTGGAGCCCATGAATGGAGAACTGGGGAGACATAGCTGCACTACAGTCCAGATTGCAGGAGGGGAACATCACATAATCTCTATGCTGTTTGAATTTACACAGGGCAAGAGACACCAAACTGAAGCCAGAGATTCCCAGGGGCTGCCTTCTGGGTCCACCAGCTTGAGATTTCTGTCCTGTTTTTGACAGTTTGCCTTGAGATTGGCACTCATGATCATGAGCCACTCTAGACGGTGTGAGAGTGTTTGAGAAGTTTGTATACCATATTCAAAATGAGTTTCAGATTCTGGGCTTGAAAAAAGAACCGGAAGTCAGGACACCTGCTACTGATTCAGTGCACCTTTGAGCAAGTGCTGAAGCCCTGGTGCTAAAGTGGGCTCCAAGCAGAGAGACTTCTGCAACCACACAGAACCCCACTGATTTGAGTATGAATACACCTGCAGCATGCTCATTGCTGGATTATTTCCATGCTCTTTGTATGTCTCACTTTTTCCTTCCTTCCTCCATCGAGTGTGAAGAACAACTATTTACCTCACAGGAGAATGCAAAGCTAAATTCATTAATCTGCATAAAGCACTGTAAGATCTTACCATGGAAAGGATTGAAGATGTACAATGTATTATCCCAATATAAAGAACTGGGCAGGTAATTACTAAACTGGACAGTTAAGTGCTTTGCTTATTCTCCCCTTAGCAGTGTTCTCTCTGCAGGCCTAAGTGGAATAAAAAGGGACCAGCCAACAAACAGAACTTGTTAGCCAATAAAATCAGCAAATGTAATGAATAACAGAATCATTTTTCAGACCTCATCTCTCAGAGTAGAAACGTACTCTAAGACAGAGGTTCTCAAGCTTTTTTGTGCCATGACACAGTTGGTGGCATGCACAGCCGTGTGCAACACAGTGTCCCCCATCTCTGCACTCCGCACTGCCAATCCCCCCACCCCATTGCTGCCAAGCCCCCAGCAACCACGAAGCTCTCCCATTGCCACCCACCTGCTGCCATGCTCCACTATGGCATGATAGTGCCATGAAATCTCCAGTGAGCACAAGACCATTGTTGGCGTCTCTTGTTCTGCTCCTTGTTGTTGGAACTGGCTGTAATGAAAGTATACTCAGAGGTTGAAACTTTAATGCCATCAAAGGGTGCATTCTTTGATGCTAGGCTAGAGGTGTCCTTGGAAATGTAATTTAAGAGTCAGGGGATCATTTTGTTCCTGATGTCTGTTTCCAGTTGATTACATTTAAAAAAACCCAACACATTATTTAAAAAAATATATATGTGCATTCAAATGAGTGAATCACTTGGCTTGTTGGCATCATCTTGGAGTAGATGGGATGGCAGTGGTTTGAATGGGTGCATCTACACTTGTAAATTAAGTCGACTTAATTTACTCTGCGTCTACACTCCACTTTCCTTAAGTTGACTTAAGCAGCTGCTTAAGTCGACTTAAGGAAAAATTAAGTTGACTTTGTAAACCCTCCTTTTAAGTCAACTTTAGAAAGTCGACTTAAGCCAGTGTAGATGTGGAGTAGCCCTAAATCGACTTTAAGTTGTCTTAGGAGGCTCCAGGGCTTCCCCACTGCCCTCCCTGCCAGGGTGGCTGGCACAGCCACAGCCTGGCATGCCCCCCCACAGAGCAAGGCAGAGCCCTGCCCACCCTGCCCCTATGCCCTGCCAGGGTCCCTGTCCCCCTTTACCCCATTGTAGCAAAGTACAATGGGGCAAAGGCTGAGCCCCCTGGCACTTGGTAAGAGGTGCCCCCCCTGCCACTGTGGACCTGTCCCAGGTCCACCTAGCCCCTATAAGTCGACCTAGGCGTCCAGTGTGGACGCTCTAGGTCGATTTTGTAGGGTCCCCTCAAAGTTGTCTTAAAATTTAAGTGTGGACATGCTAAGTCGACTTAACAAAGTCGACTTAAAGTCAATTTTGTTAAGTCGACTTAGCTAAGTCGACTTAAATTAACAAGTGTAGACATAGCCAACGAGTGGAGAACTATTAATTCCTTTAGAAGGGAGATCATGAGTTTGATCCTCTTATACAAAGTGAGGTAACCTACAGTCCTTCCTTATTCTGGAGGGAACACGGGAGCAGGTATAAGCCTGCCTTTGTCTGGAGCTCTAAGCTATAAGTGTTGATATTTATTTTTTATGTAGATAGAGTTAGATAGAGAGCTGGCGTTGGGGTTGGGTTTGTTTATGTTCTCTGTATTTGTCAAGTTTCTCTTTATATTACTTATTCCAACAAAGAAGTTTTACAAAAGTTATCCCTGCTTCCTCACTGACATATCATAGCGCCTAAAGCTCACTGTCAGGCAGCCTTTCCTAATGCTCACTGTGAATTTCCCAATCTTCATTTCACTCCAAGACTCTATTTGTAGCGTCTTTACCATCCTAAATTATTCTCTCCTTCCTGGATGTGGACACCCTGCAGGTAGTTATACATCATCATAGAATTATAGAATCATAGGGATGGAAGGGACCTCACGAGGTCATCTAGTCCAACCCCCTGCTAAAAAGCAGGACCACTCCCACTAAATCACCCCAGCCAAGGTTTTGTCTAACCGGGCCTTAAAAATCTCCAAAGATGGAGATTCTACCACCTCCCTAGGTAACCCATTCCAATGCTTCACCACCCTCCTAGTGAGAAAGTTTTTCCTAATATCCAACCTTGACCTCCCCAGCTGTAATTTGAAACCATTGCTCCTTGTTCTGTCCTCTGTTACCCTCGAGAACAGCCTACCTCCCTCTTCTTTGGAGCACCCCTTCAAGTAGTTGAAGGTTGCGATCAAATCTCCCCTCAGTCTTCTCTTCTGTAGACTAAATAAGCCTAGTTCCTTCAATCTCTCCTCATAAGTCATGTGCCCCAGCCCCCTAATCATTTTTGTTGCCCTCCGCTGGACTCTTTCTAATTTGTCCACATCCTTTCTGTAGTGGGGAGCCCAAAACTGGACACAGTATTCCAGATGCGGCCTGACCAGTCTCGAATAGAGGGGAATCATCACATCCCTTGATCTGCTGGCAATACTCCTACTGATGCAGCCTAATATGCCATTGGCCTTTTTGGCAACAAGGGCACACTGTTGGCTCATATTCATCTTCCCGTCCACCATAACCCCCAGGTCCTTTTTCTACAGCGCTGCTACTTAGCCGATCGGTCCCCAGCCTGTAGCAGTGCATGGGATTTTTTCGTCCTAAGTGCAGGATTTTGCACTTGTCTTTGTTGAAACTCATGAGGTTTCTTTCGGCCCAGTGCTGCAATTTGTCCAAGTCTCCCTGGATCCTGTCCCTGCCCTCCAGAGTATCTACCATTCCCCCCAACTTGGTGTCATCCGCGAACTTACTAAGCACGCAGTCTATTCCGTCATCAAGATCATTAATGAAGATGTTGAATAGAACCGGCCCCAGGACCGACCCCTAGGGCACTCCACTCGTTACCGGTTGCCAACCAGACATCGAGCCATTGATTCCTACCTGCTGAGCCCATTGATCTAGCCAGTTTTTGATCCACCTTACGGTCCACTCGTCCAACCCATACTTCCTTAACTTGTCGACGAGAATGCTGTGGGAAACCATATCAAAAGCCTTGCTAAAGTCAAGGTATACCACGTCAACGGCTCTTCCCTCATCCACAAATCCAGTTATCTCATCATAGAAGGAAATCAGGTTGGTCAGGCACGATTTTGCCTTTGGTGAATCCATGTTGACTGTTCCTGATCCCTCTAGTTTCCTCCAAGTGTTTCAGGATGGATTCTTTGAGGACCTGCTCCATGATTTTCCCAGGGATTGAGGTGAGGCTGACCGGTCTGTAGTTCCCCGGATCCTCCTTTTTTCCTTTCTTGAAGAGAGGTACTATATTTGCCTTTTTCCAATTCTCTGGGACCTCCCCCGTTCACCACGAGGTCTCAAAGATAACGGCCAGCGGCTCTGCAATCACTTCCGCCAACTCCCTGAGCACCGTCGGATGCAGTTCATCCGGCCCCATGGACTTGTGCACATCCAATTTCTTTAATTGTTCCCTAATCTGACTTTCCATCACTGAGGACCGCTCTCATCTCCATTCCGCGTTACCCCGTGTAGTAGCCTGGGAGCTGGCCCTCCCTGTGAAGACTGAAGTAAAAAAAGCATTGAGTACTTCAGCCTTTTCCGCATCATCCACCATGAGGATGCCTGCCCCATTCAGTAGGGGACCTACACCACCTCTGATCCTTTTCTTGTTGCTGATATACTTATAGAACCCCTTTCTGTTATCCTTCACATCTCTTGCTAGCTGCAACTCCAATTATCCTTTGGCCTTTCTGATTTTATCCCTGCAGTCCCGAGCAATATCTTTATACGCCTCCCTTGTCATCTGTCCAAGCTTCCACTTCTTGTAAGCTTCCCTTTTATGTTTCAGCTCCCCACAGAGTTCCCTGCTAAGCCACGCTGGTCGCCGTCCACATTTGCTGTTCTTTCTGCACATCGGAATGTTATCTTCCTGTGCCTTTAACAGGGTTTCTTTAAAATACAGCCAGCTGTCATGGCTCCAGTCATTTTACTTATTTAACTAGGCTGTACTTGTTTAACATCTTAATAAATCAACCTCTTCAGCCCCTGGCTCACTTTCTAAAAGCCTTCTTATTTATCAATTTCTCTCTGGTATCATGAGGCTTAGGATTCAACACAACAGTCTGGTGTGGTCACTTCAGAGCCATGTAAAGGAGGATACTATGGTGAGGCCAACTGTACAACAACCTGAATAGACTAGAACAGAATGTCACGATCCTGTCTTCAGGCATGATGCCTCTACACAAAGTGGTTTTGGTTCCTTTTTTTGCAGCCATGATGCATTGTAAATGCCTTTCTAATTCGTGGCTTTATTATTTTCAGACCTTCTAGACACTGCCTGGTGTGAAAGATACAAAAGCACAAGAGTGAAAACACTGAGGAAAGGGGACACTAACTAAGCATTTCAGACCTTCCCAAAGGTTTGGGATTTGATCTGGAAATGAGCAAAGATACAAGCCTTTTTATTTTTCTGATCTGATTTGTCCAAGTTTGGTACAGTCAAATTAAGAAAAAATTACTTAGGCAAGTCTTCCATTTCTACTGTCTCTTTCTCTCTAGACAAATCAATAGTGCTCCGAATATCATGGCCTGCAGGAATAATCTATAGTTGTTTACTGATTTGCTGAGTTTATCAGGCACGATGAAGGGGAATGTTTTGATTTGGTCCCCCCCCCCCCAAATATGTTGTTTACATATTTAATTTTTTAATTATCATATGGAGGATTAGTCACAGTCCAAACCCTCCCATAACCTTCCACAAATGTCTTGTGTGTGGGTGATCTTTGGAAAAAAAAATTAAATTAAATTAAAGTCATGATTCCTCTGTTTTCTGGGTGGCGCCCTAGACTAGGTCTCATTCTAAACATGAGGGCACTTCTTTTGCTCTGACCAGGTATCAAGATTCTCAGAATTGTAATGAATTGCTCCCTTATTTAGAACCCAATCTCAAATGACCACGAGACCAAACCCTGGCAGAAATAATTCATTCACATATTTGCATTTTGGGTCTGTCCTGACTAGGATTTAAAGGTATGCTATCAGAAAATGTTAGCTACCATTTTTTACTACTCTAGTGTAGAGTAGGCAATACAAACTAATGTGCTAAATCGGTTCAGTTGGGGGATAGCAGATGCTGAATTACACAAATTTGAAGAATTTTTACACCAACAGTTTTAGATACATTTGTATTAAAATGTTGAGATAGCTCAAAGAATTCCAGACTTTTGTTTCACCTACCTCCTCCTCTTCTATCCTGTCCTTCCCACCAGTCTCCTCTTTCCCTTCTCTCCCTATTCATGCATGTCTTCCATTTTATCACTTACCCCCCCCCCCCACCACATCTAACATGCTGTGTCTATGTAGTGATGTCAGATTTTGTGTTGTTTGGCCTTGCAGCTTTGACAAGTTGTAAAATTATGTAATTCTATTGGAGATCCCATGAAGCATGCTGTATTTGTTAACATGTACAAGCTGCAAGTTATTTACTTTCATGTACTGTTCATTTTTGTTTGAAAGTCAATAAGAAGTAATCACAAGACAACCAAGTGGATTAATAGGTGACAAGGAGGTTTGAGAACCCCCCCAATCTTAAAGATAGTGTTTGTGCTGGAAGAACCTGGTGCTGTTAGAGAAGGGTAGTAACTTACTTAGATTTTATAGCACCCTAAACATAAATATCACCGACACCTGAATTCTGGTATATTTTATCCATCCCAGTTCCAAATACTTGCAAATTTTTGGTTTCCCTTTATTTATGATGGACAGGAGTAATACTTTCCCATTTTCATAACCATGGCATGGTGACTCTGACAGAGATAATGCTGGGATTGTCAGACCTACTTCACAGATTTAGGGTCCTAAGCCAATCAAGTGTCTGGCAACAGTAATTCAGCTTTCAGAAGTGTAACTCCCATTTTCTTAATGCACATTACACTCTCTACATTGAATTGCTTTGGTCTTCTCATTAAGTTTCTTCCAGAAAACAAAAACAAAAGACATTTTCCATATATCAAAAGTCAATTTCAACATTTTCATGCTTTGTTCCCACCTGTATCTTGGGAACATTCAAAGAAATTTCTATTTCTGTTCCAAGTAAACTAAAATTGAAACATTCTGTTCATTGTCTAATCATTCCCATCTCTCTTTACATAAATCTCTTTACTGAATCAATGCATTGTAAATAATATATTTAATCATTTGTTTGATATCTGTCCATGAACAAATTGTGATTCCATTTATTCATTATTCAAAATTTGCTAAACAATTTTGGTGAATAATTCTTGGTTCCAGGTAATTGTAGTCTGTATTTGATTCTCAGTTTTCAAGCTGGTTTAACTAGAGAGATAGGGTACCAGATATGTTTTTTATTCACTGGTTGGACACCTATGACTCCAGTGTATGGCATAGGTATTTGCATTTTCAAATTAATTTTCTCTTGATATTCTCCAATATTTGCTTGAAATTTGCTTTCTTTCAACACATTTGAACTTGCTCATGAGAATATTCAAAAAAAAAAAAAAGCAGAAGCAAAGTGGTACAAATGAGTAAATTAATTTAAACATTCAAATTAATATCTGTGGAATATTTTTGGCTCTCTTCGTTCAGCTCTGCTCTTTGATGCAAAACAAGATAGCCAAAGAAATCAAATCTATTTCAGTGCACAACAGGTGATCTAAATCTTTTTATGATACCTTTTTGAATAATGTAAATTTTCCAATAGCTAAAACATTAAATTTCCTACTATGATTTTTCATGGCACAGTGACATTATATGGTTGCAAAGGGAGGACGGCGGTCATGACATTCTACCTCTGAACGTCTTGTGTACACCTTGCTCCAAAGCTCTTTTAAGAAGTAGTCTATAGCACGGAAAATTGGAGAACGCCTAGATTAGCTAGATAAAACTTGAATGGAAAGAAGAGTTCAGAGAACCTCTGCTTGTCCTTGTCTTTGGCTCCTCAAATAACTCTCAGCACAGTACCTTTCCTGGAATGGCAACCTACAACAACAGATGCTAATCAAACCTCCCAACCTTTAGGAGTTAAGTTATAAGTGCTTTGAGAACTTGAGCTACAAACAGGCTCTGCAGACGTGGAAAACAGTCTTACCCTATAAATAAGGCCAGCAGGTAAAAAATATGATTAGCTGAAAAGGATAGTACACAGGTTGGACTGGGGTTTATAATTTGTGATAGGAAACAAGGGGGGAGAAATGTATTTCATTATCAGGAATTAACCTAACAATGAATAGGAACAGCCCTTTCCATATCTATGCTCCTAGTACCAGTTCTCATTTGACTTCACGTTAGGGTTTGTTTCTAGTGATCACTACTAAACTTTGGAATTTATTCCTTTAAAAAAAAAAAAAAAAAAAATCAAACTATATTACTGTCAAGTGGAGTGGAGGAATGACTTGGCAGCTGAGAAAGTTTAAAAAAAAAAAAAAAAAAAAGACTATTCCTTAAGGAATAATGGACCAGATCATCAGCTCTTGTAAAATGGATTTCTAAAAAGCTACACTGATGTACACGAGTGAGGATCTAGCCAAACACCCATAACTAATCCAAACTGCACAGTTTGGGGTTTAACCCAGTCTTGGAAGCCCAACTTTTCTAAAGGCAATCTCCCTCCTCCTCTTCCTCTCCCAAAAAGTTAGAGACATTTAATCTGTTGTAATTTTATCAATATAGTTATACCAGTGTCAACCCCTAAATTAGATGTGCTGCACTAGTGTAAAATGGAACTGACAGCTATGTGGTTTACTCTGGTGATTTCCTGGGTTAAGTCACATTGAGATGAGTCTATGTTAGAAAAGGTAAAAATTGGTCGAGGTGTGGGTTTTTTAATTGATGTACTGTTGGACCTTACTGTGGAAATTTATGATGCAATAAAGTGCCTTATATCCATCAGTACAGCTTTGCTTCCAGAATAAGTCTATAAACACTATTATAACTGTGTAACTGCATCCGTGTGTGTCTCTGTGTGTGTAAGTAACAAAAGCAGTAATACAGGGTAGAGAAGTCCTTGGTATAAAACCTGTTTTTCCATCAGTGCAGCATTTGTCTATTGAAATAGTTACACTTCTACAATTTTTTAAAAAATTGTAGACAGGTTCATAGCACCCTTTCCCTGACCTTCAGTGGAAGCTGGGCTGCAGTTATTGGCTGGGGACATATTACCTCTACATTCTGGCCTATTTAAATAGATGTAGCACCCCTAGTGTAAACATGGCCTAACTTCATTTATTAGAAGATACTGCCAGACATCAAAATTGGAGACAGAAATAGATCTCTTTGTCTGCTCTTCAAGCAATAACGAGGAATGTGGCTTGTTTGGTACAATGGAAAAGAATGAAGATGACCTCCTTTATTTCTTCCTTTATCCCTATCTGGAATCCAGCCCATTGTTAGATAACAGGAAAATGATGTTAATCATTTTCCACGTAAGTGGGCAAGAATTTCAGTGCTGACATTCTGACTTGGGCTATAAACAGGTTGGGATGAGTGGGGCAGTCACCCAGGATGCAAAGCCACAGGGGTGGAAAATGGGGTAGACGTGACGCATGAGTGGGGCATGGGGGGGTCAGGTGCCCTCCACAGATTTTTTGGTTGCACCTCCCCATTGGGTGGCTCACTGAGATGAGTCAGTGGATGGAGATGGTGCTCTCTTTCTGAACCCCACCACTCAGGCTGGCCCAACCAACCCCTGCTGCACGGGGCTAGCCTGGGTCACCTGGTGTCATCACGCATCTCCCCGCAAATGTTCCTCTGCACCCACCTAGGGGGCGTGCCTCACAATTTGAAAACTTCAGTGGGGATAGTCTCATGCCTCCCTCTCCCGGAAATTTTAAATTGTGCTCCCCTGCTATCATCAACAGATATATGTTGCCTCTGAATGGGGAGGAAAAATGATGGGGGGAAAAAAAAACAGTTGGGGGCATTAATAAGTTTGCTTGCCCAGGATGCTAAAATGCCTAGTTATGGCTGTGTTCGGACTGGTTTATTTAATGCAACTAACCTGCACAGGGATAGGATGGAGCCGGTCGTGATCTTAGTCTCTAGCATGCCTATGTTTCTTTACAAATGCCAGCATTCCAATGGTAATTCAGGCAACCTTCAATGTTAGGACAAAGATGTTTTGTTGTTGGGTCATTGTGAAAAGCATTACATTACACCCTAGTGTGAAAAGAATAGTGACCCATGTAATGTGTTCATGAAGGTTTTTCCTCTCGTGAACAGACCCAGGACTTAATCATGTGGGAGTGTGGTGGGCCAAGGGGAGGCTTCAAAGTTCCTGAAGCCAGATCCACCTGGCCCGGCCCAAAGTCTTTCAAAATTACTTTAAAC
Organism: Pelusios castaneus; assembly: GCA_007922175.1. Taxonomy (NCBI): domain Eukaryota; kingdom Metazoa; phylum Chordata; order Testudines; family Pelomedusidae; genus Pelusios; species Pelusios castaneus. The sequence goes on along the minus strand of ML685848.1, from coordinate 6,524,422 downwards.
TCACACCTTGATAACCAAAGTTCTTCCTCCCAGGGTTCCCTTCGAAGTGGAGTGGTTTCTCACTCTTCTCAGAAGACATCTCATGCCTGGTCTACACTTAAAACGTAGGTCAATATAATCACACCCCTGAGCGCTGTAACTATGTTACATTAATTCTTGGAATAGATACAGCGAGGTTGATGAAAAAAATGCATCCTTTGATCTAGCTACTTTGGGAGATAGAACTCTTACAGCAATGGAAAACCCCTTTCCAATGCTGTCGTCTACACTATGGCCAGGTATACACTACAAAGTTAGGTTTACATAAATTACTATACATTGGAATTTTCACATGCCTCAGCGACTTAGCTGGCTTGACCAACCTTTTGAATAAAGACCAGCTTAGAGTGATGTGATCTACAAGAATGGGGAGGACCTACTTCCTGAAAAACAGTGATTCCCAAACCGTGCTCTGTGGATCACTTGCTGGTGGCCTGCAGGGAATTCTGCAGTCAAATGGTGCTGGCTTTTCTCATTTCCAGCCATTAAAATCACATTAAAAGCAGGTGGAACATGCACATATGCTTTGCTAATATTACTTTTTCCTTTAAACATCTACTGTAGTTGGCACATGCAGGGATCTCAGGGGAGGGCAGATGGCCTGAGCAAATTCAAATACGGGAGAAAATGTCCATGAGCCACTCTCTTATGTTGGCGACACTATTTTTTTTAAAAAAAAAGTCTGAAAACCCTTGATGCAGAGAAATGACTTTTTCTTTATCCATTCAACATTTTAAATTTCATTCATATTCACCTTTTTTTTTTTGACAAAATAAAAGATTACTGTGGGTTGCTGAAAGTCAAGATTCCAGAGCTCTACTCCTACCCTCTGCTGTTTCCTCTGTTGAATTTAGAGCAAAGGATTTCACTTTTCTGTCATTCAATTTCCCCATGGGTCCCCACTCTAACAAGTTGTATTTATACTGAGCATCAAGGCCAGCTCAAATGTAATACTAATGGAAAGGGCAATCCCAGAACTCAGATCTTCGTGCTACAAAAATAAAATGAAAAAAGAAAATCAGTACTAGCCAATTTTTCATCAGATTCATTGCTGATCAGCCAGCCCTCTGTTTCACTAGACACTGGGGCATTTGTTCATCACTGAGGCTATGTACACACGACAAACTTGTCCCGCAATAAGCTATAACTGTGATAGTTATATATAGTGATCCACAGCTATAACTTGTCCTGCAATAAGCTCAGTCCAGGGGAGCTGCCGAACCTGGCAGCTCCCATCATAGACAATTTCACTGCTCTGCTAGAGCAGTGAAATTGACATATTTGACAGCTCCAATGTCCCAGAGTGCCCTCATTGGCACTCTGGGACATTTCCGGAGGCTGTCTACCATGCAAAAAGTGTACACACGAGCATTACTGCGGAACAGCTGTTCCACAGTAATGCTTGCCACTCTCGTTTGAGTGGTTTAACTGTTGCGTGGCAAGAGGGTGTTGCCACGCAATAAGAAAAATGATCCTGTGTACGCAGGCAGCTTTATTGTGCGATAAGGAGCCTTATCGCACAATAAAGTGATCGTGTGTTGAGAGTTGGTTAGCTTGCCCTTCCCTTTACTAAATAAAAGGGAAAGAGGAAGGAAGAAGGCGCTAACAATTATCTTCAAGGCATTTAACTGATGATGAGAGGCCAGAGAAAGTACAGAAGCAGGTGCTAAATCCTGTTAATTAACTTATCCTGGCTATGAATTACCTTCAGTGTAATCTGAGCACTGTATCATTAAAATTAGAATGAAACTCCATTAACAGTTTGGGGATGATATTCCACTTCATTGTAAGTGGAGTTTCACTCTGAGGCTATTTTTAAAAACCTAAAAAAAAACCCAACCAAAAAACCCCTAAAAGTCTATGCTGAAGCACTACACTGAGGTTCTTTGTTGCTGCAATAAGAGTTGTTCTATTAAACCAGCTACTACCTTTGAAGGAGACATTACCTACATCTTCAAAGAGTCTAACAAAGTAGGATTTTCTCCCACAAAACCTTATGAGATAAATAAATCTGTTAGTTTTTAAAAGTGCCACAGGACTCCTTGTTCGTATGACAGAGCAGCTGCAGATGTGTAGATGTAGATGTGTTTTAAGTGTAGAAGCTTAATCTCTAATGTCTGGGACAAACATAGCTACATCATCAACCACCACATAGCGAGACACAGTCAGATCTGCTTCAGAAGACAGGCATTGTGAACAATCAACACACCAGGATATCAGAGAGCAATAAATGACCCATTCTACCCACTACAGGGACTATGTCTCCGTAATCACAGCACTGTAGCTACACCACCGTAAACCTGTAGTATAGACACAAACTACAGCAATGGAAGGTGGTTTTCCTTCACCACTGGTCAAGCAACAGTAGGTAGATTGACAGAAACATTCTTCTTTCAACCTAATTATGTCACTAAAAGTTTGAAGTATAGAAATAGCCCTTAGATAGGTTGCCAGAGAGGCTCTGTAGAAGAGATTCACTAGGACACAGCACAGGTAGAAATATGAGGAAATAGAAGGGAGAGCTGAAAAATCACTCTGCTTAGATGGTGGCCTTGAGATCAGAAGTGCTGGGTGGTGTATGTTCACTTTCCAGTCAGAAATCAGAAAATCCTTCTCTGTAACCTGACATAGTTGGGCCCAGACCAACTGTTGGGGTGTTCAGAAACCCCTGCGATATGCAATATAGGAAGCTTGCTCTGACTGAAGATATTTCTTGTCATTCTGAAAAGCACCCAGCATGTAATTGTAGTGACTTAGAGCCAAAATCTGTTGATAGTGGAATTCAGTGTAATGGGAGCCAAACCCTGCTGGCGGTCTATCAAAGGCAGCCTCATGACAAGGATTTCCTGTGATGTGGCTTTGCTCTGTGGAACTGCTGATCATCAGCCCCTATTGGATCATCATTTGGGGATAAGTCAGCATCTGCTTGGAGGCAAAAAACAAGAAGGGGCTGTCAGAGCAAGAGATGGGATTGCATGCGTGAGCGATGAAAGTGCTATTGAAGATGATAAAAATAACAATTATTATCTAGGTAGAAAAAAGCCCTTCTAGTCCCACATTCCTGGTCCTAAGCAAGGAATAGTAAAAGAAAAACCAACTTTTTAAATGCAAACAAGCAAGAGTGTTGGATGAAGAAAGGAAAAATAGTATCATTTATGGAGCCATAGTCCAAAATGTCTTTGGCAGCAGTATTTGTAGGGATTTAAAAAAAAAATAAAGTGGGAAGAGATCCCCTGAGACAAATGCCAGAAGAATGAGTGCTATATCCCAGGACTCACAATAGCAAGGACATGATCAGACACCAATTAAGACAGACTAGTGAGAGATCTGTGTAGCATGTGGCATCTGAGTGCAGACAGAAAAAAGCTCTTGGACCGGGTCTAGACCCAAACAAGAGGCTGCTCCATTAACAGAGTCAGTCTGTGATCTTTTTCCTTGGTTTGGCCTCAGCACACCTGTCGTCTGTTACTGTGTTATCAACCTCTGCTTCTGTTGTGACAATAAAGCCAGCCTGTAGTTGTCTTTCTACACTACAGATTAGGGGGTGCGATTCCCTCATTCATGTGCACATACTAGCACCAGTTCTCATTGAGCGAAGACAAGTACAGGTAGGGTAGCAGTGTACTCTCTGTAACACAGATAGTAGCAGTGGAACCACGGCTAAGCCATGCTGAGTACATTCCCACTGGTTTCAGGTGAAATCACACGATTAGTTCATAATGTAGAACTATTCTATAGCATGCAGACATTTTTCTCAAACAACTTCACATTTTTTCCCCAGGACAAGCCTTATTCATGGGAGAAGCTGCCCATGGATATCTGTAAAGACACTGCATTATCATCTTTCTGATCTCTCTTTAAATACCTCCACCTTTTGCAATGCCAATAAAACATTTGACTTTCGACAATCCTGTGCAATAATTATTTACAATGCCAGTCATAATCATCTCACTGTTCCTCCATGCTTTCCATTTGTTTTCTTTCCCCCCACCAAATGTCCAGGCAATGAAAAACCCATAGTCGTACTTAGACTAAACATAATAAATGACAGATTATTTTGTTGAATTCAGTGCTTGATATTGTTCATACCCTCTGAAAGCTGAATGCTTGGTTTTTAAATTGCTTTGTACACACGTCTTCTACACTGTACCTATTGTTTTATGAAATGCTGTGAAGTGGCTTGGCATATAAATACATGGAAGAGACACTGAAGAAAACAAGTTCCAAAGGCGTAGCCATGTTAGTCTAGTTCAAAGCAAACAAGGAGTCCTGTGGCACTTTTAAAGACTAAAATTTATTTATCGCATGAGCTTTCGTGGGAGATTTGCTATTATAGACTGACCTGATCCTATGTCATACACTTACCCTGCATTTATTTCCTCCCATTCTGTAAGTTTCCTCATCTTCAAAGCAGCCGACGAAGTGGGATTTTCTCCCATGAAAGCTCATGCGATAAATAAATTTGTTAGTCTTTAAAAGTGCCAAAGAACTGACGAAAACCACGCTGTATACTGTTGTATTTTATTAAAGGCCCCCAATGGTTCATATTGTTTCATGACGTGACTTGATCCTTGATAGTGTTGTTCATTAATCCGGGAGGCTGTGTAACAAGCAAGGTTTGAGGAATTTATACTAATGAAGGTTCTGATTATGTAGTGTATTGTGCATGGGCCGATCTGGCTCTGCACAGAGCCCTACTGAAACCAAGAAGGCTTCTTTGCGTAGGTGCAGGTTCTGTCTCTGCGGTTCGGTAAGCAGTACAAGATCATCGGGGCTAAGTTATAAACCACTATTGTGCATAACCCCATTTTCACCTCCCAAATAGCAATGCAGTAGCCTAGCAACGCATATAACTGACGTGGCTTTGATGTTAGTAACCCTTTGATATTAGACAATGGTTAGACAACGGAGAGAGAGAGAGTCTGGAGTATTAAGAATTTTTTTTTTAAAAGGAGTGGAGTGGGGGAAATAGCTGTGAAATTTTCTACGTGTTATGAGGACAAAATATGTCGCTTGAGGAGAATGGGAACTTGCAACACAATAATCCTGTGCTTTCCAATGGGGGGAAAAAATCAATACCGTGATCAGAGGTGCTAATTCCAGTACCTGTGACTGGCACACAAGGGATACCCCGAAAACCTTCCCCTACCCATCATCGAACCCGCAGACTGCTCTCGTATTACATTTCACGACCGACAGTTCCCATGTCAAGAAGAGCCCAACGCCTGGCTACTGGCGCAGTCTAGACAATTCTGGATTGAAATGATGCAGACTGGATCCTCGAGGTCAATGTTCACCTCTTTCCTCTGATAACACACATAGAGGATTGAGACACAGATCTCATATCACAATCACAGCTCTTACCAGGTGCTCCAGTTCCTCCTCCATCATTCAGGATAGCCAGTGGCATCGCTGGTCACTGGCTCATGCCCCAAATCCCTTCTGCAGTGCCCCGAGCCAAGGAGCAGCCTGCTCTGCTCCCCCCTTCGCCACGGCCACCCTCTCCTAGGCCATCCCCAGCAGGGAGGCAGGCCAGAGGGCAGGACTGGTCAGTTGGGTAGCCGCTCCATCCCAGCAAAGGGGTATGACTGGCACTGGGGGCAGTTGGCTTTCCGGGGCGGTGCACATCAGGACCAGCCCAGCCCAATGGTTGGGCAAACTGGCGTTGTGGGGTAGCATGGGCCAGCGGTGCTTTGGGCTGTCAGGGCCCCATGCTTTTAGTGAGCAATGCCCCTGAATGCAGCTGGAGTAAGTGCAAATAATTCCCAGGCCCGGTCTTATTACTTGTCAGCTCTGCGTTCTTGGGGAACCAGGGCACAGTCCCCAGCCTCTCTGACTCACCTGAAACTCCCATCCACTCAGCCTTTGCTTGAACCAGAAACCAAAAGCAATGAAAAGGCAGTGGGAGACACACCTATGCCCCTCCAAACCAGGGTGATAGGATTCAGTCAACTCCCCTAGCCTCATCTACCTCAAAGATGTGAGGAGGCATCTCCATTGGCATACTGAATGGAAAACAGAAAACCTCATTTGCATCAAAGATGGAACAAGAATTAGGATACCCAATGAAGAGCCAAGCTCCAAGGCAGGAACTGCACTGAACTCTGGGATCAGCAAAGCAAGGAAGTACTGCATGATGGGGAATCTCTGCTCCTGATGTTAATGAACCCACACCTGCACACACCCAGCTCAGCAGTTATCAGACCAATTCTAGTCATAGATATGTATTTGATATCCAAAATACTCAAATCTGCTTAATGGCATTGTGAGCTCCCTCAGTGTAACAACATTGCCCATAGCCAGGAATGATCAGTTCCCATTGTTCTGCTTAAAGAAAACAACTCTGGCATACTCTCCTAAGTCATCATTTACCCATAAACGAAGCTAGTGTTCTCCCTTGAACCATTGTTTCTTCTCTACAAAAGCCTCCATCCACGTTCAAAATGCTGTTCCGATGCCTGGATCCAAACATTGCATCAGTTCCACTGGGACTTTATCTTTTCCTGACCGTACTGATCGTATTGGGGGCTCTGCCTGTCTCAAGCACTCTGGACCCTCAACCGAACAGCCTGTTTACTGGGAATCTTGGACTGGGTTAAGCTGTGCTGAGTGGCAAGACCACAACTCTCTCTTTCTGGTGAAGACCCCCGTTTCCCCCGTTTCCCCCCCCCCTCTCTCTCTCTCTCTCTCTCTCTCTCTCTCCCTCCCCTTCCATATAACTTTTTATGCCTGACTTTTGTAATCAAACTTGGGCACGATTTCCCCAGTGCCTCAATTGAAATCATGTAATATTGTAACTGTTGGTTGGTTCTCTCTCCTTGTATGGTTATTACTATTGGTATAAGCTTTATATATCTGGCAATAAAATAACTTTTATAAACAAACTGGTTGCCAGATTCACTCCGAACTTCATTTTCTCCTTTGTGTTCTTGGCTTCCCTATCTCACTCTGCCGCCACTCTTCTTTTACCTAAGCCAAAGATCCCTGGAATGCCTAAAAATCCTGTGGTGTTTGCTCATATTGGGGGTTACTACTAGAACAATTGTAGAATGACCATGGGGATAGTGACCTAACTCTGAAGTGTAGAGCCAGCCATAGCCTCTGCCCCATGACAGCTATTGCCATTTCTAGGAGGCAGAGTTAAAGTTGCAGAAGCATTTCTCTTAACCCTGATTTTCAGGAGTATGAATTTTGCTGAATTTGACATTCTGAGAGAGCAACAATCACCAAGCAACCTTTACTTTGTGTAAATGAAGTTTTTTGCCATTTAATATGCCCTTTCAATGATGAGGTCTCAGCTAAGCACTGCCTCAGTGTGTGTGTGTGTGTGTGTGCGGGGGTGGGAGGGATGGACTAGAGGACCTCTTGAAATCTCATCCAGACCTATATTTCTGGGAACATGTGACAACACTAAAGATCTGACCAGCAAATAAGAGTAAAAAGTGAACATTTGTTGTGATCTGAGACAACACAGGTCCCAGAACTTGTATAATCCAAGCTGAGCAGCAGCCAGATAGGGAAGAGGAAACTGGGCTCTGCTCTCATGTTGTGTTGCCAGCCGGAGATGGACAAAGTCCTGAGCAGCCACGGTTGTGCAAGACATCTGCCTGGGTTTCTGTAGTTTAATGAGCAGAAAATATTTGTAGCTATTTATGGGACAAGAGATACAGTGAACAACAGAAAACAGGATTAACCTATTATGCTACCACACTATGATACACACTTTTGGGGTACAGGCACACCCCTCCACCAAGGCTATATCTGATCTGAGTAATGGTTTTTCTCTCTCTACTAAAAGTACCGTATCAGACACCATTTCAGCCTAACAGGAAGAAATGAGGGACGGTGCATATGCACGTATGAGTGTTCGGTGGGAGAGATGAAAGGGGCCTGTTCTACAATTAAAAGTTAGTTCCAAAGGGGGTCGCCGTGTTAGCCTCATTCAGAGAAACAAACAAGGAGTCCGGTGGCACTTTTAAAGACTAACAAACTTAAAAGTTAGGTTCACATACTATATCAGGAATGGATGTGAAAAGCCATTCCCCTGACCACCAGAGTAGACATGGGCCTTCAGCACAGAAGGGGTTTTTCCCAGTCCCGCAGCAACACCATGTCCCTGGGTGTCAACCTAGGTTTTAGGTGTAAACCAGGCTGCATTTACGATGACAGAACATTTCTGTTGACCTAGCAAACATCAGGCATGGTGCTGGTTCTCCTACAGAAAATCCCTTTCAGCATAGACTACCAATGCCCTTCCGGATTATGCCAGCACAGTGGGGGTGATGTTAGCTATGCCAATATAGTCCCAAACTTGTAGACTGGTATTTCTCAACCTTTGGTGGACCGGGGAACACCTACAGGTATTAATTACTTTACACAGAACACCCGATGAAAACAATTCTCGAAAAAACTGGTAACAGTGGCGGGAGATTTAAAATGCCCCAGCTGTAGCAAAGCTTCCAGGTGTGCGTCAATGACCAGTGCCATGTGCCTGGAAGCTTTGCTGTGGCTGGGATATTAAATCACTCCTTCCCCCTCTCCACTCAGCCCCTCCAGACGGGGAGGGGTTGGGGTGGGTCACAGAACACCTGCACTATGTCTGAGGAGCACTACGCGACAGTGGTTGAGAAACACTGTTGTAGACATACTTGGAGCATCTCACTGGGAGTTGCTGGGACTAGCTGGCCAGCCAGCAATTAATCTGGCCAGCAGGAAGGGTGGGTGTGGGAATAAGCTGGTTCTGCACGCAGATGGGAAGAGGTGGGGGGGACCTGAGTTAGCGAGGAGCTCAGCTGCGCTGAAGGCTATGGGTACTTCATGCATGATATAGCTCAGGGGGCAGAGGAAGGGTCTGTGTGTTGTTTGCAGATCTGGACACCTCTTAGATCTGCCTATCCCAATAAGGAGCACTTTGTACGAACCTGGGGCCCTAGCCCAGCAGTGCTATAGAGGGTGCTGGCCAAGGATATTCTAAGGCACATCTCTCCCCATAGCCCTTCAGATGTTGTGCCCTTCCCATACAAATCTCCCAGTCCCTGCTGAGCTGCAGCGTGAGCCCAGATTCATCAGCTAGGTAAAAACTCCCTAGCAAAGGCAAATAAGCTTTGCCCCAGTCAGATGTTCAAGAGGCCCTAAGGAATGGGGTTAGGCTCCAGTCCCTTGGGATGTATCTCCATGGAGACTTTCTCCCAATTTTGCAAGCCTCAGTGTGGACAAGGTCTTTGATTCCACCATTCTTGGAAGCATATTATACTGTCACTATAGTGGCTAGTTCAACAATCCTGACTGGTGAAGCGGATATTCTTCTAGAAGATCAACCTTCACCCCAAATAGAACTTTTTATGGTATGTATTACAAATAGAGGAATGAGTAACTACAAGAGTTACAGAAAGTTTCTGCAGCTCCTTGCAGAAGGGAAATCTGAAAGTGGTTTAGTACTACACTGTGCATGAAATTAATGGAAAAATTTTGCAACCAGTAGGCTTTCCATACACATTTGCAATACATTAGGTTTGTTTTCACTGAATTAGTATGACTGTTTTGCTGGCAAATGTCATTACCCAACTGATACAGTAGAGTTTTTAATAAATAAAAGCAACTTTTATTTCTTCCTCCCCACCCTAAAGCTTGTGACCACACAGTCACTTGCACAGTGGAAAGATCAAAGCATCAAAAGAGGACGTTAGAAGACTTTTTCTGAGTTTAGAATCTTTTTATGTGGATTCTTGGGTTTTAGACACTTGCTAAGTTTTAGAATTGAAAGAAGACAGCTCAGCTTAATGATGCAATGAAGTACTGGAACTGCATGCTTGGAAGAGCCAAGCAGAAGGCCAGCACACAGAGATGTGTCAGAGGATATTACATTCCACATATTAGAAATCATTACCTCCTCACTAGGCCAACAGCAGTAACATTCCAGATATTCCTGCATTTGGAAGCACTTAGACATACTTGGGACAAATTCAAGCCATTGAAATTACCGCGGGGATAAATTTAACCCACTGCTAAAAAGTCACTGGATGCCTCATGGAGAATGATCTACTTTAGAATAATGATACCTAGCACTTATATAATATTTATATTTGAAAAACATCAACCAGTCCTCATAACACTCCAGGGAGGGAGATAAGATTATTCTGCCCATTCCATAGATATGGTTCCACTGGGGGCACAGCTTGCAATCAAAGGGTGTCTCCCCACTGGCAACTTAGGTCAACTTAAAGACACTTAAGTTGACCTACACAAAGCCGCGTCCACACTGGGTTTCTAGTAAGTCGACTTATTAACAGCTTAAGTTGACTTAACAACACTTCTGAAGGTTGACTTAAGCCTTAAGTTGACTTCTCAAGTTGACTTAAAGCCAGTGTGGACGGGGAATAGAGCTAAGTCGACATTATTAAGTCAACTTAAAGCCAGTGTGGACGGCTACGTCGAATTAAAGTGTAGCCACTCTGTTAAATTGACTTAACTTTAGAAGTGTAGACATAGCCAAAGAGCCTGAGGTTTGCTCCTGGAAAAGGAGCAGGGGTTTGAGACAGATGGGGGTAGATAGATTTAGTTCAATCCAAGATGCATAAGATTCATTGAGAGCCTAGATGGCCTTTTTCATCTCTTGAAATGTAGCATGTTCTAATTTACCACAGAGAAGAATTTACCATGACAAAGAGCATGATATTAGTGCTCAGACGGACACGTAGAAGAAAGAAGCCATACCTACAACATTAGGGAAGAATATTTATCTGTGAGGATGGAGGAAAATTAGGGAGGATTGACTGTATTTAATCTCAAAAAAGCAAGCTATGTGTAGGATGGCAAGGAAAGCAGGGGGTGTTTAAGTCAGGAGGCTCAGCTAAGGTGAATAAAGGCAGAACAGACCTATATGTGAGAATGAGAAGCAACATCTGGGGGAAAAGGGACGCTCCCACTTACAAACGGACCCTTTATCCTACAGGATTAGGCATAGAGCTGAGAAGTTCTCACCTCTTCCAGTATCCTTAATTCTCCTCCCCTCCTGAACACCTCAGGGCTGGTTTACACTGAGGGGGGATTTCAGCAGCAGTCGAAGGGAGATACGCAAGTCACTTAAAATAACTTGTGTTATCCATCCTTCAACTGCATAACTCCTACTTACTGCAGTGTCTTCAGTGTGCCGAGTCAATGGATAATGGCTTCCCATCAACTCAGCATTACCCTAGTTGGGGGGTTGGAGTTACTTGGGCAACTTCCCAATCAATAGGAGGGTTGATCTGATGGCAGTGAATTTGCTGCTATCAGTGAAGACCTGCCCATAGTGAACTCTCACAGCCTTCCCCAAGGAGATGGGAGGGGTGATATTTGCCTACTATTTTACAGAGGGCGTAACTAACTGCCTACGTGTGACTAAGGCCCAGCCAGAACTGTAACGATATTTAGACATTGTGCTCAATGTTGCGGAACCTAAGAAGAGATATTTAAAGGGAGGCACTTAAAGATTCAGACAGGAGGTGCTTGATTTCAAATTAGGCACCTAGGCACTCTTGAAGACCCAACTAAGTGCCTGTCTGAATCTTTAGGTGGGTGTATCACTTGAACAAACTGGTCCTAAGTAACTAGTAGTTACTAACTGTAGTCATCTAAAAATCAAGGAGGTTTAGGCTCCTGAGGGTCCAATTTTTAAAGGTGTTTTGATGCCTGAAGATGCAGACACGGACCTAACTCTCATTGCCTCAGTGCTTCTGAAAATCCCAGAAGGCACCTCAATAAAGTTTTTTTTTAAAAAAATCTGGCCTTAAGTGTTCAAAAGCCCAGATATTTAAAGGCATGTTGGCATTGCTGCACTCAGTAATATGTCTAGTTGATTTAGTAGCTTAAACCTCATTTTCCAAGGGGATTTAGGTTCTTTCCCTTGCCCCCATTCTCTTGCTACAAGACTTGGTTTCTCTCAGAAGCCCTGTTTCTCCCTCTTTGCCCAGAGGCCCTGCCCCCTGGCCAAACCAGAAGCTGGAGCTGCATCATGGTAAGAACTGCTCAGGGACACCAGGTCTCCGTGGGGAGGCCTGGATCTCCATCAGCCCTTGCAGTGCATGCTACAGGGCAGAGACATGGGCTAGGAATTGCTCTCAGCTACCCCAGCCCCCACCCAGGGCAGGTGGAGGCATCTGGGCTGTCTGGGCAGCTCTTACCACTGCCTGGCTCTGGCTTCCAGCTTGGCCAGTGGGTGAGGACTTGGGGGAAGAAGAGGAGTAGGGGGCCACAGAACAGGGTGGGGGGGATCTCATGCCCCCCTTTCTACTACAGTTCCGGTACTTCTGCTAAGAGCCCCCAAATTGGCTGGGCCATGTGGGCATGTGCATTAACCCTCCACCACTGCAAAGCACCCACAGCTCCAAATTGAATTCAGCTGGTGGTGAAGTTGGTCAGCACATCTAAAAAAAAAAATCAGGTCCTAATCATGACCTAGCTAAAGTCATACGAGCTGTCTGTGATTGATTTGGGAAGAGATCTGGGAAGAGAACCCAACCTCCTATTGTAAGAGGCTAACATCTCATCCACAAGCTCTTCAGAAATGCTGTTTCATATCCATGACTTTAGTTATGCTACTGTAAAATAGGGACCCTCCCCCAGCTTTGCCGGGTACTTTAAGGTCTAAAAGGGGTAAAAGTACCACAACAGGGCAAAAAAAATCTCACACGCAGAAGGGCTGATTAGCTAGCACTGTAGGCTAGCAAGCTAGGCTTTTGCCTGTGAACCAGTAGACTTAGCTTTGACACTTTAAATTCAGGGTCTATATTAACATAACTCTTGTGTGCCCAATGTATTAATTCTATTGAAAACCCAAAGAGTAAAAGCTTCCAAGTAGTTGTAGGGAACAAAGACACTTACAAACGGATGCTTTGCTTTATGGTAATTACCTGTCTATTTCACAGAGATTGGGATATTGAGAAATAAAAGAGCTCATCTGGACAGCATGGCTTCCAAACTGGCATAGTTTTGCTAACAGGAGAACAGCCTGCTCCTAGATGTTAAAATTATGTGTGATTTTTTTTCTTTCCTGAAGTTATTTTAAAAATATTATTAAAAAGGTGATAATCTGCAGTTAAAAATAAAAAAAATCTGGGTGGGAGCACGTTAATTATCCCAGCCCCCTACCAGGATAGCAAGCACATCACAAGTCTCCTGGTAACTGGCCTTTGATAACTTTAATAATTATCTTATAAAATTACCCAGCTCTAATAGGTAGCTGACTGGTACAAACCAGAACCCTTAATCATTATGTAACTATATATATTTGGTATGGAACAAACAGGTTCAGAGCCACATGTTGGTTTTCCTTATTATTTACATTACAGTAATGGCTAGGAATTGCAATCAAGGATCAGGCAGGGCTGTCCCTGGCAGTGTTTGGGGCCCAGGGCCAATCAGCCTGTGGGGGCCCCTGCTTCCCCCCTCAGTGCTGGAGGCAGGGTGGAGCCACCCAGCTTCACAATTCCACCCTGCCCCTGGGCTGGCTGGTCTGTCCCAGGGGCGGGGCAAGCTGGCCCAGAGGCCGGGCCCCATGTTCCCACCCTGCCCCTGGGCCAGCTTGCCACTGAAGGCAGGGGGGAGAGGGGCAGCTCAGGGCCCTGGGATCAGGCTCTCATTGCACTATTCATTCAAATAAGAATGGTGACAATCCCTGTCCCAGACCGTTTACAATCTAAGCCTAGTCTACACTTAAAGTTTAGGTCAACCAAGTGACGTTGCTCAGGGTTGTGAAAAATGTCATGCCCATAGCATCAGAGTTAGTTCAACCTAACTTCTGCCTCTTGGAGAGGCAGGTTACATATATGGATGTAAATAACTTTTCATCAGCATAGAAGCAGATATATTACAGCACTACACAGACAGCTGCAGCACCAAAGCTGTATTGGCTATAGTATAGACATACTTTTAATGTCCAATAGGATACAAGAGGCTAATTATGTATCTAGGCAGGTACTAAAAGGCACTTCCAGACTGCTAAAGTGACAAGCTTTATTTGGGTCTGGGTGGTTAAGAGGATCGGTTTATACACACAGTACAGGTGCTGGACAAGGTGGTATAAATTATTGATTAACTATATTCTATACCTCTTCCATTCACAACTTATGTAACAGTAAGAAAGAATATGATATGCAATGGTGGTTATTTTAATCCCCACTGCAATAGTCCAGGTCTTTCCCTCTTAGCTAAAACATTTGCATGACAATCAGAAATCATTGTATGGGAAAAGATAGTTTTAATCAGGAGAATGTGGCGGGATGGAAATGGCAGCCCAGAATGCAAGGATTAAGGAGAACCCTACAATCCCTACCTCATTCTTCTTGTCCCATATCCTCATAATGAGACTTACTCATTGAGTAGATGAAGGTGGAAAGTCTGTCTGCGCCATGGAGAAAATCATAACCTCACACAGAATGTCATATTATAATACTAAACCTATTATAACAAACAAATCTCTTATACATATGGATAAAGTAACATTACAATAGTATACATTCAATCGCTATTTTGTCGTAATGCTTTCTATGAGTGTTGATCAGGCAATCATAGAATGGGTGGCGTAAAAGGCCATTCAGATGTAAACATCTAATATCATACACAGTGATTCTCATACATTCCTTATTCTTAGAGGAGTTATACTTACTTTCCCTTCTTCATCAAATCCCTCTCACTTGTCTCAAGGGTCCTTCTGCTCTGTCAAAAAAATTGCTTGCTCCTCTTAGTGGTGGTGGTTGTAGTGTCTCGACGTGTCATCTCCTGCTCCTCAGACCATCCAACCACCCACACTCAATCCTGTCAGCTCTCTGCTTTGTATATGATTTATGACCCTTCCTGATTGGTCAAAAAGACCAAAGGGACTATCCTAATGACTGGTATTAAGAAAGCAACCAATCAGCTTCCTAGTATGCTAATTAGTTTTATCTGTCACTTGAACTGGACCTCCTTGAGATCTTCCTTCCTACCTAACTGACCCCTCCCTTCTGGTATTTATGACTGACCTTTATTTCACCCTAGTCTACCTTCTGCTATTGGTCAATTAAACCTAAAACCTCCATTTTCTCTCTCTAACCAGAAATCATTGCATCCACTATTTTGCATTTCTAGTTGAATCTATTATAAATTAATTTATAAATTATAAATCAAGTTGTCTACTTAACCTTAAATCTAATGCCAACTATATTTTTATACATGTCTAAACATTATGATACTGTAACCATCTTTGTTATGCTAGCTAGGGCAGATAAAATCCACAGTGTTTTTCTCCCTCTTTTCTTTTCAAGCGTGTGGCTAAATGCTGTCTCTGGTGTCGAGATCTTTCTATGGACTAGAGCAGCATGAAAGCCTCCTGTCTCACTTGCCCCTCCCATAGTCTGAGGTTATGTCTACACTACAAGCAGCACAACTGTGGTGCTGCAGTAATGGAAGGGGATTTTCCACTGGTATAGTTAATTCAGCCCTCTCTCTTCCCAAGAGGCAGTCACTAGGTCAACAGAAGAATTCTTCTGATGATTTAGCTATAACCCTAATGGGAGTTAGGTTGACCTAACTATGGCCTGGTCTACACTAGCACTTACACTGTCAAAATTTGTCACTCGGGGTGTGGAAAGAAAACACCCCTCTGAGCAACATAAGTTTTGCTGGTATAAGCCCAACTGTGCACAACACTATGTTGAGAGTATATGCTTTCCTGCTGACATAAAACCACCTAAATGAGTAGTGGTAGCTATTATGTCAGCAGGAGAGCTCTCGGCTGTCGATATAAGGTGACTACACAAATGCTCTTATAACAGCACAGCTACACTGATAAACCTGTGCTGCTGTAAAGTTTTAAGTCTGCACTAAGCCCTACATCACATGAGATGAATTTTTTACAGCTCTGAGTGACCTAAGGCTGTAAGGCTTCAGCGTGTAGACACTCACAGTGACAGGAGGGGTTCTCCTACTGGCATGGTTAATCCACCTCTCTGAAAATGGTAGCTATGTAGACAGACGAGTTCTTCCATTGACCTGGCACTGTCTATACCAGGAGTGAGGTGGGTTTAATTGTGTTGCTCAGAGGGGGTGGATTTTTCACAGCCCTGAGCGCCATAATTGGATCATCTTCTCTTTCGAGTATAGACCTGGCTGTAGGTAGGTCAATCTAAATTTTAGGTGTAGACCAGTTCTTATGCACTGCCACAAATTACATCCACTTGCCATAACTTGGCTGTCTGAACAACATATACTTCCCAGACAAAAGGGCTCGGTTTGATGAGATTATGTGCTGCCTTAAATCACTGAGCCCTGTGCCTTTTTTTAAAATGAACCTACTCGGTGAATAACAAGAACTCACTCAGCTCAGACTGTACTTTCTTTTGCTGAAAAATAATTTATTCATCTTGGTGTTCTCAGCATTTCCAGTGCAAGCTTCCAAACTCACCTATAATCAAATTTAAAAAAAAAATAATAACTGAGCTGTTCTCTTCATATTGGAAAGTAGTAATCATTGTAGGCACCAGAGCTTCTGATTGTGGGTTATATAATTGGCTGTTGTGAATGTAAGCAGAAATCATTTGGGCTTGTTAGCAAGGATTGTACAGCTTTGCCCAAACAACACTTCCATTGACCATGACTTTACTATGCATGAACCAGTTTGTGGCCCCAGAGCTCATTTCATGCAGCTCATCCTCCACATTGGTGTTCTCCCTGTGACTTATCTGGGGCAGGGCCAGCCCAACCATATAGGTGAACTAGGCAGTCACCTAAGACGCCAGGCTTTAAGGGGTGCCAAATTAGATGGAAGTGAATTTTTTCTCTATTTTAAAAAAATATTAATACGTTATCTCTTATAAAATGTGGTGGTGGGTGGTGGTTGTGTGGTAAAGTCATAGTTCACTTAGTGCACCAAAAACCATTGGGCCCGCCCTGATCCGGGGAGGACCCTCTGATTTGGAAGGTCCCTATCAGCTAATGTTTTCTGTGGCCAATACAATACACTGTGAGGCTTGACTCCAACTGCTATAAGGAAGACTGCGTGACTGTTTCCAAACTAACCTCCTGTTTTCACACACTAGAAGTGTTCAAAACTGGATGATTGTAATCTGAATGGCAGAAGTTTCAGATCTCTGCCCCCAAATGAATTTTTTTGAATATTTTAGAAAAACAAAGTGTGCTGTTTTTGAGCATGATGTGACTGGAAACCAAGAAAAACTTCCTGTAATAAACAAAATGTTTAGTGGCAAACTTTAGGGGGAACAGCTCGGTAACTCAAGTGTTTGGGGGTAGACAACTGAATTTTAGCAGTGTTCTGAGCCTTCACTGAGGATATCTGTCGTCAGAGCTTTCCAGCCTAGGTTAGTTTACATTTCATCTAATTATGACACTATGAAGATCTCATGTCACACATGCACACTCTGTATGGGGCTGCACTGAATATGCACAGAGGACCAACATAACAATAGAAATGTCCTGAGGTGGGGAAAGCTATAAGAGGGCTCCTGGCTAGGCACAAAGGCTATGTCTACACTGGTAGAGTCAAGTTGACTTTGTTAAGTCGACTTAACAAGGTCGACTTTAAGTCGACCTACAGTCGACCTTATTAAGTCGACTTAACGGCTTTAAGTCGACTTAAGATCGACTAAGCACTAATCCCTGTCCACATTGGCTTTAAGTTGACTTAAGACTTAAGTTGACCTCAGAGTAGGTGTTATTAAGTAGACTTAAGCTCTTCTTAAGTCGACTTAAGGAAGGGTTTAAGTCGAATTAATAAAAGCCCAGTGTGGACGTGGCTTTGTTTTGGTCGACTTAAGCCTCCTTAAGTTGACCCAACTTGCCAGTGTAGACGTACCCAAAGGGTATAATTTTTTTAAAAGTCTGCTAAGTCACTGAGGAGACTCTGTCCCATTTTAATAAATGACATTGGTCTTTAGGTACCCCTAAGCACCTAAACCCACCATTTAGGCACTCCTGCTATTTTCAAAACGGCTACTCCACTGCTGCCTTCCCCCATTGGTGCCTATGTTTTGGCCAGTGGGCATGGGAACAGATGCCTTAGGCCACATCTATGCTATGGGTACTACAGCTTTGCAGCTATCATGCTATAGCTCTGTGGTGGAGACGCTTCCTACAGAAATAGAAGTGGCTTTTCTGTCACTCTGGGTAATCCACCTCCCGGAACAGCATAGCATCAATTTAGCTATTGCACACCAATTTTGAAAACAGCAGGGGTCAGCTTAGCTGTCACATGGCTATGTCAATCTAAATTTTAAGTATATACCTGACCTAAATCCTGATGTTCCCCACAGCTAATGAGCGGCTCAGATCCATAGCTCTGTTTTACTCAGCATGGCTCAGCTGTGCTACTTCTGGTGCTCTCCATGCGAGGTAGCTTTCCTTGAGCTACCATAGGGATGTATGCATGAACCATGAAATCACATCCCTAGCTCAGAGTGTAGATATACCCTGTTAAAAACCCTTAGATCCCAACTAAGGAACTACACCCCACTAATCAGTTGTGTGCTATCAGTGGCCAAGGCACAAGTAATGATCACAGCAGGCAAATACTACCTCTCAACAGCAAAGAATTACTTTCCGAGTTACACCTGGCAAGGTGGAACCATCTGTCGAGAACCCAGTTTGTTCATTTGCAAATTAGTCCTTTTACACGCCTCCCATTTTCGCACAAACCTTCTGTGTTTGTGACGGGTGTTGGCATCACGGAAACGATGGAGATGGAATTCTCCGCAGAGAACAAAAACAAAACCCACACCACCCAGGGATTTTCGGTATCACACTCTGAGAGGAATGAAGAAACATCACTTATTTTTCTTAACTCTCTGGAGATCGTTCAGCTTCCTGACGCACACTCAGGCTAGGGGTTAAACAATAATTGAGGGAAAATGACCTTGAAAAGAATGATTGGCATGCACACGGAATTGTAGCAGAACTTCCCTGCCTACTGGACATTCCACAGACAGCTGTTTAGAGCCCACTTCTCTAGGTCCCGTGTGCCCATTAACACTCCAGAATCTGAACCGCGTTCCTGGGTGGGGGTCTGTAGGCTCATTCATGGAGTGTTCTCGAAGAGGGCAGGGACTACAGTTCAGGAAACTCCCCTCCATTCCCCCCACATTTGCCTTGAAAACTCTTCCTCAAAGCAGCCGCAGTCCTTTCAGGCCAGGAGAACTAAATGGGATTCCCTGCAGACAGCTCATCAGTGCTGCATCTTCATTGACTAAAAGATTTGCTCATTAATGGGGAGCAGCTGTTCTTTGTCCCCAGTCACTAACCATCCTAGTGCATTTCCAACCTCTTGCAGTAACTCCTGTTTCCTATCTCCACTCTAAACTTGCCCAAATCAGCTTTTCTTCCATGATTTATTAATTAAATTCTTTGTATTATGCAGGTGCCTGAAGGTCCCCTGTACTCACACACATAGACAGACACACTTCCTGCCTGCAGAGCTTTAGTTTAAATGGACAGGACAGCCCAAGGATGGAAGGGAAAGAGAGGTGAAGTAATTTACTCAAGGTACACAGCAGGTCAGTGACAGAGTTGTGAGTAGAGCCCAAGTCATCAAGCTACCAGCCTAATGTCCTCTGTACTGACTCACATTCCCTTTTGCCAATCATTCTTATCTGAGGTCAATAGGAGACAGATCCTGGCTCACTCAGGGATACAAAAGAAGACAAAGTATCACATTGGAGTAGGTTTGTATTCAGATACACATGATTTATCCCAAATAATGGGCTTCACAAACATCTGGCCAAATTCATCACCATCTTGTGTGTATGCAGCCAAGCATTGAGGAGCAGTTCTACCAACAATAAACCCATATGTGGGCACCCCAATGTTCCCAATGAAACCTACAACAAACAAACTGTGTGCAGACCAGCGCTGAAGAGTAGCCTTGCACTAACAAACCAGTGTACCAGCTCATTTACCTTGATGTGCTTCTCAGAAGTACCTTTACAATAATAAACTAGGGTCCCAAGCGCTTATGAGCTACCCTACAATAACAAACATGCCTGTGCAGCTCCAACTCTCACAAAAAACACTGCTTCTTTATAAATCTACAATACACCTGTATCTTGAATATTTCATGCAAATCTGGTCATCCCATTTTTTTTTTTTTTAAAGAAGATATATTGAACTGGAAAAGGTACAGAAAAGAGCGATAAAATGATTGTGAATATGGAAATGTTTCCATATGAGGCAAGATTAATAAAAGTGGGACGTTTCAGTTTGGAAAAGAGTTGACTAAGGGCGAATATGGTAGAGGTCTACAAAATCATGGTGTTGAAAAAAATAAACAAGGAAGTATTATTTATTCCTTCTCATAACACAACTGCTAGGGATCACTAAACGACATGAATAGGTGGCAGGTTTAAAAATGAACAAAAGAGTATATTTATTCACACAAAGCACGGGCAACCTGTGGAACTCCTTCCCAAAGGATATTGTGAAGGCCAAGCCTACACTGGGGCTCAAAAAAGAACTAGATAAGTTCATGCAGGATAGGTCCATCAGTGGCTATTAGCCAGGATAGGCAGGGATTGCCGTTTGCCAGAGGCTTGGAATGGCCAATAGGATTGATTATTTGATTATCTGTTCTATTCATTCTGTCTGAAGCACCAGGCATTGGACACTGTCAGAAGACAAGATACAAGGCTAGATGGATCATTGGTCTGACCCATTATGACTGTTCTTATCCAGGTGCAGTCTTAATGATTCCGGGGCCTGGGGCAAAAGTCAAGGATGGGGATCTCTCATGCCACATGGGGGCCCCCCATCCTTGACTTTTGCCCCCCTGGGCACTGCCATCCCCCCATATCCCACAAGGGGTCCTGGTCCCCCTCACCCCCCACTGGGCTCCCCAGCTGTATCCCCACCACCACCACCGACCCCCAGCCAGATCCCTGCCCCTGAACACTGGCCAGAGCCCCACTCCCCCGAGCTGCGGCTCCCCCGGCCAACCCCTCATTGCAGTTCCCCATGGCCCCACACCCCGGCTGTGGCTCCCTGCCCCCCAACCCCAAACCCCAGCTGGATCCCCACCCCACCCGCTGAACACCTAGCTGGCTCCCTGCTCCCAAGGGCCCTCCCTAACCCCCTCCACCCCCAACTACCTACCTGCTGCTCTGGCTCCTGCCCTGGCCAGCACACATGTAGAACATGCGCCAACAGGAGGGAAATTTAAAACAGTGTTGGTGTGGGGACTGGGGGCCCCTAGTGCAGTGGGGCCCGGGTCAGTAACCTGCACTGCTCCACCCCCCTCTCCCCCACCCCGCTAAGACCACATATGTTCTTTGGTTGTTCTCTACTCTTATTTCTTTCAATTTCCCAGCGTGGTCAAAAGCCTAGTCAGTCTCCTGCTCCCAGGTTAACATTATGGTCTGCGAGACCAGACAACACTACATAGATAGAATGGAAGTTTGGCCCTAGAAATAGGTTCCAAGTTTCTTCAAATTCTTATAATTGCTCCATATGGCAATGAACTATTCTTTCTTTGACCGTTAACTCAGATCGATTCAAATACCACTGCTCTATTCCGGGAAGAAGTTCACTCCATTTTTGTGAAAACATGTGCTTGGTGATCACTCTAGCTCTCAAGACACAAAGTCTTTGTGGCAGTGACAGTGATGAACGAGGTGAGGAGGAATGACAGCTATGTTTATGGCATTTACTATGGGAACTGCTCAAAGGGGAGCTAGGAATCTCACTGGCTCTTGTATTGTCAGCCTTTTCCTTCCCCACTCCCATCACTTGAAAAGCCTGAAAGAGGTCAGGGTGAACCAGACCCAACTAATGCCTCAGGCACTTTAATGAGCTCTACCGTACGCCCTGCTTCTCCTTCTTCAGTCTCCATCACTGTTCAGCTAATGGTTTCATGCATCCTGCTCCTGCTCAGGGGGTACAGGATGCGAGAGAATGAGATGAGGCATGACTGCAGCCATGAGGAGGGATGTTGTGGTATTGACTGTTCGGATGGGAGTTCCTGCTGCAGGTTCTCAGGTCTGAGAAGAGAGGAGAGTCTGCCCTTGCAAAATAGAGTATACAATATACAAAAAGGTCAGATGTTTTTAACAATTAACATCAACCAGAGTTATAGACAGTGGGCCTGGATCCACCAGGCAAAAGGGAAAAAGGGGTCAATAAGGTGAGAAGGGGGATTCTAAATTTTTTGGTGCTCCCCCGCCCCCATCTAGTGGGTCCTTTGTATCCCTGCACTTCTGTCACAGGGTTCATGGTCATTAGCAGTCTCCCGGGCAGCCCTGGAAACCATTCACTTAAACATAAATGAAGTAAATGTGGTGCACTTGTCCACATACTCCTGTTGCTTCTTCTACCCGCTCACTAATTCCTTTGCTCATTCCCTAGGTGGGAACTCACTTGCCTTCTAACCAGTGAGACTTACTTTAAACTCCAAAGGGGTAGCCCTGTTAGTCTAGGTCACAGGACTCCTTGTTTGTTTTACTTTAAACTGAAAAAGTCACAACCCCAAATCAGAACATTTAAACTGCTGCAAACATCTGTTTAGAGTCACACCTTGGGCCTGATTTTCATCCACAGAAAGGCCATGTGACACAGCTCTGATTGTCTGAGAATTAGGTGCCTCCAGTTAAACTGATGCAAATGTGTGACTCAACCAAGGCTTCCTAAGGACTCATTTCTTCTGCTCTTTCCTTCTTTGTGCTCACCCTGGCATGTTTCACCAGCACCAGAACCGTGTTGATATTATTGACACATTAGTGCACCAGCAAGCTAAAGATATGGGTTTGTGCACACTCCAACCCTGCACATGCCAGGAAAGTGACCTGTTAACAATAGAGTCTTGTGGCACTTTTAAAGACTAACAGATTTATTAATCACATGAGCTTTCGTGGGAGAAAATCCCACACGAAAGCTCATGCGATTAATAAATCTGTTAGTCTTTAAAAGTGCCACAAGACTCTGTTGTCTTTCTACAATAGACTAACACAGCTACCCCTTTGGAATTTGTTAACAATAGGATTAGAGACAGTTTGGCTGCTAACACATATGGGGCAAAACCAACTTTATCATGGAAAATATGAAGAAGGTGTCTACATTCTGCTTCAGAAGCTGTTAGCTAAATAAATTCTCTCACCTCTCTACCCACCGACTACAATAACATGGAACCAGAATCAACACTTCTTCCTTACAATATAGAAAAATTCCAAGGCCTTTCTTCTCCTCATCGTAGGTTTTCCCCCTGTAGGAAAAGCCTACATTTAATAAAAACCCACTAGCAAAACTTTCCAGCAGTTCTCATAAAGCACACAGGAAACTCACTCCATCCACAAGCAATAATAAAACAAACTTTCAATTCCCAGCAGCCACTGCTCAGCTGTACAATAGCCTGAGTGACTTAACATTCTGGTTCCACAGGAGTAGCTGTGTTAGTCTAGTTCAGCAAAACAAACCAGGAGTCCTGTGGCACTTTTAAAGACTAACAAATTTATTTATTGCATGAGCTTTGGTGGGAGAAAATCCCAGCATCTGATGAAGTGGGATTTTCTCCCACGAAAGCTCATGTGATAAATAAGTTTGTTAGTCTTTAAAAGTGCCACAGGACTCCTTGTTTGTTTAACATTCTAGGTAATACCACACAAACCTAAGATCCCACTTTGTTTCAAACATCACACATAACATATTCCACGAAGAAATACTGATGCAAAGCAGCCAGCCACTGACCTGACACAGTGTTTTCCCTGGGAGTGTGATGAAGTGTAAAGCACCTCTACATATGGAAAGTCTGGGTTTGAATTTGAATGAGGCTGAAAATATTACTGTGGTCCAGAGCCTCAGCTGGTAGCAGTCAGCACAGGTACAAACTTCCTTAGAGTAAAACCAATTTACACCACTAAAGGAACTGACCTGCTGGCTGCAATCACACCACGTGATTGACAGCAGCTGAGGATCTGGCTTGTATGTTTAATGTCATTTTCTTATCTTAATTGTTAAGCCTTTTTTCAGAGTATGCAAATTCCACCCCTGAGTCACAGATGGATCTGGCTTGTTTAAGAGTTTTTAATAGGAAAATGGGTACATTGAAGTTTGAGGATACCGCCTTCTTTTTCCTTAAATTTAGGTGTTGTTTATAGTCAATTGAGGATTTAAACTAGTTCCTGCTGATACTATCTCAAGAATGTAAGAAGTCATTTACATTTAAAATCACTTCAAAAGGATAGCACTCCAACTTCCAAGGAAAACCAGAGAAGTGATAACAATATCAGATGAACTCCATGTTATCTGGAGATACCAAGAAGATTAGGTTAGTGTAGTATAGTTAAAAATTCTCATTGGAAGCAGAAAATGAACAGAAAAAAAAATAAAAAAAAGTTCTGGTTTAAATGCGGTAGGAAAAGATCTTAACATTTTTAAAGGCTCAGGTAGTCTGGACTTGAAGGCTACATTTTGGGGTGGAAAAAACAAAATGTGTTACAACATTTAATACTAAAAGAAACCTGTTGCATTTTTAACATTATGTAAAGAAAATAATTGATTTGGTTTGAACTTCCCTGGGAGAGTTTGCAAAGCATTGTGGCATTGAGCAAGTGCCCTGAGAACCAAAACATGAAACTGACCTAAAGCAAAAGCAAAACCTATTAGCATATTTCTACTGATGCAGAAAGACACAAAGAGAACATAACTGGTAAAAATAATAAAACTAAAATGAGATTTTTGATATTTCCAGGAACAGAAATAAAAGCTCACCTGGTGGACAAGCATGAGCAAAAAGTGAATCTGACTTTCTCTAGGTCCTTCCTTGTTAATGCTGGAGGTTTGTGTCGCCAGTGGGAGTGTGTTTTACCACTCTATAAGGATTCCCTATCCTCCATATAGAGGCTAGCAAGAGTTTAACATGAGCTGCGTGCTTGAGTTTCAGGTGCACTCTTTTTTTTTTTTTCAGCATTGAAATAAGTGGAAACTAGATTAACATCTGAGACGCTGTAGAAACATTTCTTTCTTCTCAGCAGCTGGTTGCCTACTGTAACCAGCAGGAGACGTACCAGTTTAATTGATTGTGTGGGTGTTTACAGAACGCTAATAATACTCAGCAGCACTTACGTAGGGCGTGCTTTAGAGGTCTCCCTTCCTTGTGCCCAAATACTGTACAAACACTGAACTAATGAATCCCTAGAACACCACCATGAGGTAAAGTAGGAAGAATGATTAACTCCATTTTACTAAAGGGGATGTTGAGACACAGAGAGTTAAGGGACTTGCCTAAAGCTATAAATTGAGGCTTGGGTTACACTTGAAAGTGTTTCTAGCATAGCTACAATGGTGTGGGAAAAAAAATCCCACTGCTAAGCAACATAATTGTGCCAGCAACCCACATGGAGATGTTGCATAGTTTACTTTGTTTAGAAACCTGGTACAAACTATCTTGGCAAATTCCAAAGCAGGAGCCATGTCAGCCTAGTTCAGCAGAACAAACAAGGCCTCTTGTGGCACTTGTAAAGACTAACACGTTTATTTATCGCATGATTTTCCATGGGAGAAAATCCCCCTTTGTCAGACGCTTGGATATAGTCCCACAAAAGCTCATGCAACAAGTAAATTTGTTAGTCTTTAACAGTGCCACATGACTCCTGGTTTGGTATCCTGGCAAAACCACTTGTTTGCTGTCTAAACAAAAACTCTCCACTAAGAGAGTTTGCTATTACTATATAACAAGACCTGTGTGGCTAGACTGACAAACCTCTTCTGGTACGGGCAAGGCCTGAGGCAGCGACAGCCCTGGAATTCCTAGCACGGGGTAGGCAACCCCCGGCACACGTGCCAACAGTGTACACAAGCCCATTCGGAGCGGCACTCGGCATCCTCTGTGGCGCCACAGAAATTGCCACTCCCACCACCAAAAGACACTCCAAGTAGCTTCTTTCGGGGGTGGCTGCAGTGCAGAGGTCCCTGCCATGTCCATGCCCCAGGCATACCATGGAAAGAAGCCGCCCAGAGAGGCTCCTCTCTATGGTGTGCCACCGCCAAAAGGGAGTGACTCCAGATAACTGGAGTCAGGGGTCCCCAAGCACGCTGCTCAGAGGAGCCCCTCCAGGTGGCTTCTTTCCATGAATGGGCCGTCGGCACCAGCTGAGGGTCGAGGAGGAGGAGCCGGCACAGGAGTCAGCAAAGGTTGCCAGCCCCTGTTGTATCACATGGTCCTGTGTTCATTCTGCCGGACTTCACGGTCTCTCCCATACACAACATGAAATGCATTTGGAATGCAGTGTGATTTTGGGAGGGATGTGCAAAGGTGCTTATATGAAATCAATGTGTGTTAGATGCCTCCATATCTTTGTGAATCCCCCCTTGTGTCTAATTATTTTGTCTGTGTGTAATTTCACTTAATACCCAGCATACTCCTGCTGGGATATATTTTTCACTCACAGGAACTTCTAGAACCCTGGTAGGGATGCCGCCTCTCCCTGTTTTCCTAGTTGTGAGGTAGCAGTTTTGGGCAATCTGTGCGATTGCTTAGCATGCAATGCCAGTTTTGCGGGTTCAAGATCATCCCAGGGTTCATTTTTGTTTGTTTGTATTTTTTTTTTACTTTCAGAGGGGGAAATCCTAAAAAAAAGTGTGCTCTAAACAAAAACACAAATCTTATGAGTGGTCTTATTGCTCCTGAACTGAACTCAGCAGGTGTGGCTGTAACAAGAGCAAATCAACACATCAGCCAAGCTGGTGATGTCTCAAACCAAGTGTCAGGTCGGTCGCCTCAGACTCTCCTGCTTAATCAACTGGCATTGCTAAGCATTTGACAAGAAGGGGCAAGGCTGTGAGACTCAGTGCCAATTGGTGCATTCTGACAAGACCCCCTTGACCGATGAGCAAACAGTATGAGTAGAGAATCCTGCTTACCTAGGCAGAGTGCTCAGCTTCACTACACGGTGCTTTCCATGTGATTCATGGCGTGGGATGGGCCAGCACAACTGTTTTACCTGAATGTTGGCAGCTACTTCCACTATGACTAGCCAGATTAATGTGTATTGTAACCGCACAGTGTACACGCACTATAGTTACACCAAAGATAAATTTAGACCACTGTGCCTCAGGCTATGTACACACGATAAACTTGTCCCGCAATACGCTGTTGTGGGACAAGGAAAGCGCTATAAATATATAGCGCTTTTGTGTGTTCATACGTGCTTCTTGTATCACAAAGGAGCATTCACCCATATGAACGCTCCTTTGCGATACAAGGAGCAGTGCATTGTGGGCACCTGTCCCACCATGCACTGCCCACAGCCAGCCTTTTGGCTGGCAGTGGGCTGCCCCAGTGGTTCACTGGGCTAGGGGGCTGGCTGCAGCCCCCGCTGCCTCCCGAAGCCCCGGGGCTGAGCTAGGGGGCTGGCCCAAACCGGCTGCCCTCGCCAGTTCAGGCCAACCCCCTAGCTCAGGCGCTGGGGTTTGGGTGGCGGCAGGGGCTGCGGCGCATCAGCCGCAGGCCCCGCCACCACCCGAAGCCCAGTGGCTGAGCTAGGGGGCTGGTGCTTCAGCACTGGTTGGGAGCCCCCAGCCCTGGCAGCAGGCAGAGGGGCAGAAGCCACCTGTGCTTGGGGGCTCCCGAGCAGAAGCTCCCAGTCCAGGGGGCCAATCCCCAGAGCCCCCGAACCTGGCAGCTCCAATAATAGTCAATTTCACTGCTCTGCTAGAGCAGTGAAATTCACATATATGTCAATTTCACTGCTCAGCTAGAGCAGTGAAATTGACATATATGACAGCTCCAATGTCCCAGAGTGGCCTCGATTGGCACTCTGGGACATTTCTGAAAGCTGTCTAATGCGGAAAATGTGCACACAGAAGCACTACCGCAGAACAGCTGTTCCACGGTAAGCCTAACCACTCTCGATCTGAGTGGTTTAACTGTTGTGGGGCAAGAGGGTGTTGCCGCGCAACAGGGAAAATGCTCATGTGTACACTCCAAGCTTTATAACGCAGTAAGGAGCCTTATTGCGCAATAAAGTGATCGTGTATACATGGCCTCAGTAACAATTCTATGCTTGTTAAAGTATTTGGGGTACTTCACTCCTAGTTCATCAGAATGACTTGTCCCTTCATCTAAGGTACTGATATGGCCCTGTATCTGAGAGCACCCCTGTAGTCACACTACTGTTAACACTCTGTACAAAACTGCCTTGTGCGGTATCATTTGGAAACTAATAACTCACTGGTCAATAATCTCATGGTGAAATGTATGTAGCAACATTAAATGTAAAGTTATGACGGCCCCTGAATGATAGTATTAACATATGTTCAAGATCACACAGCACTGCCTAGGGAAAAGAAGTTAAACAGGTCTGTGTTAAACAAATGAATATGTTCACCTCAATTTACATATAAGTAATAAACAGGGTCCTTCAGACTGCAGGGGGAGGCGATGGCAGGAGACAAAGAAAATTTTCATTTCAGCAAGCACAAGTGAAGAGAAAAAGCATGGTGCCTCTTTCATCACCAGACTCCATGTCGCTTACTTCACTATTTGAATAAATTTTGCTTTGGGGAGTAATCTTCAGAAGAATCCACTTCAGAGGTTCACTAGAGCAGTGTTTCTCAGCCTTTAATGGATCGGGGAACACCTAACGGTATTAATTACTTTATGTGGATGGAACATCTGATGAAAACGTTCTCGAAAATATACTGGCTGTAATGTTTGTAATATCGGTATATTACTCATTCCTGCGAAAACGATTCAGGAAACTGAATGAAATACACATTTATTTCTAAAAAATAGATACATACATAATGATTATGCACACAACTTAAAACTGAACACAACCAGGAATTAAGAGCAGTGGCTGGCTGGAGGCGACGGATGGAAGCTTTGCTGTAGCTGGGGCATTTTACATTCCCTGCCCCTGTTACTGGCGGTAACAGCAGTGAGAAATTTAAAACGCCCCAGCCGCAGCAAAGGAACAAGATGGCAGCAGACACCAACACACACCTGGAAGCTTTGCTGCACCTGTGTCATTTTAAATCTCCCAGATGCACGTCAGCTCACCATGGTGCTCTTTCCTTCCTCCCCACTGAGCCCCTCTGCAATGGGGAGGGGTCGTAGAGCAACAGTGTTCAACGGAACACTGGTTGAGAAACACTGCATTAGAGTAAAAAAGCAAAGGGCAGAAAGTCCAGTTCTCTCTCTGTCTCCTAAGAAGACAAAGGAGCCAGCACCACTGGGTGCCTGGGAGTAGGATGACCAGACAGCCTGATTCTATAGGGACAGGACCAATATTTGGAGCTTTTTCCTTATATAGGCACCTATTGCCTACCAACCCTACCTCAATTCTTCACACTTGCTAACTACTCACCCTATCTGGGAGAGATCCTGACTAAGAAAACGATCAGTTGCCATCTTGTAGAAGACAGTGGGTGAAAAAGGCCCTCTTGAACTAAAGCCTGGAACAAGAACTTGCTAGATTAATTTATAGACTTTCAGATGCATGTGTCCATTTATTTGCTTGTAACCATTTCTAATGTTATCTCATATTCTTGAATTCACTTACATCCTACTTCCTTTTGTTAATAAATGTGTTTTATTTTTAATCTAAAGTCACCCAGTGCCGTGTTTAAACTGAACTCTTTGGTAACTCCAGTTAAAGTAACAAACTGTTGAATATTGACTGCTTACAGCGACAACAAACTGTTCAGGAGCAGGCAGACATTGTACAACACACATTTCTTGAATGTTCAGGATTGGGTGTGTGTTGGGCTCACCCTGGAAGTAGAAATCAAGGCTGGTAGAAGCTAGGCGGGAGGGAAGGGGGAGGGGGGGAGGGAAGATGTTGTAACAGACACAGCTGGGGTCAAAGCTGCTTGACCAGGGCTGCAGCTAGGACACTCAGAGTGTGACAGGCTGCTTGTGAGTGGCCCTAGTTGGTGATACAACAGCATAGCATTGTGAGGCACCCAAGGTTGCCTGGCAGATAGTGACACAATGTTATGAACTGGGACATAGGCAGTCTGGACTAGTAGGCAGAGCAGGAGTTAGGTCTAATGGGAAGAGCAGGCACCCAGGGTGGGGAACAAAGCTGAGGAGCATCACTCGAGTCAGCTGCCAATTACCAGAACCAGGAGCCCAGTGAGAATCAGACCCAAGAAGTGAAGCTGAGGGTCAGGACTGGGGCCAGATACCAAAAGCCAGAGCCAAGGGTCAAGTCAGAGTTAGGAGCCAGGACTGGTACCTGATGGTCAGAAGTGAGGCAAGGATCAGGCATAGAGCTGGAGCATGATGGGAATGGGAGAAAAGGCCAGGGCCAACCAGGAAGCAGCCACAACAGGAAGCCACCTAAGTGTTCAGTCCACCTACTGTTTCTCCTTCTGGCTTAAATAGCATGATTGGGCCAATCTGAACCATCCTCCAATCAGAGAGCCCCTGGGTATCGTTTTTTTCTGAGACTGGATTTCTATTAGCTTCTCCACTTCCCAGGTTTCAGCCGATGTTAGGTGGAGGTCAGGATGTTGTGATGCCTAGGACATCACACACAGTTCCTTTTGTTAGCCTGGATTGCAGCCTAGAATGTGATAGGCCCCATTTACCATCATGGCTGAGCACCTCACCGTCTTCAACGCCTGCGCCCTCACAATCTGCTCTAATATAGGGAAGTGCTGCCTGAACCCCATTTTACAGACGAGGAACCGATACTGTAGTATAACTATTTAACAAATGAATCACAATAATAATAACAACAGGAAAGAATAGGCTTGTGGATAACAATAGTGCCAGCTTGGCTGAAATCACTACTAGAAACTGCACAATTATTTGGGCAAAGACTAGCATCTTAAATCAACCAGGATCCTCCTGTAGAATTTAAAAAAATAAAAAAATAAAAAAGCAAAGAACATCTGTAATTTTCCAATGCAGATTATGGAAGATCCCAAGTCAGCTGTGACAAGAATGATGACAGCACAGTGGTTGTGTTTTCTTTATTTACCCTTGAACGGATAACCTTCCAGATTCTGGTAGAGGAGTCTGTTTTCTTAGACACAACTGGCGAGGATGTTTTTTCCACAATGTACAAAACTCCCCCTTTCTTTTCTTCCTCTCTAGGAACAAATTCAGTTGTGTCATTTGGCCAGAGCACAGAACTGCAGAGGCCAAAGGCTTGGTATTTGTGAGGGACTTTTAACTAAGATGCTGGATTTCATCTGCACTGAAAGCTGGCTGAAGGATGGTCAACAAAATGGCAACACGCTGAGTTTATGGGATGAGGTCTAAAGGGGGGCTATGGGGAGGTGCTCAAGTATTGTGTTGATAGAGGGAATCACAGAAATAGCCAGACAGATAGATTGTGTTCAGTCCAATATTATTTCACATCTACATTAGTGATCTAGAAGAGTGATTCAAGGCACTTGGTCACTAGAAAGATATTGATGCACAGAGGGAATTCAGAAAGGCCAAGAAAAAGGAGCAAGACAGGGGAAAGAGAATGATTTACCAAAAAAAAAAATAAAAAAATCTGAATTGCTTGGTTGCATGCTGACTAGGGGTGTGTGTGTGCAGGACGTAATACAATCATACAAGGTGGGATTTTTGAAAGTGCATAAAGAAGTGAGACACCCAACTCTTACTGAACTTCAGTGAGATATGGGTGAATAACTCTCTTATGTGGCTTTGCAAATCTCACCCCTAGTTGGCAAATAGATGAAGGAGGGATTGGAAATATTCAGGGGTTGTGAAGGAAGGTAACTAGGATTGACAAGATAGGATTGAGGGGAAAAAGGACATTTAAAACAAATAGTAAGAAAATCTTATCCACAATCCATGATATTTCAAACTAAACTCAGGAAAGAGGTAGAGAGTGGTTCTTACCTTTTCTACATGGGATCTGCCTATGGTTTTTGAACCATCTGGCTTAAAATACAGCAGTCAAATATATGGGGAGTTTGGTGCTTGAAGGGGAGAGCAAACTCTTTTACTATTTAATGTTAGGCCAATTCATCAAAAACATCAATAAAAACCTCAGCATCTGCCCTTCAATGAAAAGATAAATAAATTTAAGTACAGGAGCAACACAGAAAAGTCAGACAGACAGCACCACAACCTGCCAGAGTATTAGCCAGTGTCCACTCAATTTGAACCCATTCATTCTACACCAACTATACACTGAGGTTTCTTATAGTCCTCTGTCTTGATACTCCTAGCTGTGGAAATAGTACATCACAGAGTGCTACCATTGAATTCCTGTACATCAGCCTTCTGGCAAACAATCTAAGTTCAGCCCAAAGGATGACTTTCCTGAAGTTCTTCATGACAGTGGTGCCATCACATGCCAGTATTCCTGCCTTACTGTAAATCGTCTGTTCTGACTCAAAGAATCATAGAAATGTAGAGCTTGAGAAGTCATCTAGTCCATGCCTCTGTGTTGAGGCAGGACTAACAATAGACCAATCCTGACAGGTGCTTTTAAAAACCTCCTGTGATGGGGATTCTACAACCTTCCTTGGAAGCGTAGTCCAGAGATTAACTACCCTTATCGTTAAAAGGTTTTCCTAATAGCTAACGTAAATCACCCTTGCTGCAGGCTATGTCTGTTATGTCGTATCATATCTTCAGTGGACATGGAGAACAATTGATCATTGTCCTTTTTGTAGCCGCCTTTAACAACATTTAAAGACTTTCAGGTCCCACCTCAGTCTTCTTTTCTCAAGACTAAATATTCCCAGAGTTTTTCATCTTTCCTCGTACATCAGGTTTTCTAAACCATTTATCATTTCTTCATTCTCCTTTGGACTCTCTCCAATTTGTCTGCATCTTTTTAAAACTGTGGTTCTTCAGATCAGACCTCAACAGTGCTAAGTTACCTCCCACGTCTTACATAAGACACTCCTGTTTATACACTCAAAATCTGATATTAGCTCTTTTTGCAACTCCATCACATTGTTGTTGACTCATATTCAATTTGTGATCCACCATAATGGCCAGATTCTTTTCTTCGGTACTATTGCCTAGCCAGTTATTCTCTACCTTGTATTTGTGCATTTGATTTTTCTTTCCTAAGCATAGTACTTTGCATTTGTTTTTACTGAATTTCATCTTGTTGATTTTAGACTAATTCTCAAATTTATCAAAGTCATTTTGAATTCTAATCCTGTCCTACAAAGTGCTGCAACCCCTCCCACCTCTCTGTCATACAAAAATTTTATAAGCCGTCACTCCACTTCATTATCCAAATCATTAATGAAAAGACTGAATAGTACCAGTCTCAGACCCTGAAGTCCCCACGAGATATCTTCTCTCTGTTTGACAGCAAATCTTTGATAACAACACTTTAACTACAATCTGTCACCCAGTTTTGGACCCAAATTATACTAATTTAATCTAGATCACATTTCCTAGTTTGCTTAAGAGAATTTCATGTGGGAGTGTGCTAAAAGCCTTACCAAAATCAAGATATAATACAATTACAGCTTCCCCACATCCACTAGGCCAATAACCCAACTAAAGAAGGAAATTAGGTTGGTTTGGCATGATTTGTTATTGACAAATCAATCTCGGCTATTATTACTCTATTATTCTCTAGGTATTTACAAACTGTTTGTTAAATAATTTGTTCCAATATCTCTCCTGGTATCAAAGCTAGGCTGACTGGTCTATAATTCCTCACATCCTCTTTGTTCCTCTTTTTAAAGATCGGTCCATTTTTCCTTCTCCAGTGTTCTGGGATCTAAACCATACTCCAGGAGTTCTCAGGGATAATCGTTCTGATAAAGTTCTGCAATTGCATCATCTGGTACGAATTTCATCAGGTCCTGCTGACTTGAATATGTTTAATTTACCTAAATATTCTTTAATCTGTTCTTTCCCTATTCTAGTTTATGTTCCTTCCCCTTTGTTGTTAATATTAACTGTGTTAAGGATTTGGTGATAACTAATTTTTTAAAGTGAAGACTGAAGCAAAATATGTATTAAACACCCCAGCTTTATTGCTTATTGCTTTATTGTTGACAAGTTCCAAAGGGGTAGCCGTGGTAGTCTAGTTCAGCAAAACAATGAGTCCTGTGGCACTTGTAAGTTCCCGATCTTCAAGCATCTGACAAGGTGGAATTTTCTCCCATGAAAGCTCATGCGATAAATAAATTTGTTAGTCTTAAAAATGCCACAGGACTCTGTTGTTTGTTTTGCTTTACTGTTATTTGTTCTCCTTATCTGTTAAGTAGTGGACCTGCATTTTTCTTCATCTTTCTCTTGCTTCTCCAGTATATTAATAGAACCTCTTCTTATTGCCTTTTATGTTCCTTTCTAGGTATATCTCATTTTGTGCTTTAGCCTGATTTTGTCCCTGAATGCTTATGCTATTCTTTTGTAGTCATCCTTAACAATTTGCCTCTGTTTTCAGTTTGGAAGCATTCCAGGACCTTTGATCCTGGGAGATTGTGAGGTACTCAAGTGACTGTACTATCATGCTCCCAGCCATCTATATTTTTAATTTTCTATGCTGAATCCTCTATCCCAAAAGCCTGCCTTTTGCTCTATCACATTTTCTTCTACATATTGCTTTTCCTGAACATAATTCCCATGCAGACAGTGGGAACTTATCCAAAAACTCAAACTTAGCCTAAAAGACCAAATTCTCAAAATGAATGATCTAGGATGCTGGTAGCACAGCAGGAAAGACTGAATGAGAAGACGGGGAACGAGTCTGGAAAGGGAACCAAGCACTAGAATCCGCAAAAATCTTTTAAAGCAGCATAAAGGATTTTTGAAGATTTATTTCAATAGAAAACCCACTGATCAGTCTCATGAGCTTGACAAAATGCCACATGAGCCATTCTAGCATTCCATCCATCAGGAGGTATTGGTGCACATGCAGTGAGCTAAAAGGAACACACAGATCACTGTGGTCTTTATGTCATGAGAATCTCACAACAATTTTCTTTTCAGATTTTCTCATTTAACAAAACCTTTTTAAAATCCAGTTTATGGCCAGATCAAAGGAGACCTCGTAATTATTAGGCTAGGAGAAGCCCTGGAGCCACTGGCACTAAAAAGAGCTTTCAGTTTTCCCTTCTGGCTCTCAAAATATGAAAATGCAACATTTTGTATCTATCACCTGATTCACAGTAGAATCACCCAAACTCAGTTTTGCTGTCTGGCTGAACTTCAAGGCAACTCTACACCAAGCATTCTAAGTAGAACAATGCTAGAACTCATGGCAAACCAAAGAGGCCTAGCCCATCAGATGTTCTTTTTGCATAGTTTACATTCTCCCATAGAAGCTCTGTGTAGACCATTCATTCTGTTCCTTCAGGCTTTGTTTCTTTGCTATTGCAATTCTCCACGTCATCGGGCCTTGGGCTGCAATTTTTGTTGCTGTCCATTAACTCCTGCTCCAACTCTTTGTTTTTCTTCTTGCCACACTGGCAGAGGTCACTAGAGTTTTCCAGCAAGTTGATGCACAGATTGATGACCAGGGCCAGCCAGGCCATCCCAAAGAGAATCCACATAGATACTAGGTTCTTGTACCAGCCAGGGTAGATGCGGTCTGGGTTCATCCCTAGAAGAAAAATACCCATATATTTACAGATTGGACCAAAAGTGCTGACTTTATAGTTAAAGCTAAAGCAGAGGTTTGGGTTGGGAGGATGGTGTCTGCTCATCAGCAACCTTGGGATATGCCATGGACCTTTTCCCTGCAGCATGGGAAGGGCGGTGTTCAGATACTACAAGGATAGGTGTGGTATAAAAACAAAATGGATTAGCTAGAAATATGGGACATCTATAACTCTCCATGCTGGCTGGGATAGCAAAAGGCATGATGAAGATGTCACAGAACAGTACTGCTTCCTGTAGAAAACATGAATGTGCCAGCTATCTAGCGGACTGGCAGACAATGCAAAACAGACCTGTTTCACGGATATGTCAGCAAGAGCTCACAAGTCACCGTGTATTGTAAATATTACCACAAAGAAGAAAAATGAAACCAAACCTAGCTCCACTTTCAAAATGATATTGCTGACAGAGCCATGGATGTGGTTACATTTACGTAGTCCCATTCTTCTGGTTTTTCTTAAGCATTTGAATACTGTCACGGGATTGGCAGTGTTTGTTTGAAATACCCTAGCCTGTTAACAGATGTTCCTGGCTCAGACATAGCTAAGGGGGTTTCGCTTCTTCACAGGTGCAGATATTTTGTTGAGCCACCTGGAATAACAGACCAGTAATTTCAGTACCCAGGTGAGGTAGAGTTGAATCTCTGAGAGTGAGAAAGGATCTAAGATAAGGGCTAAGCAGTTGTCTGAAAGAAACCCTCAGGAATGTCAAGCATGGGAAGAAGATTTGAACTGAACTTTATCTTACCTTTGGTTTATTTCTTTATTTAATGAGGACGTTTGTCATTTTCACCATTGAAAACCCATGGCTGTGCAAACATTATTGAAAAGGATACAAAATGGCAGAATTAAAATAACCATGGCAACAAAGCCAAGCTGCCAGGCATCTCTCACCTGCTACCAGGTAATTTATAATCTTATTTAATTAATGTTGAGGAATCACTACTTGTTTGTCAATAGCCCTTGTGATGGTAATAAACAAGCCTCCCACCTCATGACTGCACTCTTCCCCTTCTGAGCATAAATTGTGCAACTCAGCCCTACGCAGAGATGAACACCAATGCATAACCTCTGTCCCACTTAATCATGAGATTTAAGTAACACATAGGCTTTGCGCTGGCTTTCTGCACAAAGGTGAATTTCAGCTAGAGAGACTCTTGCATTCTCCTGGGCTGTCAATCAGGCCCATTTCACCTTCACCCTGAGATTTAACAACAATTAGTAGCGATATCTTCTTTAGCATCTTTAAAAAAGAAGTAACAATGGCAAAGTGATGGACCATTTGGACTTGTGGAGGGGAAAAATTCTCAAAGAAGTTCACTTGCTGGGTGAGGTGTTTGGAATGATACAATCAGAGAGAGTGTGGGAGCCACATAGCAGCATCCCTATAGCAGGAGGGTTGACTGGAAATGTAGATGCACTGATTTTAAGGACAGAAAGCATGTTCATTTGACCTCTTATATAACACAGACCAAAGAGTTTTATCCAGCTACTCCTGTATTGAGCCCAATATACCTATGGTACTAAGCTGGTTATGGAAGGCAGCTTACAGAGTTCTGCAGCAGTCACGTCTCTGCATAAAATGGGGAGTAAAATCTGTTTGCCTGTCTCTATTTCTAAGGTACTCATCACTAAGATAATTAAGCATCAAACAAGAGTTAAGAAGAAAGACAAAAAGAAGAGTCCATAAGAAGATATTTTCCTCCTTGTGTCTCTCA
Source organism: Pelusios castaneus (assembly GCA_007922175.1). Taxonomy (NCBI): domain Eukaryota; kingdom Metazoa; phylum Chordata; order Testudines; family Pelomedusidae; genus Pelusios; species Pelusios castaneus. Next base: position 6,487,109 of record ML685848.1, on the reverse strand, counting down.
GACCTTCGGGTGTGTGTCTTTCTATATCTCATTTGTTTTTACTGGGGAAAGTTTAATCAAAAAGGCATACCCTGTGTTTCAGTCTGAACACAGTCAGGGTTGGGGTTGGTCCCACTTCCTCTGGCAAAAGGTTTTGGAAGCTGAGAAAACTCTGCCCCTGCTGCTTGCCCCCTAAACCAAGGCATCTATCTTGTGTTTTGACAGAGGACAAGATAGTCACAATCTGTTATGGGCTTTGTAGGTTAGGGTCAGAGCAAGACAAAACGCTCCAGTTTAACCATGCACATTTTTAGAGTTCACGATCAAGGATATAATTCGCTGATGAGTTCTGATCTTGTATGGTGGCTTGATGCAGAAGGATTGCTCCCCATGCTTGTAGAGATTGCTTTACTCTTCCTGCCAGGCAGAAGAGTCACCGTGCACGACCTCGTTATTTCAGGACCATCTCCTCCCCTGGAACCCCCCAAGTCAGAGAGACAACACAATGCAGGTTGTCAGTCCTGGGGCTTAGCAAAGAGTTATAACTGCCATGTGCCAAGTACACCACGCACCTCTGACTGGCACCCACTAAGTGAGAGTGATGACATTCCATCTACTTACCAATCACATAATCTCCAAAACCTATCGTGCTGAGGGTAACGAAGGAGTAGTAGAAACCTTCTTCATAGGTCCAACCTTCTATGGCTGAGAACAGCAAAGGAGGTAGCAGGAGGAACAGCAACAAGCCAGTCACCAGCGCACATGTCCTTGTCAATATGGCTGCTGCCTCCTAGTCAAACAGAAGAAAGATCTAAGGCTGGCAGCTCAGAGCAGACAGCAAGCAGAGGGCTCAGCACTTCTTGTTGAGCAGGACACTGAAGATGATAGACATGTCTTGTCTTGACAGCACATTGATGCTCCAGAATGTGCCTGCTCTTGACCAGGCACTACATCCAATGGCATGAGCTAAGCTGGCTGGGCCAGAACCAAAGGCTTTTGTCTTGTCCACGCCAGATGAAGTTTACTCTGTGCAAAGGGACATCACAAGCCCTTTGCTTGTAAGTCTCAGTTAGGACCTTAGGGCAGTTACATTCTTTTACAGGATGACAATGGCACTATTCACAGTGCTACAGAGCAGGGAGCCTCAAACATTCACTCCTTGGCGACCAGTTGCTAATACAGAGATTAGCTTGTGGCCCCCTCCCTTCATGGTCACAGTCATGTGACCACCTCCCATCCCATGAGCGATCACACACAGTGGGTGAAATCCCAACCCCAATGACTTGAAAACCTCCATTGTCTTCTGTGGAGTCAGGATTTCACTCACCATCTTTGTGACAACCACCACTCTTACGTCCCACTACTATGATGAGAAATCAATATTAGGGAAGTATGTAAGGTATTACTAGCTTCTTTTGTTGCAGTTGAAGAGAAGGAGTGACAGCCCAGGATAAACCATCTTGCTGTTAGTCACTAGATATCTCTGGATTGCCAGTGGAAAAATCTTTGCTGTACAGAGGGCCGTACCAGCACCTCTGTCAGTCAGTTTTCAGGGCCTTACCTACAGTTGAAATGTGTAAGTAACCAGTGCCTTGGAAAGAAATTCTTTTCCACTGCCAAAAAAATATAGAACGTGTATTTAGAATAATTGAGTTATGCAAAGTATATTTCTGAGTTCCATGCCAGGGATTCAATAGGGCGAACTATACCTGCATGTTAAAGGAGGAATGGCTCTTTCAGGATTAGCTAGTGAACAACAGAACAGAGAAACTGGCAGGAACTCTCTAGTGACAGAGAGAATCAGCTTTTATTTGGAATTGCACATACTGTACTGAATGGGAAGGTGCTATTAGCCAAATTCTGAATGAGACATACAGAGGCAAAGAAAGTGAAATAAATAAAATACTCAGCTCACACCCCACTTTAGGTGAAATGAGTGTGGAAATCTCAGTCTCCTCATATTTGTGCACATTACTGGCCCATAGGTATTGTCACATTTCAGCATGATGGGCAATCTCTAAAGAACAGAGGCTGAGAGGAAGTATGGCAAGGGATGCTAGAGGTCAGGAATGGGGGGAACAGGCAGATCAGAAGAGGAAGGTGGAGGAAGAATTAGGCCAGGTGTGAAATAGCAAGATTTGCTGCAGATGCAATAGCACAGCTTTGAAGGAAAGACTTAGTGTATGTTTAACTACAAAATTATGCCAACCGAAGTTACATCGACATACAGCCATCGCAGTAAGTAAATGGCTTTGGATGTCCACATTACGTTCCTGGTGTCTGTGGTGCAGGTTCTCACCAGGAGTGCTTGCACCAATTTAACTGTCAGTGTGGGGTATTGTGGGACAGCTTCAGCAACCATCGATGTAAGCGAGGCAGTCTACACTAACATTGCGTCAGCCTAACTACATCAACCTACGCACTACACCGCTCGTGCAGGTGGAGTTAAGTTGGTGAAGCGGGAGAATTACATCAGTGGGAGAAATATTTTAGTGTAGCTGCCTACGGAGACCTAACTCTACAGTGTAGCCCAGGGCTTACACAGTACTTGTATGCACAGTGCTTGACCCAAGCCAGTACCTCCCTTTCCTGAGCACTAAATTCAGAGCTATTTTCAAGTTCAGTCCACAAATGCTCCATAGTAATTCTGGAGTGTATTTCTGACGAAGGCCAATGACAAGCAGATCACATACCCAGGCAATGTGAACTGCACCTAGAGTCTGGCATTTTTATTGCTAGAGGGGAAGCTGTTAATCAGAACAGTAAGTAAAGCTATCAATTAAATAACAACGCTCCATGATATCAGTACAGATGATTTGGTTACTATAAACCAAAGGTTAAGGCAGAATAATCAGTCCTTCCCTTATCAGGTAATTCACCCCACAGACCAGACAATTTGTCTGCCTTCTTGTGTGGCTCCGATGCTTACGGACACACTGCTCACCTGCCAGTGCAACTTCTCCCCCAGGTGTGTGGCACACCGCTGAACCCCAGACAGCATCAGCTGCCCAAGCCGGTTCAGGAGGATGAGGTTCAAAGGAATCCCAAAGAGGGCAAAGAAGATGCAGAAGATTTGAGCGGTCACAGTGCTGGGGCTCAGGTTCCCATAGCCTGGCAGGAAAAGAACACAGTGGTAAATTCTGATCCATTTTCTGCCTGCCCTCTTCCCCCACAGAGCTAGCCCTCCGTGTTTTATACTAGCAGCGGGAGGTCACCAGTGCTTCACTTGAGCCTCTGGCCTCTCTGGCTTGGCAGTTCATAGCCCTGGCACCTCTGGGCTTGTCAGGTCAGTTATGAAAGTAAAAAGATTATTTGAGCCCTGACACCTAATAGCTTGAGTCCTAGCACCTCACTCTCTCTCTCTCTTTTTTTTTTAATATTACAAATTAAGCACTGGAGGTCACCGCTCTAAAGGGACCATACCAGCCCCTTCCATGTATAATTGTTATTACTGCCCATTGTTTGTAACATCCTTTCAGAGGGTGGAAAATAAAATGTCTTTCCCTGCTAATTTTGTTCCCGTTTCTATTTGCCAGTCACTGAATTTCCTCCCCTTACCCACTACCCTAGCCAGGGATTTGACAGGAATATTTAAGTCTTTGTTTTGGAGTGAGTATTATTGACATCAATGTGGCATTGGGAATAGAATTTGTTAGGCAAGTGCTGCTGCAGAGCCAGTAGAAGGCTCTATAGACCATATAACAATGTTTGTCTTCAGACTTTGTATGAATGTTGCCTTTTTCTTTTTAAGTGCGACCCATTAACAAACCCAATTAGGCTTCTATGCTTTTTGCTTTGTATCCCTTATAAAGAAAGGAAGAAAAATTAGACCAAATTTTTGTTTCAACTTAAAGGCATTCTGTAAGTTAAGAGATGGGATGACACAAAGTAACATTTTCAAAAGTGCCCAAGTGGCTGATGATGCCATGTCCCATTTTCAGAAGTGACCTTTTTACTTAGGAGCCTAAACTACATTGAAAGTCTTCATCCCCATGCAAAAAAACCAAACCAAGCCAAACCCAAAACACAAACAACCCCACCCTCCCCAACAATCTCACCCCCACCCCCATATCCTGATCATTAGTATCTGGAAGACACTTCCCTCTAGAACAGGGGTCGGCAACCCAAAAGATAAGAAAAGCCATTTTTAAAAATTCTTTCAATAACCAAGTGTTTTGAGAGCTGCAATGGGGGTAGCAAGCCACGTGCACGGTCCCCTGGTGGTGGAAGAGGGGACCCAGAGCCGCAAGGGAGCAGCCAAAGAGCCATATGCGGCTCCGGAACCGTGGGTTGCAGATCCCTGCTCTAGGAAGTAGTTTTAGGTTTAAGGATAAGTCTACACAACAAATGAAGATTTCAATGTAACACAGGTAGGATACGTATGCTTGCTTTAATCTAGCTAATGCAGGCAAGAGCAATAGTGAAGATGTGGAACCAATTTTTTCACCCTAAGTCCACATCCAAGGTCTCCTCACCTTCATCTGCTCTGTTAGCTTACCCTAAATGGCTTGTCAGGACCTACTTTTAACATACACGGTAATTAACAACTTCTGTACAGGTCTAAAATTCTATCCCCTGTAGAAGGCAGGGGTCCTGGAGAAAAAATAGCATGTGATCTTCATTTTAATGAGCTATCACAATACACACACAAGTGCTGCATTAAGGTTACACAGGCAATTACTAATGTTTCTAGGCTTGACTTTGCAACATTAATGTTCTTTTTTTTAAACAGAGATTTTTTAAATGTAATTATCCATAGCGTCTGCTGTACAAACTGTAGTCCTGTACAGAGTAAAAGAAGTAAGAAGTTCAAGAGGTCCAGGTATGTGACAAAAGAGGGTGCTAGATGAGAGAACCAGAGAGGTGTTTCTATGGTATGATCTGTTCCTGGATGTGTTGCATTCCTGGGGAGTTTCGACTCTTTTCAGATTTTCTTTGTAACATTAGACCCCTAGGGCATTTCACTGGTTCCTTTTGTCCTGAGGAGACAGAGCTGGGCAGTGTTTACCCAGGAAAGCTGAAACCCAAACAGGAGTCACCCTGTATCTATGTAACCAGCCACACCTGAGTTCCCTTTTCTACCTTTTGTTTAAAATGAACAAAGGTTACAAATTGGCTTGAGCATCTCTTCCTTTTCCTCACAGATTGCTCGTTCCTGCACTAAAGCTTTCCCCAGCCTTAATCCCACGTGGGCAGGAGAAGCTGGCAAAGGTAGGAAGACAGAACCCTATTGTTAGGATCACTTTGGGAAACAGCAACCTGAGAGGAGGCCAAACCTATCTCAGTGATCCCAGAGATCAGAGCCACCTCTCCTTTCAGGCTTTGCTGTACCAGGCAAAACATTAGCAGTGTAAACACAGCAATGTCGTTCTATGGAGCATACTGCACCGATGCAAAACTGGACTGACCCCAATAAGTAGGCTGCGCTAGTGCAAGCTCTGTCTTACATGGGAGTTGTACTAGCTCCAGAAACAGACCAAACCACACACTAGACAGGGCCTTTGTGCCACCCAACCCTGATGCTTTCATTTCACTTAGGACACGTCTCAGGAAAGCCCAGTGAATGAACTGAAAGTGTGCTGTTAAAGTCTCTAAATTAAAGCTCATTGGTTCAACCCAGGTGGAAGATCTCATTCCAAAGTGGCTTCTGCTTAACTCACTTCATTCCATGAATTAAGCTGATGTAGTCTAAGGCCACTTCATTTCTGAAGGAGAATGTCCACAAAGGCTTTTAATGTGATCTAATTGATCTGCCTTAAATTCATATTTTCAATTAATTTGGCTTAACTTTCCCAAATGCCTGTATACCATTGACATCAGAAATGCACAGGCACTGAGGGGTCTGACAGGGAGAGCCTGAAGTGAGGCCCAGGAGAGCCTGGCTCTGTGATTCCCCTGTCTTCAATACACAGCCCAGTTCGTCACACTCCAGCTCCTTCAGGGGAGTGGCACCTCCACACTGAAGATGATGGAGCTGCAGCCGGCTCTGTTTCATGTAGTCTAGCTTCAACTCTCAGACTCTTTACAAGTTACCAGTGCTCCCAGTCTAGCCTGGATGCCTGCTTATAGACAATGCTTTTCAGAGGCACAAAGGGCAGTGAATTGCCCAACTCTCACCAAAAGCCCAGGGGAGCTGGATGCCATGCCTTTGAAATTCTGACCCAGTGTCCTGTACACTAAAGAAATTAATGTGACTATTTTTTAAAGCTTTCCGTGTGGCTCTTTGCCATTTGTCCATCTGTGCCAAGTCTGCGGTACAGGAGCAGCAGTTAACATGTAGATCTCAAATAGTTTGCCGAAGGAGGAAAGTCACAATTATCGCCCTTGTATAGCAGAAGTGTGTGCGTGGGAGTGGACCGAAGCAGCGAAGTGACTTAACCAAGGTTGTCCAGTGATCTAGTGACAGAGAGGGCATTAACCCCCAGAATTCCTTGACTTACACTGGCACTTTGACTTATTAATGGAACTAATACCACCAAAGTCTGGGAGAGTGGGTTTCAAGCATTAGTGCAGGGTCTTGGCAACTTTATCCCAAAATGGGAGCCTCATCTGGACCACGTTAGACTGAGCAATATCTAGGGAGTGGAAAAGAGAGGGGAAGGAGTAAAAAACAATGTCAGCTGATTTGTGTGGAAAATGCATTGCCTTGTCCGAGGAAGAAAGTATGGCCCAGGGCATAATGGGATCAGCACAGCACTGGATCCATCAGCATGTAAACTGAGATGCAGTGCCAGGGCCTTTTCTATTAGAGACCCTCCTAACTGACACCAAAGGTTTGTCACTCTGTTCACATTGGTCAGGGACTCCGACTGCAAACATGGCTAGAGTTTGTCTCAATCTGTTCATTGCTCCAGGGGCCTACCACAGCTAATCTGAGCTGCAGAAGAGCTATTAAAAATTACGATCAGAGAAACATCACAAGGAATTCCCCCTCCCCCTGTACTGGTAGAAAGGAACAGTCCATTAAAACAACACATTCACTTAACATGTGGAACTCCTTGCCAGAGGATGTTATAAAGGTCAAAAGTCTGATGGGGTTCAAAAGAGAATTAGATAAATTCATGGAGGATAGGTCCATCTATGGCTATTAGCCACGGTGGTCAGGAACACAACCCCATGCTCTGCATGTCCCTATACCTCTGACTGCCGGAAGCTGGGATGGGATAACTGGGAATGGATCACTTGATATAATTCCCTGTTCTTCTGTTCATTCCCTCTACAGCATCTGGCACTGGTCACTGTCAGAATACCAGATACTGGGTTAAACAGACCTGGGTCTAACCCAGTATAGATGTTCTTATGTTCCAATGACCTGAATCTGCCTTTTTAGCCAAAATAGGTTTTGTTAAAAAAAAAATCAAGAAAAATAAAGCCCCAGCTTTAACTGGAAGACTTCTGCTCTTTGGAAAACTCTACCACCCATTGGGTGGCATCAGGAAGACAGTCACATACATATACACAAGTTCCAAAGGGATAGCCGTGTTAATCTAGTTCAGCAAAACAAACAAGGAGTCTGGTGGCACTTTTAAAGATTAACAAATTGATTTATCGCATGAGCTTTTGTGGGAGACAATCCCACTTCTTCAGATGCTAGAAATGGAAATTTTCTCCCATGGAAGCTCATGTGATAAATACATTTGTTAGTCTTTAAAAGTGCCACAAGACTCCTTGTTTGTTATACTTATAGACAGGGGTTTTTTTCTGCCAGTATGTACCGGTACTGCATACTGGAACCTATTTTTCCCTGGCTAGCCCCGCTGCCCAGCTGGGGCCGGGGTCAGCAGGGCAGGGAAAGGAGCAGGTTTCCTTTCCCCTGCTGACCCCGGCCCCCAGCTGGGCAGCGGGGCCAGCAAGGACCAGGAGCGGCGCACAGCCACAGGCCAGAATCTGGCCTGCCAGGGACTGGAATCTGGCCCACGGATGCCTGGGAGCTGTGGCCAGGCTAGGACTTTTTCTAATCTCCCACCCTGAGCATGCTCAGACAGAGCAGAGAAGCTTGGCCAGGGAGCGACTCTAATGTGGGGGAGGGAGGGAGGGAAAGGAGCAGGGAAGGGGCCCGAGGAGCGTGGGGGGGAAAGGCAGGGCCTGGGAAGGCCGCTGGGGGCTGGGGGTGGTGAAAAGTCCTGACATCCCCTGCCCCCTCCCACACCTGCCGACATACCGGCACCTTTATTTTTGTTTTTAGAAAAAAAGCACTGCGTATAAACAAACACTGAAGAGCACGTGCTGGAAGGAACTGCCAGGAATTGCCAGGAATTCCATGATTCCACAGAGCTGAACTGGCTTTTAACAGTCCCAAAGGGCCATCTGTGGCAAAGCCATAAATACCAGCTCTGACCTTCTCTTCCCACAGCCCACTTCTTGCATTTGCCATTTGGCCTTTGGGGCATTCTCCTGTAGGGTCATTATGCCTTTTCAATGAGCACTGGGATGGGAGAAGGGAATTATTTTATTGTACATTTACTGTTCCTCCCTTGCCCCTGGGACGGGGGTGGGTGGGAGGATGGACGACAGGCACTTTTACTGTGTCCACTTTACGTTTATAACTCTGGAACTCATGCATAACGCAGTTTAGCTCTGTGAATAGAAAGTGTAAAAGGAAGCCCAGCTCCTCCCCTCTCTGCTGCAGAGAGCAGGGCTTCCTGGGGATCTGGGATCCAATGGGCACATGGTAATGCACCTCATTAATTGAGCAAGAGGTGCCCAAGAGCTGGCACTGACAGACCCCGAAATTCACTCTCTCCTCATATCCCTTTACTAGCTTCCTTTTCTTCTTCTGAATCAAATTCAAGCTGCCCATCTCCACCTTCAAAACTCTCCCCCACTGTGATTCTGTTTCAGCACCTCTTTCAGGTGGATTCTCCCTGTCCTGGAGGGCACACAGCTTAAACTGATCATGGCAAGACAGGCCATGGTGAGAGGCGGCAATGGTAACATGAATGAGGGATGGAAGATGCATCATACAGAACAGATTAGAGTTGGAGGGGGTAGAGGGGAGCGCGAAAGCATTGCTTCATTAGTTCCTTTTGTACAATCATATATTTATGGCTGTCGTGTTTAAAGGGACCTAGGGGCTATTGTCAGAGGGTTCTGAGAAAGGGTGGGGAGGCACGTGAAATGGTTTGAAGAAAATGGAAGCTCTGTGGAAGGTTAGGGAGCACATTCCAGGTTTAAGAGATAGCAGCTGGAAAAGCACAGAGGAACATATGGTCAAAAGGAACTAAAAGATGAGGTGCGAGGTAGAACTGGCAGAGTGCCAAAACTGTTCAGAGCCACAGCCATTCAATAATCACGTCAGGCCCCATTGAAAAAATCATGATATTGGCCTAAACCCACAAGGTTCTACAAATGAGAAACGTCAGGTTCTTCTAATCTCCCTTTCGGTCTTTGAGCCTGCAGAGATCATGTTTTAAGCTTTCCTCAGCAGGTGTGAAGACGAGAAGTCGACTTAAGGAAAGCCCAGTGTGGATGCGGAGTAGTTTAAGTCAATTAAAACCTCCTTAAATTGACTTAATTTGTAAGTGTAGACACACCCAAGGAGCTGAGTCTTTAAGAAACACACCAAATAACATGAGACTTTGAGAACTGGTAGCAGTGGTGTGCAGGCTCTGAATAGGATACTGCTGGGCAACAGGGATGTGAGAAGTAGAAGGCTCAGCTGGCAGAACTTTGAGCAGGGGGCTATGGTGTTTGAAGAGAAGGTGGAAGGGAGCCTGGCAACTAATGGGAAACCCAGAGAGACCTTCAAAGCAAGGAGAAGGCTATGGATGTGAAGAAGCAGGAAGATTTAGCAACAGCCTCAATCTAAGGGGTAAATTCCATCCAACTCCCCCTCTCACTCCTTCCCTGTACCAAATCTCAGCCTCATGGCTTCTTTCATACTGCTCCTGTGGTGGGGACCTGCTCGCTCCTACCTTCCAAGCCACTCCTCAACCCCTATGTGCTATCTCCCACAAGTGTGTCCCAGCTCAGTCCTGCATCAAAATACTCACCCTGTGAATGTCACACTCCTCTAACCACTGCAAGTTGTCTGAGAAGGGACCTTGTCCCTATGCATGTTTTGAAGAGTCAGTGTCGTTCTTAACTACGTCCTGAGGTCTGGGACTATGCTTCCTTCCTAGTAAGACCGTCTAATGTCTCCAGAACTTGCATAAACATAGACAAGGCTTTCAAATGTACAATTCTTGCCTGAGGCTCTGTGACCAGACACCTGTATTTTTCCCTTAGATGCTACACTGCCATCTAGTGGGCATTATTATAACATGTACAATACCAAGAACAGGATTCACAGAATTAAATGTCAAAGACTAGATCCTGCAAATCCCCACCTTTGTGAGTACCTTTTATAGTTTTGCCAATGCCAAGCAGTCAACAATCACAAGATGGTTTTAAAACTCATGCGATTTTGCCTGGTAGGTCTCAAAATGTAACTGGAAGGGGGGAATTGTCATTGAAGGGGTATGTTTCCAGGAAAGTCCTGCAAAGATTGGTTTGTGGTCCTATGTTATTTAAATTTTTTTTCAACTACCTGGAAGAAAAAATAAATTAATTACTGACACAGTTTACAGATGTCACCAAAATTGGGGGAAGCGGCAAATAGTAAAGAGGATAGATCACTGATTCAGAGTTATCTGGGCAATGGGACACAAACAAACAATATGAAGTGTAATACAGCTATAGGTCAAGGTATACATCTGGGAACAGAGAATTCAGGCCATACTAACAAGATGCAGGACTCTATCCTGGGAAGCAGTGACACGGGAAAAGATTTGAAGCCCTTGGTGGTTATCTGTTGAACATGTGCGCCCATGTGATGCTGTGGCCAAGAGAGCTCATGATATCCTGGGATGCATAAACAAAGGATTCTCAGATAGGAATGGACAGGTTATTTTACCTCTCTATTGGGATGTGACCATTGTTGGAATACTGTGTCCAGTTCTGGTGCCCGCACTTCAAGATTGGAGAGGGTTCAGAGGATCATAGAATCATAGAATCAAAGAAACTGGAAGGGACCTTGACAGGTCTGTCCATCGGTCTGCATTATTAAGCCAAAAAAGTGCATGCTTAAAATACAGCAGAAATAGGACATTAAAAAGAGCCACACACAAATTATTAAAAAACTTTCCCTCTTATTAATGATGAGCAGAGGGGTGTCAGTAGGACACCCCAAATTCATCCTGATTCCCCTGGGCTCCTCCACACCAGTGGGCCATCACTCCCAGTCAGGCTTTCAATGGTATACAGCTCCCCAGTCATTCTACTCTTATTTATGAAAGGAGAACGGGCAGCAGATTAGGATTCTTAGATGGTCTTTCTTCACTGGTATTCCTGTGCTTCAAACAGAATGTTACATTAAAAGGCATCAGGTTCCTGAGAGGAGCCAGTTTAAACTAACTGGTTTCATCCAAACATATAAAAACAAATTTAAAAGTTTTTTTTTTAAACTGCTAGCACATAAGCTTGCCTGCCAAACGGTTTTGGTTTGTATTCAACACTGATCGATCTATGTTTTGTAAGCAGAAGAGCTATCCTGGCTTATTCTATTGACATAAGGCCCCCATCATCATAGTATCTGAGCACCTCACAATCTTTAATGTATTTATTCTCACAAGCCCCTGGGAGATAGAGAAATACTATTGTCCGCATTTTACAGATGAAGATCTGAGGCGAAGAGGCTACACTAGGAAAAGTTAGGTCGAATTTCTTAAGTCGACTTAATGAAAGCCTCGTGTGGACACAGCTTTGTTTAAGTCGACTTAAGCCTCCTTAAGTCAACTTAAACTGCCAGTGTAGACATAGCCAGAGCGACAGAAGAAGTGTGCAGGTCTCCCAAGTCCTCAAGTGTTACCCTAATCACTGGCCACCACATGGAGATGTCTAAGCTGCGAGGAATGTGTATGTACGGTAGGGAAAGGGGATACACACATTAGCATGCTCTCTGCCATTATATATTTATTTTTTTCAAAGCACTGTTAACTCTTAGTCCAGCGTTATAAAACCATTCCAGCTAGCACAGTTGTACATCTCAGTGAAACCAGGACACAACCCTTAAAAGCCAGAGTCTAAAATCCTACTGATACTACACAAAGAGACGCTGCTAGGAAATGATTTTAAAAAGACAAGCGAGTTTCTCCCACAGCGTGGCTAAGCACAATACAGCTAAAATGGCTTTAGGGGAACAGACTCTTCGACTGGCTTGGAAATGATGTATAATGAACTACGGGCATAGGCAAATGACGCAGGTAGGTCAGTTTTAAGTCAGAGCTCAGAGTATCTATTAGCTAGAGCGTCCAAACTTCCCTGCTTCTTTGGGATGACTGAGCAATCTTCAGTCTAGACTGAGGCTGCACCGCCATCCTGTGGTTTATAGAGACAGCTGTAGTTCTCAGCCCTTCTCAAATGTGTGTGAAAAGAGAACCATAGAGTCCAGGAAGAAGCCAGTAAAATCACATGGGTGTCTTTTCTATTTCGCAGCTTGCAGAAAAGCTAACTATTATATTATTACTGCTATCATCCATGTTATAATTCAGGTTCAAGATTTCTGACATCAGTGCATTTTCAGTACTAAGCACAACAGTAAAAACAATACCCAGTCTGCATGACATGTAGATAGATCCGGGACTGAAAATGACTCAAACATCAAAAAGGGCTGAGAGATACAGTGTAAAGCTGGAAATCCAGAATGAAATTCCCTCTGTGGAATTCCTTTGACATTCAGTGACTGATGTGCTAAATCCCATATGAGGGCTAGTAACATATTGGCACACACATCAAGGACAGAATTGCAGAGCCATTTATTAACCGCAAGACAGGGGGCCACTGGAATTTATTAATACATATTAAAGAAAATAAGAACAGCCAACCTGGATCAAACCAATGATCCACCTAGCCCAGTATCCTGTCTTCTGACAGTTGCCAGTGCCAGGTGCATTAGAGGGAATGAACAGAACAGGTGATACAGGTGATCATCAAGTGATACATTACCTGGCACCCATTCCCAGATTCTGGCAAAAAGACTGAGGGACACTTCAGATTAGCTAATCCATGTAACCCCATGAGCTTTTCACTGTTACTAGCCTCTTCCTTCTGTTCCCTTAATTTCTGTGCAGCATCCATTTGCTGAAGTTCTTCCTAACGAGGCTGTAGACTCTTCTGGATAAACTTCCCATCTTCAAGTGCCTAACGAAGTGGGATTTTCTCCCATGAAAGCTCATGCAATAAATGAATTTGTTAGTCTTTAAAAGTGCCACAGGACTCCTTGTTTGTTCCGCTGAACTAGGCAAACATGGCTACCCTTTTGGATTCTGGATAAAGACTATCTCTTACTAAATATCTGTACAGCCCACAGCACCAGGGGTCCCTGGATATCAGTGGATCTTTCAGGCACTAACATAATATAAATAAAAACCCTTGGAATGCAGAGGAAGTCATGAAAATTTTTACACACCATCTTCAAAGTGCCTCTAAAAATCTCTTCCCGATTTCCTGCCATCCCTGCCCCTCATTCTTCTCTATTTCCTCATTAGTCCCACATTCACTCCACCCACTGATCAGATACCCCACAGCTTGAGGTTTAGAGCTCAAACTCACATCACCCACTTCTTACAATGCCAAACTAGATGGATCCTTCATTGCTATGCTATCCACAAAGCTTAGCCTGGGAGTCAGGCAGAATCTCACAAGAGACAAATGGACTGGGAATCTGCATGCAGTTTGCTTCCATTTGAATACCATTGGCTGGAAAAGACAGCATCTCTCAGGAAGGGAGAAGTGTGTGTTCCTGTAATTACTGATTCCCAATCCATGCACGTTCCACCCAGGCTACCCACAAGAAGCAGCAGAGGACTCATACCAATGGTTGTTATTGCAGAGATGGAGAAGAAGAAAGAGCCGACAAAGTCCCATCTCCCCAGACTGGTGGTGTTTCCCTGGAGGGTGAGGCCGCTCTTATAGGCCTGGATGATACCCTGCAAAGAGATGGCAGTGAATATAAGTGAGCCCATTTGCCCATGAGGAGGCAACTCAAGCTGTTATTGTGTTAATTGACCTTTCTGCTGCTGCGTGACGATAATCTATTTTATAGCTCCCTCTACCCCTGCCGCTTCTCTCTTCGCAGATGTCATCTGTGTGGCTATGAGATCCAAGGGCTGAGAGGAAGGCTCTATTTATCATCAGGTAAGCCTTGACAGCCTGCTTTGTGCTGTACAAGATGCAGGAGGCAATCCCTGTCCCAAACAGCTTGCAATCTAAGGGCCAAAACTACACTCAAAGGCGCTACAGCAGCATAGCTACAGTGCTGTAGCTCGGCTAATTCAAGCCCACCGTGTGGCCACAAACAGTGTTAGGAAGGGATTTTCCTGTCGCTAGAGGAACTCCATCTTCCATTGACCTACCTGCGTCTACAGCAAGGCTTAGGTTGGCATCACTACAGGGGTGTGGATTTTTCACACCGCTGAGTGTTCTAGCTATGTCAATCTAAGTTTACAGTCTATTCCAGGCCTAAAAGAAACTATGCTGATGGCAATAAAAGGGTACCTAAAGAACAAAGGAGATGGGGAAGGATTTCAGGGTTGAGGCATTCTGCAGATCCATCCCAAGTTAGCCAGACTGAGAGCTTCAAATGTGGGTGTGAGTGAGTGGGAGAGAGAGAGAAATGAAGATAGGAGTTGCCAAGACAAAAGTCCAACAAAGGTGTTCTCTCTTGGTGCCCTGGAGTCCCCCAAAGAAGTCACTATCCTGTCCTTAAGGCAGAAGGAAAACCAAAGCAAGAGCTCCTGAAAGGGGTCTGCATATTTTAGGATGTATGGAGCTATAAGTAAGCATTCACATGGCAATGACAATCACAGATCCCTCCCCACACTTGGGAGGAATGCACGCAATATAAGCCAGTTTTGTATCAGGGTGAGAAGGGAGACACACTGTACAGCAGGATCAGTCTAATAATGTGAAGTAGCCACATCAGAAACCGAGCAATGTGCCAGAGGGACAGACACTGCCCCATCACTGTTGTTAAACTGGGTCACATGCAGAGAGACTTGCATCCTGATTCTGCCCTCACTCACAACAGCGTAAATCCACAATAACTACACTGAAGTCAGTAGAATTACGTCAAGTCCAGTCCTTAATCCATTAACTGTGCTGACACCTGCGTGGCCTTTGTCATGCCAATAAAGTTACTGATGTGGAAAAACTGATCTTAAAATAGCACTATCCTTAGTATGTACGTAAACCACTTTACAATGTTAACTAATCCTCCTGGCACCCTGGAGGGATGAATTATCCTGCAATGCAAAGTCAAATCAAGAGAACACTAAGCCCATCATCTCCGAGCAAAGCTGAGCTGATATCTAATATAAAATACACCCCAACCCTGCTCAGTCTCTGTCCTGGTGGATAATGCTCTCATCCTTCACAATAAGGGGAGTCACTTTCAGCTCGAACTTGGCCCCAAATCTGAGTTTTGGAAAGATAATCTCTTTTATACTAATACTCCATCTAGATATTTAGGGGCTACCAGCACTGCATACCTCGGGGAGTGTCACGGTCATTCCTAGAGTACTCAAGGAGCAGACGGAGGGGGCAGCTGAGCCACTAGTGATTATCTTCAAAAAGCTATGGAATACAGCAGAGATTCCAGAGGACTGGAAGAGGGCAAATATAGTGCTAATGTAAAAAAAAATAAATGGGGGGGGGGGGAAAATTTGGACAACCCAAGGAATTACAGACCAGCCATCTTAACGTCAGTACCCAGAAAGATAATGGAGCAAATAAATAAACAATCAATTTGTAAACATCTAGAAGATAATATGGTGATAAGTAACAGTCATCTTGCATTTGCCAAGAAAAAAATCATATGAAACCAACCTAATAGCTTTCTTTGAGTGGGTAACGAGCCCTGTGGATAGCAGGAAAGCACTAGATGTGGTATGTCTTGTCTTTAATAAGGCTTTTGATACTATCTCACATGACCTCAGAAACAAGCTAGGGAAATACAACTTAGATGAACCTATTATAAGGTGGGTTCATAACTGGTTGGAAAACCATTTGAAGAGAGTAGGTATTAGTGATTCACAGTCAAGTTATAAGGGCATACCAAGTTGGGTCCCACAGGGATAATTTCTGAGTCCAGTTCTGTTCAGTATCTTCATCAATTATTTAGATAATAACACAGAGAGGATGCTTATATAGTTTGTGGATGATACCAAGCTGGGAGGAGTTGCAAGTGCTTTGGAAGACAGGATTAAAATGATCAGGACAAATTGGAGAAATGATCTGAAGTAAATAGGATGAAATTCTATACAGACAAATGCAAAGTACTCCACTTAGGAATGAACAATCAGTTGCACACATACAAAAGAGGAAATAACTGCATAGGAAGGAGTACTGAGGAAAGATATCTCAAGCTAATTATAAATCAACAGTGTCACACATCATCCTGGAATACATTAGCAGGAGTCTTGTAAGCAAGACACGAGAAATAATTCTTCCACTCTACTCCACACTGATTAGGCCTCGCCAGGGGCAGATCTTCACCTATAGTGGCAAATTCACCACTGTCAATTTGAACTTCCTGATTGACTGCTCAAGTCTATGTAGGCCCACTCAGCTGAACAGGAATTTTGGTCCTGGAACATCACCCCAGCAACTGAGTAGCACTGAGTTGAAGGGAGACCCTTCCCTTTGACTCAGCACAGTGGAGAAGCCAAGAGTTACACATTTGAACTAAGGTAGGCAAGTTATTTTAAGTAACTTGCATATCTCAGTTCAACTGCCACTGAAAAGAGCAGGCAGTGTAGACCTTCCCTTGAAGTACCATGTCCAGTTGGGGCTGCTACATTTCAGGAAAACTGTGAACAAACTGGAGAAACTCAGAGAAGAGCAACAAAAAAGACTAAATGCCTAGAAAACATGACCTTTGATGGAAGATTGAAAAAAATGGGTTTGGTTAGTCTGGAGAAGAGAAGACTGAGGGGGGACATAACAGTTTTCAGATACATAAAAGGTTATTATAAGGCAGAAGGAGAGAAACTGTTCCCGCTAGCTTCTAAGTCTCGGAGAAGAGGAAATGGGCTTAAATTTCAGCAAGGACAGTTTAGATTAGAAATTAGGAAAAGCGTCCTGTCAGGGTAGTTAAGCGCTGGAATAAAGTTGCTAGGGAGGTTGTACAATTTTCATCATTGGAGATTTTTAAGAGCAGATTGGACAGACACCTCTCAGGGATAGTCAGATAATGCTCGATCCTGCCTTGAGTGCAGGGGGCTGGACTAGATGATGTATTGAGGTCTCTTCCAGTCCTAAGATTCTGCAGTTCTTCAAACTGTGAGGTTTCCTGCTGGTATCAGCACAGCCCAGGATTTGTAGGGATTCTGGTGGCTTTATAGCTCAACTAAACAAAAAAGAAACTATATTAAAACTTCACTGTACACCTGTTTCCTGTCATTCTTTTTTAAGCCTTGCTTTGGTGTGAGTTCAGCTCTGGCCAAAATTGCATGTGATACCAAGTTCTGAAAGCTGTAAACACCCAGGAGGACCAAATCACCCTGCAACAAGCCCTGGAGGAACTAGAGCAGAGAAAGCTGTGAGCAACAAAGGCTATTCAGCATTAATAACTAGGAAGTCTTTCACTCAGGGAGGGGAAATAAACAGCCCAGACAGGACATGAAGAGAACAAACAGCAGAAGCCTAGTCATTGAAATAAACACTGTCTTGTTTTCTTAATTCCATGCTAATTTCATGGAACCAAGGGACTGGGCTATGGGGAGGACAAGTGTTCATGAGAAATTCTTAGTTTGCAGAGGTGACCTACAATCTGAAAGGGTTTTGAAAACCAGATCCCCATCTCTCACTGTGGTGGCGATAGCATCAGCAAGGACAACAATATTCTGTTGTCCTTCCAGTCTGCCAAACACCGTGGCTAAAATATTGACATTAAGGCATGTCTTGAGGAGGAGAGTGTCTAACCCAAATGCACCATTCAACTGTAAGCACTGGGGCTGCTCATGCAAGGTGCCAAGTGCTCTCGCTTTCTAGGAGTTTAGCACACTCAGCACCACTGCAAGAGGTACTCAGCACCACTGAGCACAGGGCCCTGGGTTAGCCATTTCCCTGTTGAGTCTTGTTAGCAGAAGCATCCTGATGACATGTTTCTCTCCAGTGCGCCCTGTTGTACCGGTCCCATTCACTGTATAGACATGAAAATAAAAACTGTATAGAATATTTGGTTATTTAAATGACACATTTGTGAATGTTCTTAAAACTAGGAGGAAAAGTGATGTACTAACTTTTTAGCCAACATTTAGGACTCTTCTAGAGTAGAGATCAGGCTATAGGAAGTTTCTATCAGGATACACGCACAGTTCATTGTAATAAGACAGTATTTATTTAATAAGATTGTTTTATTCAATATCTGCCTACCAAACAGAGGGAGGAGAACAGAATGTAGAAATAACCTTACTCAGAAGCCACATACACTCTACAGGTTTACAGAGACAAGCCCAGAGCTTTGCCTAAGGGTTCCTATCACTCTTAGTTAGGACAGGCATTTATCAGAGAGCTTTTTTGAGATCATTTTTAAACACTGACATTTTTAAAATCAACTAATAGATGTGAGTGTTTCACCTCCAGTTATTCTCAGCATCAAAGCCAAGAACTCCAATTGTGCATATCACTCAGGCCCAGTCAATACCGTCAATTGCTGGTCGGTAAGTTACATGTAGCATGCTTGATATGAATACAGAGACAAGGTGGGTAACTGAACAACTTCTGTTGGTGAGAGAGCCACACACAACTCCTCTTTGAAAGCTTGTCTCTCTCACCAACAGAAGTTGGTCCGGGAAAAGATATTACTACTTCACCCGTGTTGTCTCTCTAATATCCTGGGCACAGATTACAACTAAATTGCATGAAATAGTCAGTCATGAAATTGCTGAGCTTGGACCTCATATTCTGAGAGCTTGAAAGGTCACATGTCTGGGTCAAAGGCAAATATCAATCAAAAGAGAAAGCGGAAGAGAGAAGCAGAGTCTTAGCGGTGAATGCAAAAGAAAACCAGATTAGATTCTGCTCCTGCCTTTCCGAGAGATTTGCTGCATGACCCCAAGGAAGTCATTTCTCGTCTCTGTGCCTTGTGTTACAAACCTGTAGCATGGGAATAAGAATCCTATCACACAAGGGAGCATTAATGTTTGTAAATCACTCTGAGCTCCTCAGACAGACAGTTCTGTAGAAGGGTATAGTAGGGGTTGCAAGATTCATCCAGTGGGGGCTTCTGCATTGCCATACCCTCATGTATCAAAAAGTAACTTTTTTTAGAAGCTGAATCTTTTTCCTCCCCTCTAGCCTGCTGATGCACAGCACCATCTGTGATACAAACCCCACTTGTTACATAATTCTTACAAAAGCCTATCTTGCTGTCCCAGTCTGACTATCTCGGAAGAAGGAGCAGTCACGGCTGTTACGGTCCAACCGCTTTATCTACAAGCAGTTTTCTGTCCCGCTGCCTCCCTGGCATCCACACTGCCCAGCAGTGCAAGCCAGCCCCTGTGAGACGAGGGAACCTGAGGAAGGAACTGCATCCATTCTGCTCTAATTTGCAAAGGGAACTGTTGCCATTAGCAGCACTGATACATCCTGCAGTCAGCTCACAAGAGCCAACTGTACTTCAAATCTTTATTTTCGGATACCAGTCACAGCCCAGTCTGGTGCCTCCTTCCACATCTCACAGCATCACCTCTTCTCATGCAAGCTCACTGGCAGCTCATGGAGTGGCTGTCCTGTTCCGCAGTGCTCGCTCACTTGGAGGGGTACAGCCCTCATTTCGCTTGTCAATCATCTCTAATGAGCGCAATCATCATTGCTGGTTCTTGCTGCACAAAGCTTCTGAGCAAAGCACATTCTAGCCTCCTGTCCCAAACACAGCCACCTTCATTGCTCCAGTCTGACTTTCAGCCTGTTTCACTTCTGAGGGGAGGCTGTGTCTATACAGCAGAGGACAACAGGAGAAACTGCAAGGAGGAAGATGTGACAGGAAGGAGAATCGACAGGGCAAAGTAGGGCAATCGGCCCGGTATTTTAAGTATCTGTACACAAATGCAAGGAGCCTGGGAAACAAGCAGGAAGAATTTGTAGTACTGGCACAGACAGGGAATAACAGAAACGTGGTGGGATAACTTGCACGACTGGAGCACTGCCATGGACGGATATAAATTGTTCAGGAAGGACAGGCAGGGAAGAAGGGGGGGAGGAGTTGCGCTATATGTAAAAGAGCTGTATGACTAGAAATCTCACTGACTGCCTTGGGTTTATCCCATGTGCAAAATTCACAGGCATCGCCAGCCCAGGAGTGGAGGAAAATTCAGGTGAACATTAACAAGGTGGTGAATCAGGACGCCGAGGCTTGCTAACAACAGAACTCGTGGCTGCTGTCCAACTCCCCCTCACTGCTTCTGCTACATTCTTCTAGGTTCCAACCCTGCTCCCCCCCCCTTCTCTTCTCGTCTCTATCGTACATCTACACTGCACTAATCCTAGCGCGGGGTAGGGAGCACATACGCTACATATCCCCCTAGCGTGGGTATAAATGGGAGCATAGACAGTTAGGCATTGCTCGGGCTAGCGAAGACATGCCAGAACCCTGTGGGCATGTCCCCTACCTGACTCTCTCCGTGCCCAAGCAGTTGCTCCTTCCGCTACGCGGCTATTTTAGCACTATCATGTCCTGCTGCAGTGAACGGCTGTAGCAGCGGGGAAAGATTCTGGCAACAGTGGAAGGCTTCTGCAGCTTCCAACTTCAGGGGAAAGACTCTGACAGCGGGGAAAGGATTTAGCAGAGGGTGCAGAGAGAAAATGGGGAAAGATTGATTGGCGGAGAGGGCAAGAGGGAAAATGCTCTCTCCCTGTTGCTTCCCCCACACCAGAGCCTTTCCCTGAGACCCTGCAGTCTGGATAAAGCTTGCTTTTCACTGCTGCATGTGGCGGTGCCAGGCAGCGTACATAGAGCCTATGCGTTTCCTATTGCTAACTTCAGCCTAGGTTGTAATTTCTGAGCACTTGGCAGCAGCCAGTTCTGCAGTTTCCTCCACTCACATCTTAGCCCCTCGTATCATTTGCCTGCACCTCAACCAACAGTTTCCAGCTTCACCACAACATCCTGTTGCTGACAGTCACAAAGAGCTAACAGCTCTTTACACTGTATTTTGGATTCCGCTTCCTCCTTCTCAGAGTCCTTAAGTTTGCTCCCAAAGCCAGAATTACTTAGCGCTCTTCAGCTGTAGCCCTCAAAATGTGATACAAAGGAAAGTTGGCATAATTATCTCCATTCTTCATAAATTCTGAGAGTTTAAGGCCAGAAGGGGCCCCTAGACCAGCTAGGCTGTCTCCTGTGCACCACTGGCCACAGAATTTCCCCAAGTCACGCCTGCAGTGAGCCAAATAACTTAAGCTGACAAAGACATGTCTTCCAGACAGCATGATCAGAGTGTGGGGATGTGTATGACTAAGCGGAGACCCTGCCTTCCTTACACACATGATCTTCTCAGGCAACTGAGCTTCTGCTTCCTTTCTTAACCTTTGCAGGAAGGGACAAAGCACTTTGTACAAACAACTGATAATCAGAGTCGTTTCTTCTTCATTTAAACTCACCTTTTCTCTAGTTCTGGGGAGAGATGGGGAAGGAGAGACAAGATACAGAGAGGTAAAAGCCCAGATTATCATTCACTTGGCTGAGGAACCTAAATAAATTGGAGGATCTGGGCAAAAAAAACTATCCCAAGATCAGAGAGCTCGTCACTGGAAGAACCAGGAATAGGTCCCCCAGCTCCCATTCCACCACCCTTTCCACTGGATGACACTTTCACTGTTTTTCTGCCTCAGTTCCAGCAAAGGACAATCATCTGCCTGCACATTTGAGAAAGGAAAGTATTGTGACATGTAACATCCCTCAATAAACACGAACATCAGTCAGTTTAGTATCACGTGCTTTCTGATTGTGGCATTTCAGCCAGAGTTCACAATGCTGTTTCAACATGAGATGTTGCTTCTTTCTGTAAAACGGAGTGTGCCTCAGAATGATGCTCAGAAAAGGCAAAAAGAATGAGTATGGGGACTGGATGGGAGAGGGGGAATCTCACTTTGATTCGTTTGGTTGGCTTTCACACATGAAATCAGCTGGTCCAGGAAACAAAGAGACTCCTGGTGATTGTTAACTTGGACTCAGAACCTCCCATTCCTTCCCCAACTATCAGTGTGGGAGAAAGACGTTCCAAAAGGCACAGGATCTCTGATAAGAAACTAATTAAAGTTTAAATGAGTTTCTCTCTCCTATGTACCGGGAAATTCTTCTTAACGATTGCACAGTTCTTACAGGATAACAGAAGCAATCAGAGGACAATAAGGTTCATTCTCATCTCAGTTAGGACAAAGGTCAACTAGTTTCAAAACAAAAAAACAGCTCTGCCGCTTGTAAAACGGGCACAGAACCCAGGTCCTGGCTGGAGGAGGCCCTGTATTTGAATTATGACTAATGAAGAGAAGGTACGTTATGGATTAGAAATTGGATAGAAAACTGCTGCTGTCTCAAACTAGAACCACTGAACACACCTGATTAATTGACTTTCCTGAAAGTTTCCTACCCACACCTTTAATAGGATACATTAGGCCCAGTCTACACGTGATAATGTTTGCCAATGTGGCTATATTGGTGTCGCTCTAGTGTAGACATAGGTTATACTGGGAAAATGGGCTTGGGCAGGTATAGCTTACACCAGTTCCCTGAACAAAAAAGCACTGTTATGGCAGCGTAACTATGGCTATGTACACACTAGAGACGTGTCCCACAATAAAGTTGTTGCGGGACAAGGAAAGCGTTATAATTATACCACTTGCCCCATCCACACAGCACTCCTTGCAACGAAAAAGAGCGTTCACGCGCTTCTTTGAATTTTTGTTACGAGGAGCAGTGCATGGTGGGCACCTATCTCACCATGCTAGGTAGCAGCCAGCAGGGCAGGCAGACAGGTTCCAGCTCCCCGGCCGCAGCAGAGCTCCAGCCGCTCGCGTTGCTGTGCCCCGGTGGCAGCGGGGCTTCAGCTCAGGGCTGTAGACCCCCATGTCAATTTCACTGCTGCAACAAAGCAGTGAAATTGACATATTCCTTCACCTGTCACTTTGGAAATTGATGACTATGACAGCTCCGGTGTCCCAGACTGTCGTTGATTGGCACTCTGGGACATTTCCAGAGGCCAGTTAACACGGAATAAAAGTTACTCAGGATACACACTGGCTCTTTTTTGGAAAAGGTTTTCTGCAAAAGGGCTTATTCCTCTCATTTAGGTTTTATTATTGTGTTACAACACGGCTGTTGTAATGCAAGAAGGAGCTTTCTAGTGTGTACGGTGGTGTTCTTATTGCGCAATAAGGTGACTTATTCTGCAATAAACCCTAGTGTGTACAAGGCCTCAGTCTACACAAAGGCTTTTGATCAGGCCTGGTTTAACCAATG
This sequence comes from Pelusios castaneus, assembly GCA_007922175.1. Lineage (NCBI taxonomy): Eukaryota > Metazoa > Chordata > Testudines > Pelomedusidae > Pelusios > Pelusios castaneus. The sequence continues at coordinate 6,463,633 of ML685848.1, read as the reverse complement.
TGCACTCAGTGCACCTGCACAGAGTCTCTGTCTCAGCGGGCCCCTCGACCTCCAGAAAAAAAAAGCAGAGCACAGCAACAGCACAGCACAGCAACTCCATATAATGCTCCTCAATCAAGTTAGACCCAGCTGCCCCCCTATCACGACCAAGGGCTGGACATGACAAACCTGAGTGGAGTGGAGACGTGTGAGGGCAGGGCGGCGATGAGATTGAGCGGAGCTGGGCAATGAAGTTCAGGAGGGGAGTAATGCGCCAGGGGCATGAGTGAATGGCAAGGAGGATCCTGGAGGTGGTGGGTGAGGGGCTTGGGGTGAGTCATCAGTGGGCTATAGGGCGAGTAGGAAGTTCTGAGGACTATGGTGTGAGGGGTTGGGAACGAGTGGAGAATGTTGAGAGGCAGTGGAAGGCTGTGCAGGTGTTGGGGGACTTGTAGGGAGACTGGGGAGAGTTGGGGGCTGGAATGGTGGGAGGTGAGTTGGGTATGATCAGTGGGATTGAGGGGCTGGGGGCTGCGGTGACCGGATGCGATCAGTTCAGTTGTGTATAACCATGCTACCCTCAACTGTTGGTCAAAGGTGGTGGGTGACTAGGCCTAACAGGAGCTCTGCCCGTCCCCAATCTATTAGCTCATTGACTGCCACCCTCGCGCACATACCCAGCTCCACAGGCAAAGCATGACATACAGCATGTGATGTGGTCCCAGACTCCTCTGTCGTCCTCCTAGCAGGAGGAACCAACGGGCCAAAGCAGTGAACCAAGACCAGCCCAGCACTGTGGGCAAGAACAGAGCCTCCACCACCTAGGCTCACTGTCTAACCCCTGTGCCCAGCCCAGCAAGATAGAAGCAGAACCGCGTTGCCTGGCACGAGCGTAGGATCGGCTCACTCTCAATCCTGCCCCCACCAGACTGTGCTAGGGCCTGGCCCAGCCCTACAATCATTTTCATTGTCTACCTATGTATCTTGTGCTGCTGCTATAGACAGAGTTTACAGAGCCTGGAAAACCACGCAGCCCTCTGACTCTGAGGCCATCTCCTAGAGCCTGATCAGGGGAACTTTTTCCCATTTCTGGTAGGTGGGAGTAACTGCAGAGTGCCGGCCCTGAACAGAACTGAACATGTCCCGCTGTAAGAAACATCATTTATTTTGCTTTCAGAACAGACCAATCAAGTCCAGTTGAAGATGATCCTTTTCGTCACGTCAGTGTGAAAGCAGGAAGAGAGAGAAGTTCCTGCTACAAAGGTTGGTCTTCTTCCCGTTTTGCTTTCTGAGAGTGGGATGGGGAGTTGCCACCAACCATGTGTGAGACAGACCTATGTCCTTCACAGCTGCTTAAACAGACAGGGAGGCCTGTGGCACTTTTAAAGACTAACACATTTATTTATCGCATGAGCTTTCGTGAGAGAAAATCCCACTTTGTCAGACGCTTTGAAGATGGGGAGCTAAAGACATTCTGGAGATGGTAGGTCAGATACTGATATGGATTAGTGCTTTTTTCCAGGGTGTGAGGTGAAGCCACACTACACAAGGCCCTTGCTCGATAAACAATCTTTCGATATTAATTCCCATCCTGTCTCAAACCTGCCTTTTGTTGGACAAATTACTGAGAAAGTGTTGAAGGGCCAACCCCGGCTTGCTACACTGATTTATCTGATCCCCATACTTGGATTCCGTTGGGAAGACAGAACTGAGGCTGACGTATCTGTGACGGCTGATCTTTTAATTGGACACCAGCGTAAGTTGCTTCCACACTTCCTCAGAGTTCTCAGCACAGTTTTTAATACCACTGACCACAAGGCAAAACTTAACTCATCTGTGGGCTCTTAAGGGGGAAGGAGTAGTCCAGCATTGAGTCTGCTTCTTCCTTTCAGAAAGATCCCACAAGGCAGTGCTAAGGCAATTGCTTGTCCTCCCAAGGGTCCTCATAGGTAGGTTCCCACACATTTTCCCTTCACTATATCTTCTCTTAAAGGTTTGCAGGAGGCCACCTGAGCAGAATTCCTGGTGCACAAGACTGCTTTCTCATTAATGTACAAATAATCTTAACTTCAATGAGCTTTTTAATCAATAGCCTCCTTATTCTCCCTGTGCCAGACCACGAGCGGGGTCTGTCTGGAAGAAACTGACTTGCTAGTAGCTCAGCACAGAGAAGAAAGGAATGCTTGTGACTGAGAAGAAAGCTTGGATGCAAAGTGAGCAGATGTGGTGCTTGCACCAGCGACTGAGAGTTTATGACTGCCTTTTCCAACCCCCCCTTCACAGATCTCTGGTGCTCCAGTCCAGTGAGATTAAAGGAACAAGGCAAGATGTATTTATTTTATTTAGCTCCGCTTTGATTTTCTCCTTCTCTATCATGCTTCAAGTAACACAGTGCTGTTGCAATGCTAGGGACTAGGCAGGCTAACCCAATCAATACAGGAAACAGCTGCAGTGAGGTATTAGGGCTACATTGTATGACATGAGATGGTTGGTGGTTGGTTTTTTGTTTTTTTCTCCTGAGAAGACAGGTGCAGGAAGGAAGCAAAGAGATGGGGGCGAGTGATCATGTCAAGTCAAATGCTTCTGCAGAAGCAAAGACCCTGGGGACCCTTCAGAACCACTCAGCGCTCCAAAGAAGAAAAGACCCCATTCTCCAGAATGGGATAAGAAATGCAACATGGTAGTTGTAGTGGAGTCCACAATCCCGGTATGGATCGCAGCAAAGGGAGTGAGACAATCTGGAGAACCAGCTCATCTCAAGCAGAGCAAAGTATCTATCCTATGCAGCCAACAGCTGTTGAGGGATAGATTTTCTTATGTCCTGTAAATGAACGAGGGTTTGTTTCAGGTGTTCTCACCTGACGGAAAACTAGGATCCTTCAAAGTTTGGGATATTTAGAGCTGGAGCTTTGATTTGAAACCCTCTCTATAAAAACTTTCCTCTTAGCTATGATGGTTTGTCCCAGTCTTTAATAAAATGTATGTCTGATTCATGTATGTGTGACTGGTGTGGTGGGCAGCTGGATGTGCATAGGAACAACTCTAGATCAAAAAGAGACAACGGTGGGAGGAGCAGGCATGAGCCTTGAGGATTCTAATATATTAGACATGCAAATGCAATCCAGCTTAATTGCACTAGTGTCCGTGCTGGGCTGAGAAATGCAGTGCAGAAAAAGGGAGAAAAGGAGCCTGACCGGATTGGAAAAGGTGATGAATGTACTTTCAGCAGAATGAAAACAATCAAGGGGACCGGATGGCTAAGGTGACTGGAAAACAAATAATTGATTATATAACACCAGGCTTACCAACCTAAGCCATGGTCTCTTGATTACAGAAGCTCTCTCATCAAGGCCATCTGTCAAAATCCATCAACCCAAAGTTCTTCCTATCTACAGGCTGATTGGCAGTTTGTGTGACATGAACTGCTGCCTTCAGTCCAGTTCCTTGTGAGCAGAGGTCCACATCACACACAGCACCATTGCTTACTGTCTCAGGAATATAGAATCATAGAATCATAGGGTTGGAAGGGACCTCATGAGGTCATCTCGTCCAACCCGCTGCTAAAAGCAGGACCATTCCCACTAAATCATCCCAGCCAGGGTATTGTTTAACCGGACCTTAAGTATCTCCAAAGACGGAGATTCCACCAATTCCCTAGTTAACCCATTCCAATGCTTCACCACCCTCCTAGTGAGAAAGTTTTCCTAATATCCAATCTCGACCTCCCCAGCTGCAACTTGAAACCATTGCTCCTTGTTCTGTCCTCTGTTACCATCGAGAAGAGCCTAGCTCCCTCCTCTTTGGAGCACCCCTTAAGTAGTTGAAGGTTGCTATCAAATCCCCCCTCAGTCTTCTCTTCTGCCTAGTTCCTTCAGTCTTTCCTCATACGTCATGTGCCCCAACATCCTAATCATTTTTGTTGCCCTCCACTGGACTCTTTCTAATTTGTCCACATCCTTTCTGTAGTGGGGAGCCCAAAACTGGACACTGTGTTCCAGATGCAGCTTCACCAGTGCTGAATAGAGGGGAATTATCACATCCCTCGATCTGCTGACAACGCTCCTACTGATGCAGCCCAATATGCCATTGGCCTTTTTGGCAACAAGAGCACACCATTGACTCATATCCAACTTCCCGTCCACCATAACCCCCAGGTCCTTTTCTAGAGTGCTGCTACTTAGCCGATCGGTCCCCAGCCTGTAGCAGTGCATGGGCTTTTTCCACTTTGCACTTGTCCTTGTTGAACCTCATGAGATTCCTTTTGGCTCAATGCTCCAATTTGTCTAGGTCTCCCTGAACCCTGTTTCTGCCCTCCAGCGTGTCTACCATTCTCCCCAGCTTGGTGTCATCCACGAACTTACTGAGTGTACAATCTATCCCATAATCCAGATCATTAATGAAGATGTTGAAAAACGACCAGTAACCACTCATTACTGGTTGCCAACTAGACATCAAGCCATTGATTTCTACCTGCTGAGCTCGATGATCTAGCCAGGTTTCTATCCACCTTATGGTCCACTCGTCCAACCCATACTTCCTTAACTTGCCGATGAGAATGCTGTGGGAAACTGTATCAAAAGCCTTGCTAAAGTCGAGGTATATCACATCGACGGTTCTTCCCGCATCCACAAATCCAGTCATCTCATCATAGAAGGCAATCAGGTTGGTCAGGCACAATTTGCCCTTGGTGAATCCATGCTGACTGCTTCTGATCACTCTGTTTTCCTCCAAGTGTTTCAGGATGGATTCTTTGAGGACCTACTCCATGATTTTTCCAGGGATTGAGGTGAGGCTGACTGGTCCGTAGTTCCCCGGATCCTCCTTTTTCCCTTTCTTGAAGATAGGTACTATATTTGCCTTTTTCCAATCCTCCCGAACCTCCCCTATTTGCCACGAGTTTTCAAAGATAATGGCCAGCGGCTCTGCAATCACTTCATAGAATCATAGACTAAAAGGGATGGAAGGGACCTCATGTGTCTAGTTGGCAACCGGTAACGAGTGGAATGCTCCAGGGGTCGGTCCTGGGGCCGGTTCTGTTCAACATCTTCATTAATGATCTTGATGATAGGATAGACTGCGTGCTTAGTAAGTTCGTGGATGACACCAAGCTGGGGGGAATGGTAGATACTCTGGAGGGCAGGGACAGGATCCAGGGAGACTTGGATAAATTGGAACACTGGGCCAAAAGAAACCTCATGAGCTTCAACAAAGACAAGTGCAAAGTCCTGCACTTAGGATGGAAAAATCCCATGCACTGCTACAGGCTGGGGACCGATCGGCTAAGTAGCAGCGCTGTAGAAAAGGACCTGGGGTTATGGTGGACGGGAAGATGAATATGAGCCAACAATGTGCCCTTGTTGCCAAAAAAGCCAATGGCATATTAGGCTGCATCAGTAGGAGTGTTGCCAGCAGATCGAGGGATGTGATAATTCCCCTCTATTCGACACTGGTCAGGTTGCATCTGGAATACTGTGTCCAGTTTTGGGCTCCCCACTACAGAAAGGATGTGGACAAATTAGAAAGAATCCAGCGCAGGGCAACGAAAATGATTAGGGGGCCGGGGCACATGACTTATGAAGAGAGACTGAAGGAACTAGACTTTAGCCCACAGAAGAGAAGACTGAGGGGGGATTTGATAGCAACCTTGAACTACTTAAGGGGTACTCCAGAGAGGAGGGAGTTAGGCTCTTCTTGATGGTAACAGAGGACAGAACAAGGAGCAATGGTTTCAAATTACAGCTGGGGAGGTCAAGGTTGGATATTAGGAAAATCTTTCTCACTAGGAGGGTGGTGAAGCATTGAAATGGGCTCTCTAGGGAGGTGGTAGAATCTCCATCTTTGGAAATATTTAAGGCTCGGTTAGACAAAACCCTGGCTGGGGTGATTTAGTGGGAGTGGTCCTGCTTTTTAGCAGGGGGTTGGACTAGATAGATGACCACGTGAGGTCCCTTCCATCCCTATGATTCTATGATTGAACAGACCATGGACTTGTTTCTCCCCCAGGGAGGTGGTCTCTCCAGGGTATTGCACAGATGCTTCGGAAAGGAGTGGCATGTTGGCAAAGCCTGCTCTGAGGTTGTCCAAGCAGTACACAATATGGGGGATACATAATGCATTTTGGTTTCAAGGCTGTCAATCCAACATCTTTTATGATCAGTACCTAATTTATGAAACTTTAAAAAAAAAAACCCAAACCACACATTCTCAGCCTTGTGTGCTTTGACTATGGCTTTGTGTTCAATGCTGGTGAAATCTGGTGGCAGTCAGCAGGAGATACGCAAGCTACACAGAGCAGCTTGCGTATCTCCTGTCAACTTTCTAACTGTTATGTAGCATGGTGTCCCCACTCTTTGCTCAGATGGGAAATGCTCTCCCTTCGATGCAGTGTTAATCTTTTTGCAGGGGTGAATTGACACCATCAACTCCCAGATTGATTGAGTGGGTCTCCATTGCCACTCAATCAATCCCACAGAATCAATTCGGCAGCACCAACAATGCCACCGTGAATGCAGACTTATTATTTGCTCCAACCCTTCCTGCCCCTCCCTTCCTTTGTCTTTCCATACAGTTCATCTCCACATTCCACTGAAAGATTTACATAACAAGATTTTTGGGAAAAACAGAGAATTAACACGATATTTGCATCCATCCCATTGCTTTGCTCACTCTGCTTGTATGTGCCGAGAAAGGGCCCCCAATTTTCAATGGTTACTAGGTACTAAACAGATTAAAAATAATACTAAATTATATGTTTGTACAGTGGTTAGCAAAACGGGACTCAACAATCTGTTGGCCCATGGGCTTTACTGTCATAAATATGATGAATAATAATGTTTAGAGTTAACCCTAATGAAAAAGCTTTGTATAAACAGTGCTAAAGAATTTCACAGACTGTAAAATATGTCCATATAATTGAAAAGCCCAGCCACTGCTTTTGCTTTTTCATAACCACTGTGTCCAGCTCTTTCCTAATTGGCAAATAATCAAACTATGTAACTAGAGTATCAACATGATATTGAGATAGGACCGGTGATAACTTTGCTGGGTAACCAGTGGGTGAGCAGTTGACTGAGGGAGGGGGAAGAGATCATTTCATTATTATTATTTGGTTTTTTTGAGTACCACACATTGTATCCAGGCAATGCCACATAGGAAATTGGAGAAGGAACTGGAAGAGAAGTGAGCTCTTGTGTGATTTGTTTGGCTTTTTAATATCTCATTACAAAAATCTATTTAACAAATATATATATAGGGCTATTCAAGATCACGCCAGGGTTTTGTGTAGCAGGAAGTCTGGTATAAGAACCTTCTAATTTAATAACAAAAGTGAGGAAAAAAAAAATCCCAAATCCTTTAACTTCCTTCCCCATCTCGGTCCTCTGTAGCCCACACAGTATGTTCCTCTGCTGCATGCTGCAGCCAATCTCTGGGCAGGGAGGATGGGGCTGGCTCCAAAACTGCCTTCAGTACTACCCCAAGCAGCAAAAAGTCAGAGCTCAGAAAAGACTTTGGGTTTTCCATTACCATTCCATATGGTAAAACTAATCAGCAAAAAACACATCGGAAAGGGCTTTTCATTCTGTGTGACTAGCTTATCACTGATCCTTTCACTGTAACCTTTGTCCTTCTTCACTCATCCCCCATGGCTGTTTATTATTCTCCATAATCTAAGAACTACATTGTAAGCTCCTCAGAACAAGGGCCATGCCTTTGTGTTTATTCTGTAAAGCACCCAGCACCCATTGTGGGATGGTGCAGTGCTTCTCTTCTACATAGCATCTTACCTCTACTGCACTCATCAACATAGTATCTGAGCACCTTCTGCTCTTAACCAATGGGACTGACATCTGTCAGATGTTCCTGTTCTCTCAAGGATAATAGTGGTGCTCGAAACTTGGAAATATCCTGTAAAATGCACAACTGGACCCATCAACTTCATTTCCCACTGCCTCTGGCCAATTAGCTCAACTGACATTTTGCACTAGGTTGTTTGTATAGTTAGCACACTGTGTGGACAATATTATTCATTATATTATGGTAGAGCCGAGGGGCCACAGTGGTATCAAGGCCACGTTATGCTAGTCACTGGACATGCATGTAATAAAAGGATGATCCCTGCCCCAAAAAGCTTACAGTCTATCACTTCTGGGGGTCAGAGAATGGGACAATCAGGATAACAGTGTTTCACAGCATTTAAGGCCAGAAGCGACTACTAGATCATCTAATCTCACCTCCTGTGTAGCACAAGCTATTAAATTTCACCCAATTCACCTTATATTGAGGCTAATAACTTGGATTAAACTGAAATATTTCAACTCCTGAGGAGACTAACCTATTGTGTGGCCTGGGCATAAAGGCCATTACCTGAGACCCCCTACAATGGCAGGCTATTGGGTACATGAAATATGCTGAGATGACTCTAGGAAAGCTGTGTTCCATATTGCAGAAGAAGGAGAAAAACCCAACAGTCTCTGCCAATTCCACATGAGGGAAAATTCTTGCCCAACTCAACTCTGGCAATCAGTCTGACCCAGGGCCACCCCGGGGGGGGGGGGTTGGGTGGGTGAACGGGGTGATTGCCCTGGGCCCTGCGGTTACGTGGGCCCCGCACTATCCCGCTCGCAGCGGGGCAGTGCAGGGCTTGCTCGCCGCAGCTGCAGCCCCATCTCCCACGGCCACCCCGCTACCTTCAGCAGCAAGCCGGGCCGGGCCGGGCCAGCTATGCCCCACCCCTGGGCTGGCCCTCCCCACCCCCAGGGCAGAGCAGGCAGGCCCAGGGGCGGCACACATGGGGTCCGGCGTCTGGGCCTGGCTGCCCCACACAGCCAGCTCCCCGGGCCACCTGGCTTGGGGCCGGGGCCACCGGCTCCCTCCCACAGGCGGCCACCAGGGCTGGGACCGGAGCTGGCTCCGGCTTCCACCCCCCCTTGCCCCGCAGGCGGCTTTGGCTTCCTGGCCCGAGGCCAGGACCCGAGCCGGAACAAGGCAGGCGGCCTCGGCCTACTGGCCTGGGGCCAGGGTCAGAGCCGGCTCCCCTCCGCAGGTGGCCTCCCGGCCCAGGGCTGGCTCCCTGGGGGGCGAGGCCCTGCTTTGGCCAATTGGCCCTGGGCCCCGCTCCCCCCACGGGATGGCCCTGCTCTGAGCTTGATCATGTGAGCAAAACTCACTAGCCAAGCATTTGAGAAAACAGGTTCTCTGCAACACCCCAGGGTACTTGTTCATCTCATCTGGGGTCCTGTGTAGAGATGTGGCCAATTCCTGATGTTTAAAGAAAGGTGAAACACTCCTCTGTCCCTGCCAAGAATACATCTGGCCAACTGTGAATACAGAGTGGGCTAGGTGAAATTCCTTCATGACCTCTGCAGTTGTCTGTCTGAAACCTTGAAGCTGAATTTGGTTATGCTCAATCCCTTAATGCAGAGCTGCAAGATCACGGTAAGGGCAATGTAGCGCTTCCTGTTATCTCCATGGCCCATGGAGAAATGGATGAACAGATGAATTTATAGAGTCACAGACTTCAAGATGACCCCCAGACAATCCAGCCCAACCTCCCACAATCTCTCTGCTGCCTTGGCTGTAGAATTTCTCCCAGAAAGCTATCTGATCTCACCTTAAAGACTCCAAGCGATGATAAATTCACCACTTCCCCTAGTAAGCTGTTGCAGTGTATCTGTTCCTTCCTGCTAGGCAGTTACATTTCATTTCAAGGTTCCACTTGTTCAACTTCAGCTTCCAGCTACTGGTTCTTATTATACCTTAGTCACAAAGGCTATGTCTACACTTACTAAAGTTAGTTCGAAATAGTTAATTTGAACTAACTAATTCGAACTAATTTTAGGTCGTTCGAATTAACTTAATTCGAACTAGAAAAATTTAGTTCGAACTAAGCAAGTGCCATTCATGGCACTTGCTTAGTTTGAATTAGAGAATTGCATTGAGTTCAATGGGCCAGTTAGTTCGAACTAAGCAATTAGTTCGAACTAACATGGCCACATTGGTTAATGTGAACTAACTAGTTCGAATTAACCCTTAGTTCGAACTAACATGGCCACATTGGTTAATTCAAACTAACTAATTTGAATTAACCCTTAGTTCGAATAGCATATTCAAATTTATTAGTTCGAATTAAGGAAGCCCTTAATTCGAACTAATGAAAGTCTAGTGTAGCCATGGCTTTAGTTAGTTCGAATTAAGCTTCCTTAATTCGAACTAACTTGCCAGTGTAGACATAGCCAAAGGTTGAAAAGCCCCCTCCTTATCAGTTACCTTTTCCATGTCAATCCTCATAACCTCTGCTGAGAATCCTAACAAAGATCAATTTTGATAAGCTTTTTTTTAATTTGTTTTTTGGGGTTTTTTTTGCACAGATGAAACAAATATTGGAAGATTTACCCAGAGCCCCACTGTGCTCTGGGGTCAGGCGCTACCATCCAAACCATCAGCAGCATTTGCCTTGACAGAAGCCAAGTCTCCTATCTGAAAGAGAGATGAGCCAAAACAAAAACCACTTATTCAGTCTCCCTCACCCTCTTGACCTGGATCAAGTGGGATCCATATGCAAATTACTCCTAAATTGGACTTTGTTTTTTCCAAACCAATAAAGCTGTCTGACTAGGAGGTTTAGCAAAGCCAAAACTGCCCTTGTTTTGCCAATTTCTTTTACATGTGTGGCCCATATGGATCTCAACAAGAATATATTTGCCCTATTTGGGCAATGCACAGTTGTCATTAAAATATCCTCACCACCATTTACAAGCATATTTTTTGTATTGGACTGTTTGACACTTGTTCTTTTACATAATGAATAGAAAACTGGAGAAAACGTGGTGGAAGCAGCCAATTAAACTTTCTGCAAAGAAGATCTGATATTAATTATTATGAGACATTATCACTCAAAAGATAATGTAGGCTGTAATCCATTCTACTTCACTTGTAAAATGAAGAAATACAATCTGCAATTAACACTTAGAAACTTGGCCAGGATTGTAGAATGAGAAATTGGACCACTATCTCTATTCTGCCAAACCAAGCTTAAAAACTGGCAGTTTACTCAGGGTACATGAGGGGAGAAAAATATTTAGGAATCACCAAAATAAAGAAAACAACTAGAGATACTTGGAGAATAGACATGTTAAAACAATTGCAGTAAAGTTACAGAGAGAGTGGCTAAATTTAAACATCTGGGGAAAGTTAATGTTCTAAAGATTGAGGCAGCCCCACAATCTAAAGATTGCTACTAAAAGTCTCACTGGAAATGCCAAAACATCTGCTTTATTAATAACAATATTTTCAGCAATCTGAAACAAACATGGGGAAAAAAAGATCAAAATGAACTAAAAGGACACACCAGTCAAAGAACAGGAGAGAGGAAAGGCTACATTTTAAATGACATACAATGGCTTTTAAATGTGACAGACACCGTATTGGTGTAAAGCGGAATACTGTGGGGATGCTCATTTGGGAATCCAGCACTGGGCAGCTCTGCCTAAATCATGTCCAGATTTACTCATCTAGAGTCTAACTGACAGCATGTGGAACGGCATTGAAATCAGTGGGCGTCCCTGTGGACTTGCCATCCATGGCAGGAATCTGAGACTATCTAGAACACCAGTTCCCAGCTGAGGCGTGTGTATATGGGCGTGGGGAAGTTACACGTTGCTTAGCAGACGGAAAGCGGTGAAATGTACACAATGAGTGGGCAGAAGGTGTGAACTCATCCGGTTAGTCCCATGGAGCCAAGTACATCACTAAACAAAACTACCTCCTTTGGCTATTGGGAGCCTAGGCAAAGACCCATTGCGGGGCCACCTATAAGCCCGCAAGGACCCCCTATAGGCTCCTGTCTGCAGCCCCACTTCCCCTGCCTCCAGCCCACCTCCTCCCAGCTCCCCTCCACATGGCCCCAGCCCCCTGACAGCTCCTCCTCCTCAGAGGCAGACGCAGCTTTTGGGGTAGATGAAGCAGATGATGGGCCCCCTTATTGCTCGGGGTGCGAGGCGTGTGCCTGCTTCGCCGACCCCAAAAGCCACCTCTGCTGCCATGCCCTTTCGTTTAAGGGCGAATCGCTCATCGACACCAAACAGGCAGCAGGTGGTTTAGGAAAACGGGAACCAAAAGTAACCTTCCAGAAGGTGCTTTCCAAGAAAGGTCGACCACTGGGAAGCGCTAAGGGAAGAACCTGTGCCCGCCTGCCAGCCAAGGGATGGATCGGCTGATCTCTCCAAGCAGAGAGACTCCTGCTGACTAGTGCGCCCAAGCCCCACAAATGCCATGGGGCTGGGGGACCTGTGCCCGGCTGTATATCTTGTGCGCCACCCGTGCCCTAGCACCGCTTCTGCCAAGCAGCCCAGGAAAGGGCAGCGCTCCACAGCTCACCCAGCCAAGTGCCCGCCCAGGGGCTAAGGCCACTTGCCCCGTTGGAGGGAAGGGAAGCACCACTGCCCTATATCTCCCCTCCCCCCCCGACAGGCGATCGCCCCCAGCTTCCTCCCGGGGGGAGGTCTCCCCCATGTGCCCCCTACCTGGATGAAGTGCTCCAGAGCCGGCCCCTGCAGACACGTGTAATTGGCCAGCAGCTCCCACCTGTCGTGCAGCAGGCGCTGAGCCGACTGGCGCTCGACCGGCCCCTCCAGCGCCCAGAAGGCCGTGCTGCCCAGCAGCAGGTAGCCCACGTAGGCCAGCAGCAGCAGCAGGGTCCGGGGCAGCCGCCAGCGCCGCCCGGCCACGGCGTCCCCCTGAGCCCGGCACATCGCTCCGCGACTCGCCTCGCCCCTCCCCGCACTCAGCTCCGGAGACAGGCAGGGGCGGGATCCGGAGGCAGGGAAAGGGCGCTGCTTGGGGGCGGCTCCGATTTAGCCGCGGGGTGGGGCCCCTCCACACGGGGCTAGGGATCCCTGGGGTCTACCCGCTCCAAACGGGGGAGGTGCACCCAGCCTCCAGCCCCGTCCCACTGATCTGGGGATCAGGAGCCTCTGGCCTCCCCAGGATAAGAGGCATGGAGTCCCCAGTTCAGCCTTCCCCTGCCCTCCCTGCGTGCTTTCTGGTCCAGGCCCCTGGGGATGTAGTTACTGGGTCCTGGAAGCAGACTCTAGGGCAGTGTTTCTCAACCTTTAGTGGCCCGGGAAAACCTAACGGTATTCATTACTTTTCATGAAACATCTGTTGAAAATGTTCTCCAAAAAGCCTGTAAAAGTGGTGGGAGATTTAAAATGCCCCAGCCGCTGCAAAGCTTCCAGGTGTGTGTCGGCGTCCGTCACCATGCGCCTGGAAGGTTTGCTGGGACTGGGGCATTTTAAATTGCTCCTTCCTTCCTCAGCACCCCTAACCCTGACCTGGAGGAGTCAGGGTGGGTCATGGACCACCTGCACTGTGTCTGCGGAGCACCAGCCGAGAAATACTAATCTAGGGAGACCAGAGAGTAAGTGTGAGACATTGGGTTGGGGGTAGAAGGGAACAGGCACCTACATAAGAAAAAGTCGCTAGTTCTAGAGGGGTAGCTGTGTTAGTCCATTTACTGCAAAAACAATGGAAGTCCTGTGGCACCTTAAAGACTAACAAATTTCTTTGGGCATAAGCTTTCATGGGCTGCAATCTACTTCCATCTGACAAAGTGTATCAAGCTCACGCAAGCACAACACTTGCATCATGCCTCTGACGATGTGGGTTGCAGCCCACGAAAACTTATGCTCGAAGAAATTTGTTAGTCTTTAGGTGCCACAGGACTCTCATTAATATTGGGGCTATCTCTATAAAATCAAGACATCTGGTCACCCTATTGGGAACATGGCCATAATTCCCATGGGCTAGGGCTCCAAGTCATATTAGAAGTTCCTTGAGACTCCCTTTCCACTTTGGCACAGCACTTTTCTGAGCTGTGCCTCTGGGTGTCCTTTCCAAAGCTGGGTCACTTCATCCCAAGTGGGGATGGGGTCATGACAATTCCGAGCATGCAGAAAATGGTTTCCCCGACAGTGTGACCTCACACTTACTCTATGCAAGAGGTCACATTGCAGGGGGATGCTATTTTGTTCTACAAAATGGAGCCCTCCCTGCAGTATGATCTCGCAGGCCCTGTATGCGTGTGAGATGATGTAGTCCAGAGGATGCCGTTTTGTAAAGCAAAATGTGGTGTTACCTTGCATATACAGTGCATGTGAGGTCACACAAAAGCACGGCTGTCCCAAGGGAGGGGCAGGGCCCAGGGCCAATCGGGATTTGCTCTTTCCTTGGGCTGGGTGCTCTACGCTGGGGGTGGGGTGGGCCAGCCTAGAGGCCAGGATCTGCCCTTCTGACCCTCCCCTTGTTGCCGAAGGCAGCGGAGAGCAGTGTGGCAGTGTGGGGGCAGCCCTGCACAACAGGAAGGGACACCATTTTTAAATGGCAATTTCTATGCTGTCTGGGATAGTGGGAAACAACACAACTGAAAATGGGGCCATGCAGGGAAAATGTTTGGGAAGGACTGCTGTAGAGTTAAGTTGCTCAGAGGCATTTCTTCATAAAACAAATATTACACATCCAAAGAAATTAGTTAAGGCAACATTCACACCCAACACACAAGCAGCCTCTGAGCCGTAAACCACTACTACAGTGACATTCAACCACACCAGCAGTATAATAGTCTCTCATACACTCACTTTCCGTTCAACAATACCATCACCCTCGGTACGTGTGTCAAAGAACTGAAAATTGCACTGCTCAGTGCACAGCCTTATCTCTTACTTTCCATAGCTCTGTTATTTAATAATCACACGGGCGTTACAATCCTAAAATTAGAATTGTATTGCCTACACCCACCAAACCCTGAAGAGAGAAATGAGGTTACAGCCAATATTTCCTGTCTCATCAAAAGCAAAGACACATTTCTATTGTATTTTAAAATTTTGACCATAGAAAAACTAGATCAGCTGCACAATGCATGCTGTCAAACCTAACCATCCACATAGATCACTGAAATATACTGATGCCATTTCATTATGAACTTTGAAACATATTATTCAGCATTATGGTTGCTAATGTGAAGATTATATAAAACAACCCTATCAGGTGTGAGTTCTCGTTTTCTGCTGAGAAGTGAGCCCATTTTCAAATCTAAATCAGGAATTCCTATGTTAGAAGGAACTAGGGGGGAAAAGGATTAGGCTTACCCTAAAAGCTCCCAAAGCAGCCACTTAAAATACTGATAATTCATAAACTAATTGATAGATTAACATGAAAATCCCCAGAAAGATCTTTCTGCACTCAGAAGGTAAGACTTGGGCCACACTGCTGGTAAATTTCTATGTAGAGTAGCTTGCATATTTCCTATCAACTTCCTAACTTCTACTTATTGTGGCACCCCCACTTTGCTGTGCCGATGGGAAATATCCTGCAGTTGATGCAGCCTTACTCTTCTTGTGGGGATGGATTCACACTGTCGACTTCCGGGTTCAATTGAACGGGTCTCCACTGCCACTTAATCAATCCCACAGAATTCATCCTGCATTGTCAACAATGCTGCCAGCAATGTAGAGACATCCTAAGTGTTGTTAAGCTGACGCAGACACACTGTGTTAGGGATTCTTAGCCTTTCTTTCATTTAGAATCCAAAAAACATTTCGAGTTTACTGTCAAAATTCCTCAAACATCACACCAGACACAAGATTATGAGATTGGGGCCATGGCAAAACATTGCAGGTGGTCTATCGGTGCGGGGGGGAGGGAGCGATGATGTGTCTGGTGCTGTGGGATGGCAGAGAGGTTCCTGGGTTGGGGAGTCCCATAGGATGGGGCGGCTGGTGGGCTTATGAGTTACAGGGCTGGTGCTGACATAGTGGCCTGCTGTGGGTTGGAGTGGGTGCTGCAGCTGCTTCCCGGCCCATGTATCCACACAGTGCTCAGCTCCGAGGCAATCCTGTTTACATACCTTTTGTAATATCAGCTCCACAACTTCAGGAATGCTGCTTCCCCTGCACCAGAGCTGAACATTTGGCTGGATATTGAGAGATCTCCACTCTGTACAGGCAGCCAGCAGCAGGAACAAGGAGAGGGCAAATTGTTCCTTCCCTGCCTTCCCCTGGGAGCTAGTGTCCATACCACAAGAATGCCTGTCTAAATCAATCAAATCATATCAATCAGTCAAGCATGTGGCGTCATAGAACCAAAACCGCTTGTGAAACAGGGTCAGTTCAAATGAATCTTCTGATGTGAAAAAAAAAGTTTAGAAATTGTTGAAATGGTTCTTTGACATTTTCAGAATGAAGCGTTCCAATGTTCTGGTTTGAAATGACTTGTTGGAAAGAAAGAAAACATTTCAAAAATCATTGCAGCAGAATATTTCAGTTGACCTAAACCAACTTGGCTTTTCCCAGTTCAATTTTGAGATTTTTGTCCGGCATGGGGATGATACAGATTTTCAAATTCTTCACAATAATTGTGGGATGGGAAAATTATTTGCTGCTCAGCTCTATTCAGAATTATGTAGGTGGTAATGGAAATGGACAAAAATCATGGCATTGTTGCTCTTTGGCAAAGTCAGTGGCATTTAATGGAGCCATTCGCTGGTAGGACTGGGCTGAGGTAGTGGAGACTCCAGTGGTCAACTGCCAGGAGGCTGGGGGATGGATAGCATAGCAGACACCTTCCCAACGTGTAATGCACGTTTTCTATCCCCAGTCTAGTCATCTTTGCACCGGGCTAGCAGATTTTATGGCAGGCAGCACAGTGAAAGGTGCGTTATACACCTGCCTTTAGCCTAGGTGGTTTGTGATGATTAGATTGGGCCAGGAAGGTGTGGAAGACAGGAGGGGTAGGATGCACTCTTGATCAGATGCACAGGTCAGTACAACTTTATTTTGGTGCCAGATCATGCAGTAAACTGCACCTCAAAAGGTTCTATAGAGCTAGATGATACAGGGAAGGATATAGTATAAATTACATAAGACAGTGGTGTAAAGATAGCATATAATGACTATAAGTGAGCATTTCATCTGAGGAAGAGAAAAGAATGGTTATAGGTAAGAGAGATTTTAAAAAATATGGAGAGCTAGCTAACCCACAGAGATACAAGACAGCTGTTCCAGATGGCAGAAGCTACAAAGCAGAAAGTTCTTGCCCTCATGTAGGAGATGGTGTGAAAGGACAGAGGGAGAATCAGTGCTAAGAGAGTGGAGGCAGATGAGAGCTGTGAGGTAGCAGCAGCAAGATCAGAATGAGGTGTAGGAAGGGGCATGGATGGTGTCACGTGACTTACTGAGCAAGTCTAATAACTGGGAGCTGTCCACAGTTATAACCCAGCGGTTCAGACTTTAAATATCCACTCTGGAGTCTCCAGGTGCCAACCACCAATGGGGACACCAGGCACCGGATAAGATGCAAGATCAAGCCTTTGTTGTGAATCTCCTCAGAGCACAGCAGAGCTTCAAGTCTTCTGCACTCTTTTTTTCCAGGCAGCACAATTTGCTGTAGATTTTATAGACATCTTCCCCACAATGAAATATCAAAATGCTAGTTGAGGGGTTCTCATATAGCGAGCTGTAATCAATAAATTAGGGCCACTCCTGGTTAACTCAGGTTTTATTTTGGCCACACTGTACACAAAGCTTCCATTTATAACAGGTTAATAAATGATTAACATGTTATTAGTATGTCACATACAGAAGTATCATATGTTGTAATGGTTACAAGCATATCTGTAGAAGATCTTATTGATGATTTGATATACCCTGTCAACCTGCTGGACTCTGTAACCATTGATTAGCCCTTTATTAAAACACCTATGAGACATTTATTAACCCTTTATAAAGATTGTTGTATATGTGACTCATATTTCTGTGTTTCAGTGATGGAATTGTTTCCGACAAGTGGGATTTCTGTTTTGTTTTCCCACCTCTTTGACTGACGTAAGAGCTGTTACTCCTGCTTGACATTCGAGAAAGTCAAACTCCCTGTTCTCACAAAAGAATGCCATTCATGTAACAGAGAGCAGAATTTGGAATGGGAGGAGTCTGCCAGCTTTGCTTGGGGCTGAATGGACAGTGCTGACTTTGTGTAGCCCAGGATATCTTCTTAATGAATGGGCCTGAAGCAAGTACTGCACATTGGCAAAGGACTTCTGAACTGGCAGGAAACAAGGAAGTCTATTTGCTTCAACAGTCACTTACCAAGGGACTTGGGAAATGGGCTGAGATCAGAATGAGCTATCAGCTATCTGTTTAGTTCAGATGAAGTTCTTGCAATGCAGACAGCTCTGAAACAGACAGTGTTTCTAAACAATTTTAGGGAGGAGTTTTTCAGCCCAGCTAGAGGACTATAGAAATGTAATCACCGAACAAAGAGGAGAAAGCCTGCCAAAGAAGTTTCAGAAAAAGCTTAATTTGATGAATGTGGTTAAGCAGGTGATCAGGACTGTTCATGTGTCAGTTTGGAAGTGAAGGGTAATTTCTACCCACATCGTTCAGTTCAGCTCCCTTGATATTCCCACCCTAGTTTTGGGGCACTTGCCATGGATTTCTGAAAGCCAGAGATCAACAGAGTTCAGTTACAGTAGATAAAGATCAAATCAGAGGGATGGTAATTAATTATTTCAGGGGCATTTGCATAGGGGAGATCGTTGAGTAGACAGAGAGTGGTGAATACTGGGATATTTGTTTTATAGTTCCACTCCCTCAAGGTTTTTGTTTGGTCTTTACACTATGAAGGGCTTTCCTTTCTTCTGAAAATATCTTCTCCCTTGGAAATGGTCTGCAATCTGTGGTTTAGATCCAGCAATCTTTTGCCCAGAAAGCTTGCTTGGTGAGTGTGAGATGGATGCGGGGAAGCCTGGCTTTTTCTAAAACGCTCTCCATGAGCCTTTCTCAGCTAGGTATGTGGATTCTGGGTTGATCAGGGTCATCCTCCATCTTTGTAACGCCTTCTTCTGCTGTGCCAGGCTTGTGCCACTTTAGCTGAAGGAATTTTTCCATCAGATCAGCTCCCAGGTTAAAAACCAGAGCAAGCCAGGCCAAGCCAAAAACAATCCAGATTGCCGCCAAGCTCCTGTACATCGAGATGTAGTGCTTGTTGGGATCTGTGCCTGAAAAAAAAACATGAAACTTCACATATTAGACTGGACCCCTGGGACTGACAAACAACAGGCCAATGGGTCACAAACCACACATAACCTCAAGCAAAGCATGCATGATCTACTCTGTCATGTGAGCTACACGCATTCCACATATGAAATGTACTGTATGTGGGCATATGTCCTAGAATGATTCACTTGTTTGCTTGCTCAGGCCTGGCCTACACTAGAAAATTAGATCGGCATAACTATTGTGAAAAATCCACATCTTTAACAAGCATAGTTAAGCTGACCTTAGCCCCCATATAGACAGCAGAAGAATACTTCCATCGACATAGCTATTGTCTCTCGGGGAGATGGATTACCTACGCCAGTGGGAGAATCCTTCTGGTCGGCATAGGTCAGGTCTACTCTTACGTACTACAGCTGTGCCACTGTAGGGTTTTAAGTGTAGCTGTATCATCAGTGTCTGAGGTTGGAGTAGATAGGATCAAAATTTTAAGGCTCCCGTTCCATACAGAACTACAGGCTAGGAACTTGCTGCTTTATTTAACTGCTTACAACAGGTGAGGGGAAAACTCCCACTGACTGAACAAGAAGTAAGAGTATGATGGAGCATGCCTCCCTCTCAAAATACCCAATCAACCTTATCATGAGCACTTACTATACCTGCTATACATTTGGTAAACAGGACAAGAAAGTGATGCGATTGATTCACCCAATTTGTGGCATCTCCATGCAATCAAGCTGTTCATTTCATCAAACTTCAGCTAACATGTGCTACTTAACCTTAACCAGGGTTATATAAAAATATTCATTCTAGCCTGTGCTGATACGAAATAACCATGTTATAACACTATTAGAAAGGCATGTTTTAGTCTATATCTTGGTTCTCTAACATGTTAGAATATTGCTTTAGCTACGAACATGGTTTATTACATCCAGAGTTATTTCTGTAGCATGCAGTATGCCTGAGTTCTGAACAGAAAGGATCAGATATTATTTGCTGAACACATTACCAAACAAATAATGCCATTTTATGCATGGGGGTGGGGAGGTGGGAAGAGGAGGGGAGTCATTGGCACTCATAAGACATTTCTAGAGAATGAAAGGTCAGTGCATCCGCTAAGTAGTATTCCAGTCAGCAGCTTCACCTAGGCTCTAAGGGTGTGTCTACACTTGTAAATTAATTCGACTTAAGCTTGCTTAAGTTGACTTAATTTACCCTGCATCTACACTACAGTTTCCTTAAGTCGACTTAAGGAAAATTAAGTCAACTTTATTAAACCTAGATTTAGTTCGACTTAAGGCTTAAGTCGACTTCCGAGAGTCGACTTAAGCCAGTGTAGATCTGGGGTAGCCCTAAGTCAACTTAGGGCTAACCCAGGACTGCACCACTGCCCTCCCTGCTGGGCGGGGACAGGGACAGAGGGGGAGCCTGTCAGTGTCCCTGTCCCCCTTTGCCCCATTGTACCTATGTACAATGGGGCAAAGGCTGAGCCCCCTGGCATTGGGCAAGGGGTGCCCCTCCTGCCCCCGTGGACCTGCCCTAGGTCCCCCTAACCCCTAGAAATCGACCTAGGCATCCAGTGTGGACGCTCTAGGTCGACTTCGTAAGTTCCCCCCAAAGTCAACTTAAAGCTTAAGTGTAGACGCACTAAGTCGACCTAAATTTTCAAGTGTAGACATAGCCTAAGGGACAAATGCATCGCCGATCTCATTAGTGTCACAGCAAGGCCTGAGGGCCAAGAGGTTCTCCCAATGCACGCATATAACTTCTGGGAGGTAAAGGATGGATAAATGTCAGACAAGGTGACAGAACCTATTGTTCATTCTACACGTGCAGACATTCTGTACATCATATGTTATGTATATTGTTTAAATGAGCTGGTGCAAAGAAAGGATCAAGGCCTCACATATCTCTGGCAGTGACTCTAAGACACAGTCAGTGCTCCTGGAGAGTATATACTGCCATTTGGAACATCTTCGTACAAGGGCCTCTGCTTACTACTAAGATTCATCCTGTAATTGTAACCCCTGCAGCAGCTCAGTATTAGACATGGCTTGATTCTAAAAAAGAATTTGACAAGAGTTTCTTGTCTATTCCATACATAGGAGACATTAATTGAAATAAATCACCCTATGGGACTGGATGGTTCAGCGGATTAGTAATAGGATATAGTCTATCATCTCTAAGTCTATGGCTCACTATAAACAAGGTTGGGAATAGTTACCATCTGATCTAAGTCATTATCTAACTGGTGTTCTGTGACCTGTGTGTAATGATTTCTGTGGGTCTTAGTCAAGTTCTCAGTGGAAAAATGTCCATATCCATCATTACAATCAGCAATACTTAACTGCCTTGTTGGCAGTCTCTGTAGATACACAGTGCCAGATTCTGATCTCACTTCTGTCACCTTTACACTGTATAATTCATTGACTTCTTCAGAGTTACTCCCAGTTTACAGTGGTGTCAGAACACAGGCCAGTAAAGTTCATCCAAACCTATCCCTTCATTACCTACTACATAGTCCCCAAATCCAATGGTGCTGAGGGTGATGAAGGTGAAGTAGAAGCCTTCTCCATAGCTCCAGCCTTCTACGTAACTGAAGATCATAGGTGGGAATACTAGAAAAAGCAAGGTC
Source organism: Pelusios castaneus (assembly GCA_007922175.1). Lineage (NCBI taxonomy): Eukaryota > Metazoa > Chordata > Testudines > Pelomedusidae > Pelusios > Pelusios castaneus. Next base: position 6,441,973 of record ML685848.1, on the reverse strand, counting down.
CCAGCGGTCAGAAAGAGGGCCAATGACAGTGTCTGCACCACCTGTAGGAGAGAAGGAAAAATGGCAGCTCAGCGGCATTGAGTGTCTGTCATGGGGTTGGTGGATTTTATTATTGTTGCTGAATTGTAGGAGATACAGTACTACATAGAACCCAGTTATTTTGGGGACAAGTGGACAAAATGGAAGAGAGAAACAAATGCTTCTTCCCTCCAATGAACTGCAGTCTGACTTGTTTATAATCTCTCCCTACAGAAATAGAAACACTTATAGTACCAGAGTCATCTGCAGTATTGCTAGCTCCAAGCATTCAAAAATCGAGTCAGGTCCCCCAAAATTGTGAAACTCAAAAAACCCCACCAACGTTATGGATTCTTTTTATTTGCCTTCTTGTTGAGTCTTTTAGGTGCATTCAGGTCACATTTTTAAAGTCTGTCTTTAACCAAGAGGTCTAGAAACTTCTTTTTGTTTTTAAATGAAAGCTGAGTTTTTCACATGAATCCAGAACCTGGGCATTTAACAAAAACACTAAATCTTGTGTAGCTCCCGATAAAATTGTAAGAGTTGTCAACTCCATTAGTGCTGCCTGAATGAATTCTGTTTTCTAGGATTTATAACTCAGAGTACAATAACTCAGCCTCAAGTTGTTTTAGGATGAAATGTAGCTGAAATCAGTTGCCTGTTGTTGTTTGTTTGTTTGTTTCTTTGTGTACAGAGCAGAACTGCCTTCTGGCCAACATCAGGTGTATCTGTGGTCCTCTTAATACAAACTTCTGCCTTCTGGCAGCAGTCACTAGTGGCTGTCTAAATTACACCCACAAAATCTGTGGCTGCACTAGTTACATGCAAAACAACCAAGATCTGGGTAGCTGAGAGAGGAATGGTCTGGACTGACTATAGGACTGGTCTCTGAAATTCTAATGTTGGCTTTGTCTCCTTTTGGGCAAGTCACTTATGCCCTGATACAAAGTCCACTGAATTCAACTGAAAGACTCCCATTGATTTCAGTGGCAGTAGACCCAAAGCATAACTAATTCCGTGCATGCATTTACCTAGGCTGAACGCACAGTCATGACTGAATTTTCCAGTCTGAAAGCATGGATTTTATTGTCTTTGCCTCAGTTTCCCCCTTCTGTAAACTGGGTCATTACCTATCTCCCAAGGGTGTTATGAGGATTAATCATATAATGTCTGTAGACTCATTTGAACAGAAGCAGTGCTAAGTATTACTATTATTCATTCATTTCTAAAAAAAATTGTGAGGGGGGCTGGGATCAAGGAAGTTTATGACACAAACCCACAGAGTGGGGGGAAAGTGAATAATCAGGAATGGCTAGGAAAAATAATCATTTAATTTCCTCATGCTTGTTTTAAAAGTTGTTTAAGAGGAACTAACCTATGTTCCTGGACTGTGACTTTCTAAAGCGAACGAGCAGTTAAAGCAGGTCTGAGAATTGAGTGGTTCAGAGAGCCAAACAGACATAGAGACTCCATTTTGAGAGAACAGGATGTGCTGGAGGCTCTGACTGGGCAATAGATTCTCCAAAGGGCCATTCATAGATAGTGTATCTGAGAGTCTTATGTAATCTTTCTTCTCTCTGATTTCAGGGGCTAGCCCCAGAACCTTTACACAGAAATGTGTAGAACAGATTTTCTCCATTCACCCTATTTTCTGAAATCTGGATTGACTCACATTGATTGACCTACTGCAAGGCCGGCCCAAGGGTTTATGGCGCCCGAGGCAAACAATGATTTTGGTGCCCCCTCCCCACATGTTATAAGAGATAACATATGTAAAAAATTCTCTTCCATCTAATTTGGTTCCCCTTTAAATCCTGGTGCACAAGGTGACTATCTAGTTCACCTATATGGTTGGGCTGGCCTTGACCTACTGACAGACTTTATCCAGAGACAGTGAATATCTATCTTCATTTCAAAAGAGAGAAACAGGTGGAAAGGAATTAAGTGCAGAGTTTTTCGGCCAGCTGGTGAGTGGTGTCAGATTAGAATGGACCAATAAAAACGAAGTCTTGCCATAGTTTAAAACATCTAAAAGCTGGACACCAAAGGCCTGATTCAGTAAAGCAAGAAAGTATATGTTTGTAGTCCATCAAAGTCAATGAGATTTAAGCATATACCTGAAGTTAAGAACCACGGTGATGTGTTTTGGTGAATGGGCAGATTATGTCCTTCAGGTAAGAACAATTTTACTTCTAAGTCATCATCTATAAATGTGATGTGTCAGCTTTCTGACAGAGAGGACCTTATATCCCAACAGAGATGACTTTTGGGGTAGGTAAAGCAGGCACACGCCGAGGGCCCCAAGCTGCAAGGGGCCCCATCACCTACCCCAAAAACCATGTCTGCCTTGGTCTGCAGCAGGAGGAGAAGCTGGCCTGGGGGAGCTGGAGCTGGAGTGGTGTGGGAAGCAGGATCACAGAGGCTTTGTCTACACTTGAAAAGTTAAGTCGACTTTATAAAGTTAACTTAATAAGGTTGACTTTAAGTCGACTTAAAGTGGACCTTATTAAGTCGATTTAACAGAAGTCGACTTAATTTTTCTAGTGTAGATGTGGTCCCTTTTCGACCTTATTAAGTTGACTTAACGTTTTAAGTCGACTTAAAAAGGTCCACCTAGGCACTACTCCACGTCTCTACTGGCTTAAGTCGACTTAATACAGTTGACTTAAGAGCAAGTTCGAATTAAAATGAGGTATTAATTCGAATTAACTTTTCCTTAATTCGATTTAAGGAGCAGCTTAAGTCGAATTAAGGAAAGTCCAATGTAGACGCAGAGTAAATTAAGTCGACTTATGCCTCCTTAAGTCGACTTAATTTGCAAATGTAGATGCACCCAGAGGGGGCCCCACAACGGGCCTTCGCCTAGGGCCCCCAATAGCCAAAAGATGCTTCTGTCTCCCAGGAGATAATGAAAATAGGCAGCAGTGCAGCCTTAGGTGCCACCTGTCTGAGAAAGCCAATTAGCTTTAAAACAGAGGAGGACCAATGATAAATTGACACCATACCCGTGCACGGCCTGGCTTGTGCACCCATCTTTCCAGAGTGATCAGGTGTGCGTTGAGTCCTTTCCCCAGCTGATTGAGAAAAGCCAGGTTAAGCGGCACCCCAAACAAGGCATAAAACACACAGAACACCTGCCCAGCCACCGTACTGGGGGCCAAGTTACCATAACCTGCAGTGAAGGAGAGAAAAAAGTGACAATTACATTAAAAGGCTTTACAATCAGTCATGGGAGAATCTCCAAAGGTTTGGCAGCTCAGTTTAGTTCAGTCCCACTGAGGCCCAGGAGTCTGGATTCTTATCCACACCTTTCCAGAGAGAGTTCATGCTAAAGAAAATGGTATCGCTGCTGATTGGGCCCCAAATCTTTTCACTATCAGAAAAACACTGGACATGAAAAATGATTTTAAAATGTTTTAACCTTTCAAATTAGGGGCCTGATTTTCAACCCAGGCCTCCAAATTGGTGACGAACACAACTAATTTGGTTTGCACAAGCAGATGCAGTACCTGCTTTGCACACACAGAGCCGTCACCCAATCTGCATACACAAATGAAAGCTTTGCAGGTACAAAATGGGCACATGCCCACTTTTGCAGGCACAATAAGCTGTGTGTGCAAAATGAACATGCAGCATTGGAGGCTGGATGAAAATGTGGCCCTTTAAATATGCCCCCTGCTGCTAGAGAGTCTCTTGAGAGCAGTCACCAGGGATTCAGTCTTGCACAGGACAACTGGACGAAGCAGCTCTTGACAGAGGCAGAGGTTAAAAGGAAGTGAGGATACCTCACCTATGGTTGTGACAACGGTTCCTGCAAAGAAGAAAGAGTTACTGAAGTCCCAGTTGCTGGGGTTGGTAGAGTTTCCTTCTGGGTTGACCCCTTTCTCCCATGCTTCCAGGATGACCTGAAACAGAAGAAGAATCCAAGATAGCATAGGTGAGCGATATGTGTAGGCTCATGACAAAGAGGTAAATGTATGGACGAGTGATTGCTGATGGATGTCTCAAGCAGGTTTATATGTGCAGTAAGCAATGGAGTTTCTAGGGAGATTAGAATTTGACCAGAAGGACCTGACAGAGGTCTCTCAGTGGCACAGCTAGGAGGTGAGGAGCAGAGCTCACCAGGGGCCTGTGCCTTCCTTATAGGAGAACAGGAGCACTCAAATAGGAGCATTTCGCTAACTTGGTGGAGGATGAAGGGAGGAGGGCACACCAAGAGAGCTTGAATTAGGGAAACAAAGTGATATTATACCACAAACACAAAGGTAGCTCCCCTTCCTTCCCTTCCCTCCCCCATTTCACCCCAAATTTTTGTGTGCCTCATGCATATGTGTGTGTGGAAGGGGAGGACTCAGCTCCATAACTTGAGGGCTAGCTCTGTTTTAGAGATATCTTCTCAGTGTTTCCACCAATCAGCTCCAGGCTTTTCCTTTCTATCTGATAGCTTGGGGTTAACTAAAGAAACACCCTTTGCTGCTCTAGATTGCTCTTGCCTCCTGGATGTTGCAGTGCGCCAAAGCTAACATGAGCTAGAGGTGCAGTTCCCCAAATTAAGTTGTAATGTGAAATATTTAACTTGCCTGTCAAAAATCATAAACTCGTAGGGCTGGAAGGGACTTGAGAATTAATCTAGTCCACTCCCCTGCACTCCTCAGGACCAACTATACCTAAGACCACCCCTGGCAGGTGTTTATCTAACCTGTTCTTAAAATCCTCTAATTATGGGGATTCTACAACCTTCTTTGGAAGTCTAGTTTACCTACCAGAGTTTAACTACCCTTATAGTTAGCAAGGTTTTCATAATATCTAACCTAAATCACCGTTGGTGCAGATTAAGCCCATTACTTCTTATCCTATCTTCAGTGGACATGGAAAACAACTGATCACAGTCCTCTTTATAACAGCCCTTAACAAGTTTGAAGACTGTTATCAGGTCCCCACTTGATCTCTTCTCAAGACGAAACATATCCAGTTTCTTAACATTGCCTCAGAAGTCAGGTTTTCTCTGATAATTTTTGTTGCTCTCTTCTGGACTCTCTTCAATTTGTCCACATCTTTTCTGAAATATGGTGCCCGGAATTGGTCCCAGTGCCCAGCTGAGGCCTCATGAATGGAACAGCTACCTCGTATCACGTACACTGCAGACCATTAGCTTTTTTTGCCACTGCATCACATTGTTGGCTCATATTCAATTTATCTACTATAACCCTCAGGTCTTAATATCCAAATAAGTGCTCCTGTTGCTCACAGCTATAATATTCCCTCCATAGGACATTGGCATCTGTTGTAGTTGTGAGGATCTTTCCATTTCCCTCTTATTGCTTTTGAGATCCAAGGTCATGGCCCTCAGCCTTCCACCAGGTGATAGAGCAAGGCTGATTTGTGCACCCACCACGCTCTCCTTAGGGAGAAAGGGCTGTTTCTAAGTGACCTACCACTGACAGGGGCTGGGTGTGCTGCCTCAATAGCAATCTTAGATTCAGTGGGTCCAAGGAGCAGGAGCTCAGGACTTAAGGTTGGGGGATGTTCATTCAAAACCCAAGCCCTTGATTGCTGCTGGTGACATTAGCTCTACAATGCCTCATTCTAGAGAAAAGTCGACTCATAGACTTTAAAGTCAGATGGGACCATTGTGATCATCTAGTCTGGCCTCCTGCACAATGCAGGCCACAGAACCTCACTCACCCACCCACTCCTGCAATAGACCCTTAACCTCTGACTGAATTACTGAAGTCCTCAAATCATGGACTGCACAGCTGCTGAAATATTAGCTGATGTGCTCTGAATGATAATACAGCTCTTGGTTGATTGGGATTTAATACCTTACATTATTACTTCAGTAACAATTCCGGCAGTATCTGGGAATCTGCAAAGTGTGTGAAACCCATCAGTTAAAATGATTGTGCATTTTGTTACACTAGCGCCAGTTCACACTTTTCTCCTTTCTCTTACTGAATGGCTTTGCACCAGTGATTATAAACCTCTTCTCGGAGTTTGATAAATCCAATTATCCAAAATTACAGCTGTATTTTCTAAGTGGGAATGAGGCAAGAAGAATGAAACCTCAGACTGCACTGCGGTATGAATCTCAGCCCTTTGCCACTCAAAATGCCTAAAACAACCTCAGCTCTAACTAAGACCATGAAGAAGCAACTCTGTTCAAAGTGAAATGCTCGGCTGTATAATCTCCACATGAGACGTGCAGAAGGAAAATGTAATGCCTTTTAAAAACACTTTTTGAATACTTCCACCATGAACACCATCTCTGGCTGTCAAATCCATATCTGGACACTGGGGGCCATATCTCCTGGTATGGTCTGGCTGCTTCGGGATGCACCCGAGCAGGACCTGGCCATAAAGCTGGCGTATTCAGGCCCAGGAGTTTCGTTCCAGCGTAAGAAGAATCCCCTGAGACAAAAGGTTAGCGGAATACCTTCTGTCTCCTTCCACCCATGATACTGGTGTGGGGGCGTGTGGCTGGGGAAAAGGGGTACTGCAGATGCTGTACCAATCTCTCATTGCCTTTTGGCTCCCTTCGGCCCGTTAGCACCCAATATAAATTAGAGCAGCCATTCCATTAGTGTAAGGGGACCAGTCCTGCAAAGAGCTATCACAGGATATGGAGAGGACAAAAGTGAAATGTGTACTACTTTTTATTCCTTCCTCCCCACCACATTGTATTCTGTGTGGCCGTTACAAGGGGTTTGGCCCTGTGCGTCAGGATTAATGTTAGTTGACAAATGGGTAGAAGGCTGGAGATGATCAGAAAAGTGACTGTAAAAATGACTCTTATTTACTCAGCTAATCTGCTTCCTAGGTATATCTAGGGCTAGATCTACTTCATTTTCTAATAAAAAATGTGCCTTCACTAGCTAACGGAGTTTAGATGTGAACTTTCCTGAAATTTTAGACTATTCTGATCAGGCCTATCTTTTAGTGTCTCTCCTTCTAGCCCTGCACAGTCAACCTCACTAATAGAGATGGAACAACAGGAATCTGCTTCTTTCCGAATCAACTCAGTCGTTAATGGAAGTCCGAGAAGCTTTGAGCCGGAAGGAACACTAACTTGATCCTCAGATCCCTGGAGGGTGGATTTGCAGGGCTGGGAGTCAGACAGTGCAGCTTTTCTACTTAACTGAGCAAAGCCAGTCCTGTGACACTGACACACGTTAAGCATGCAGCTCTACAATGCTTTTAATACAGTCACTCTTCTGAGTAGAGCCCTGCTTTAGCCCTAGACCACGCTAGCCGCCATTTTCGGCGGCAGTCGACGGCAGATACGCAAGGTACATAAAATACCTTGTGTATCTCCCACCGACTTCTTAAACCCTCGCTACACACTAAGACTAAGCCGACTGGAAATGGTGTCTGGTCGGCGTAGTGTTAGTGCAATTATGGCACTGGTGTTACAGCTCCAGTTCAGCTTTCGATTGAGCGCGTCTACACAGACGCCTCAATCGAGAACTGAAGATTGCGCTTTGCCGCTGTCAGTATAGACTCACCCTTAGATTGGGGAGATAGGCTTCTCTTGATTGAATAATCAAGAACACTTATTAACAGTCCTCTCAGCACTAGGGATTCCATTTTGACAGAATTTTATTCCTTTTTATTAATCATAGAATCTTAGGGCTGGAAGGGACCTCATGAGGTCATCTAGTCCAACCCCCTGCTAGAAGCAGGACCACTCCCACTGGGAATGTGTTCAAAAGAGGTTGTAAAAGATGACATACGCAGAGCAGTTCTCTGCTTGGCTTTCACATTCTCCCTGTAATTTAGTGAGATATGTTTAGGTGAGTAGTTTGAAGTCTGGTTCTCTATAGCTGATACTTTGATGCCCTCTCCTGGTCCTTGCAAGAAAAGCTGGCATTCAATACAACCACAGACGTAGCAAAATTCTTCCTTCAGTGGGCAGTCCCTTTGGCTTTAATAAAGTCCTGTTTGTGCAAGACAGTTAAGTTTGGCCCCCAGAGAACTTCCTAGACTATTAGAGCTAAAATAAATAAACCATTAGCCCTATGAAGGGATCCAGTTGGGCTCTGGGAGTCATCAGGACTCTCTTCTCTACCATCATTACCACTGTCATGTTGCAAACATGTGAAAACCACTCAGCAAGTAATAATAGAATTAGTAATCACAGAGTTGTCTTAATGGATCAAGGTTCAGGCAGAATCATTCATTTCCTGCTACCTTTCTGATCTGTACTTCACTGTTCTATCAAGTACATCTACTGAGCTTGGGCTCTTTGTTGATCAAGGAATTGATTGGCAGAAAACCATCCAACCAAGAGTACAATGCAAATATGCATCCTGTTTGGAGTAGTTTAATGGCCTGACTGAAGTAGTTAACATAGAGAAAGGCACCCAGTCTGCTGCTGGAGAAATTGAGGATGTAAAGAAGAGATCTCATTGATTCAAGGATTTCTTATGGCTCTGTTGTAGCATTATGACAACCCAGGAGCACAACTTCCAATAACCTTAGGGGATATTTCCATTGGCTTTTAACCTGTTTTAAGTTTGAAACAGTTTTTTAAAAGTTTACGTATTGAACCAGATACAAGAACTTGTTGTGTTGGTTTCTCTGAATGACAAAGTAAATGAGTTTAAAGCTCTCTCTGTACATGCTTTCACCTCTACAGACCGTTTCAAATACTGCCTGATGTAACACTTGAAATGGAGTTTACACATCTCAATCTGATACCTTGTGGATATTTACCAAAAACCCAGTACTATGAGGCACAGCTCATGGCATTAGACAGTACCCTCCCTTGAAAGGGCGAGAGCTGAAACAGCAAGGGGTGCTACATGGCAGGATTGAGGCAGAGACATGCAGAGAAGTTTCAGATCTGGGCTGAGGTGCATTGGCAGAGCTGTCTATCTTTCTATGTTCATCAATGCAGTAAGGAAGGGCTGAGCGGGCACAGGACTGGGAGTGTGGAATTACAGGTAGGCAGCACCATATTGCATCAGCAGAGGTGTGTGTTTGGGGAGCTTAGTGACTGAGAAAGCAAGAAGTGCTGTAAGTCAGGATTGTGGAGAACTGGCAGAATTGTTTGGAGGAAGCTTGCACAGCCGCCGCTTTTCCTTAGACAGTTCATTTTTTAATTTCACAGACATCAAAGCAACCTATGCATGTTTAGTAAGAATGGATAAACCCTCCAGCCCGCACTAAGCCTTGAGCAGAGCTCCTCTTACCTGCACAAACTGTTCCAGGGCTTGCTTATCCAAGCATGTGTAGTTCTGCAGGAACTTGAGTTTCTCCAGCTGGAATTGGTCCCGAGACTGGGCCTCTGCCTGCTTCTCCAGCAGTTGGAACACCATGGCCCCCAGGAGGAGGTAAAAGAGATATCCTAGCACCAGCATCAGAGTCCAGCTGATCCGCCAGCCACGCACCATGAGGTGGGACATGCTGCTGCTCTGAGTTGGCAGCTCTCCCGACTGAGCACTCACTGGGTTAATGTGCTGCGAGGCTTGCTGCCCCAGCTGCCGAGGAATCACACGGTCACGTTTCCAACGATCTGATCGCTGCAAAGATTCTGTTTAAACAGCTTAAGGGCATCAGGCCTGTATGAGATGAAACTAATGCAAACAGCGGTCATCCCCCTTCATCTTTTCTTCAGCCAGAAGTGAAATAACTGGAGAACCCTTGTTATTTAAGACAAGTGTTAATCAGAATACTCTACCCTTATAAAGCATTTTTTCCTCCAAGAATCTTAACATGCTTTACAACTATTGATGAATGAAGCCTCACAAAGGTGTGCATCATTACCCTCATTTTCTAGACAGAGGTAGTGAGGCACAGGGGTGGTAAAGTAACTTACCCAAGGTCACACAGTGCGTTGATGGCAGAGCCTGGAATAGTCTTGACTCCCAACACTTTGCTCTAACCACTAGATTTCAGTGCAAGGAAGTGCTATAATCTCTCTATTTAGAGGAGACTCCCCAGAACAGAGAAGAGCATGGTGCTGAATACAATGAAAAGTCAATAGCTGCAGGCTGGACCATACAAACATTGGTGACATCACTGAACACAACGGGATGAAGCTCACAAACATCCTGAGTTAAGCTTGGTCGCAAGTTCACTCCCTTACTGCCTAGCTTGCTGATTCCAAACCCTTTATCAGTGGACTCCACACCTGGAAAAGCCCTTAGTCTGTAGCTTTAGGGAATGAATTACTCATCTTTGTTGCTGCCGCTCTCCCGGTTGCCCTTTTAATCTAAATGCATGAGGGGAAGGAGGGCTAAAGGTTAATCGTTAGCTAAAACAGTTCCACAGACTCACTCGCGGGAGTCTAAATGATTTTCATGCACTGGAAGGGAGCTGGAGTTTCATACTTTATAGGAAGAAGAGCTAGTGGCATCTTGGCCAAAATGTGATTGAAAGAAAACACAGACAGGGAAGTCATGTCTGGTGCTGTGGTTTGGTTATCAAACCTCCTCCTGTTCAAAAGCTCTGGATAATGGTTTCCTTCCTTTACTTAGTGTTTAAGGTTTTTCTACCAACCCTTGAAATGGTGCTTGGGGACATGGACTGTGACAGGTCATCTCTACTTCTGGGAGAACCTACACATGCTCCATTTGAACTGCTGTTTGTAAGAACCAAATCATGCAATCCGGTGTTGTAATGCAGGTTGGCTGACTGGCAGCAGACAGGGTGTAGCTCTTGGAAGCTCCTGAAAACCTGCCTTTCAAATATAGCATGGTTTGGAGTGAGCTCAGAGCACAGATATCTGCTCTGCTGTGGTGGTGGCGGCGGGATGAGAAGCGGAGGAAGCCTGATAGAGAGGTGCTACACTAGAGGACCCAGAGGAATAGAATCTCAGTTCTCTGGTGATTCCTCAGCTGAGGAGCCAGAAGGTGAACTGAGATTGATATTGCCAAAAACCACCACAACCTCCTGATGAAATGGTATAGCAAACTGACCGAGAGCCACTGAATGGCTAGCTTGTTCCACTGCTGGTGGCCACAAGGGCCAGGAATAAATCCTAGAACCTGCAGCAACAAAGATTGTCTTTTCTCTGCTTCTATGGTGGAGAGGCACAGCTCATTTGCTATGGCTTGTGGGGGATATTATATGTACATGGCCTGGGACCCGATTATGTGAGTGATGACCTGTCAGAGTGGCTGCAAAGCACTTGCTACTGCAAATCTGCAATCTCAGTGCCTGATGGATGTGGTCTTTCACGTCAACAGTCCAGGAGTCTGGGCTCTCTTGCTGGAGGGTCCCTTGCCTCTGGGAGCTGTTCTTCTCGGCAGATCCATCAGAGCCTAAAGTTAGCAACTTTGTGGGATTGATGCAAGCCCATTGATTTTGCTTACATTTGATGAACTGGGTTAAATGCCCACAATTGAAGTAGATGTTGTGGTGAAATGTGCAAAAGAAATTAGTTAAATGAATGACTAACTAAACAAATGATTGAACCAATACAGGCTAGAACCTTCGGTAGGCTGGAATGAGTTCAGAGGAGACAATGACCCATATTAGCCTCCCACGTTCCAACAAGCTTCCGATTCTTTTCAGCAAGGGTGCCCAATTAAGCCTAAATCAATATGTCATGGGAGAAACATCTGGTGATGCTGGTAGAACAGAGGAAAAATGATGGGCGCCTAAGAAGGGAAAGTTCAAATAGGGTTGGATATTTTGGGTGGGAGAAACTGAACCTCCAAACTCGCTGAGGTTTGTTCATCACAGTACTTGAGACACCTGCTGTCAAAGTGCCTTTTGCATGTATCAGAAATGAACCCCATTTGGTTGGGCCAAATGAAATGGTTTCTAATGGCCTTTCATAGGAGGTGATATTATCTTTAATGGCAGGCATTAACTATTATTTAAAAAGCATTTCAAAAGAGTAGGCGCCGAAAATCAATTAATGGAAAATAAATTATATCAAGCAGCTGTGGCAAAATTGAAAAGATCCCTGGAACATGTGATAAGAGAGGTCCCGAGGACGACTTAATAAGCAAGGTTTCAGTAGAGAACAGAGAAACACAAATCAATTGTGTGTGAGAGAGAGAAAAGGCAGAGTAAATATCCAGGTGGGGATGAGGTGGTTTCCAGCTGAATGAGCAGGGAGACAGATAAGTGCAGGGACAAAACCCACAAAGCGCCCATTTAACAAAGATATTTTCACAAGCATACGCTGCTCCATGCAAGTGAACAGAACAGTGTGTTCTGAAAGTATGGAATAAAACATGGGAGAAAATAGTCCTGTTGTGTTTGCCCTCGCCATAATCCTCAGGTGGGAAAATCACACTTCCGGTGAGGAATCTTGAGATCTGTCCCCAGTGAAGAGACAATTGTCAGGCTTAAGGAATGCCTCTTGGATTTTGTTCCTTTTGCTGTAGAATCTCTAAACTTCAATGCATTCCTATTCACCCTCTTGATCAGCTCTCAACCAATTGTCAGCACGTCCACATCGATTTTCATTTTCAAAATGCTTTAAAAAGACTAAGCATGGAGTGAGAAAATCTCGGATTTGAAACTTCGCCAATTATTGAGATGAAGGACAGGGGAATGCAGCTGTGTTTATTATTTATTGGTTGTAGGATTATACCACCTAGACCTAGCAGGCCTATTCATAGACTCGTTGGACTGAAAGGGGACTTGGGAGCTCTTCTACTCCAGTCCCTGCACTCAAGGCAGGATTAAGTATTATCTAGACCATCCCTGACAGGTGTTTGCCCAACCTGCTCTTAAAAATCTCCAGTGATGGAGATCCCACAACTGCCCAAAGCAATTAATTCCACTGCTTAGCTACCCTGATAATCAAGTTTTTTCTAATGTCCAACCTAAACTGCCCTTGCTCCCATTTAAGCAGATTGCTTCTTGTCCTACACTTAGAAGCAAGAGAAAGACCAAAGAGGGACAAATTTGTGAGATACTAGAAGTGTGACTCCACGCATCTGGTCACACCACTCACTCAAAGTTGGCTTGGCCACCCCTCTCCATGACAGAGGAGTAGTTGGGCCAAATTTGAGTTGTGACTGCGAACCAGTGTGCAGGTCATAATGCCACTCATCAAGTGGGTGAAGTTCTTTCTCTCTGCAAGCAAATCTGCATTGGTTCACTAAAACAAAATTTATTCCTTCCCCTTTTAGGCCCCTCTCCCCATGAAGTTGGGACCCAGGCCTGTGGCTAGTTAGCCTATGCACTAATGTGGGCCATGCATTAATTTGGTTCTGAAAATTCTAGGGAAATATAAGAACATTTACCATAAAAACAGCCATGTTAATAGCTGAACTTGGAAAGCTTCCAACAGCAATCTCATTAGAACAGCTCAGAGCTATGGATCCAAACTTGAACCTGAACCAGTCTTGAATCTGAACCCTGAATCCATGCCCAAATCTAATTTAGATACAGATCTGACTGTCTCCTCCTTGGCCCACCTCGACTACTATTATAATAGACCTTTGCTGCTCCATTCTGGCATGAAGGATCACTGATCTCAAGTCGTCCAGCCTATGAGACAGAGATCCTGAGGTCTTCCGCAAAGCACAAACTCCTTTCTGATTTCCAGTATTGTGTTCCATTTGACATATCACACGAAACAGGCTACACTAAACAGATAAAAGACCCCAAATTCTTCTCTTCTGTTGACTTCATCTCTGGCATTACTCTCAAAACACCAAGTCCTAAACATGGAACACAGTCTTTCAAAAATATAGACAGCTGCAAAGTAAAGTACACACCTAAAAAAAGTAGCTGAGGAAGCTTAAACTGATGTTTAATGTTAGTTTTTTTAAGGTAACTAACGCTGCCTATAACTTCAGTTTCCTGATTCCATATTTCCAGTGCCAAAAGCAATATTGTAATGAAAAGCAGGATAACAGCAGGTCTGTGCGGGACAGAGGTAAATTTGGGTCTGAAATGAGTAATGAGGTGGAGCTGACAGTTATGTTGGCTGATCCCGTGTGACTCAAATTTCTGATGTGACAGGACGCTTATGACTAGTTTTCTGGCATACACTTCTCTGAGCAGAGCACTGGGTGACAATGTGCGTGCAAGGGTACAGTAGTTCAGTGGGGTTTTGCTCCTAGTGAGAACAAGAGTGCACATCTAGCTATTATCACTGGAATGGTTTTTACTCCCTAAGGCTTTGCCTACGCTAGCCAGTGTTTGCTGGTACAGTGATACAGGTATAACTAAACTGGCAAATCTTCTTTGCGTAGAGGCAGCTTAAACCAGTTCCTCAAACAACATAAGCTGTAACGGCAAAAACACGGTTTGGCCAATGTAAATGAATCTATCTTCAAGCTCTGTTGGTTAGAGATGTGATTTCTTCATACCACTCCAACATAGCTATGATGGAAAAACTTTTTAAGTGTAGACCAGGCTTAAGTTTCGCAGAACGGGTTGAGGAACCTACAAAATATTCTTTTGATATGTAATAGACATGAATATCGTGAACATACCATGATTCTTCATGCATGACACTGTCCTCAGGCACTTCTCTGGGCTTGATTTTGATCTCACTTTAGTTTTATACCTGTGTGATTTGATTTACTGACAGGTAAATGGGGAGGTAGGCCCTTTCTTTTCAGAGAAATGGCTGAAAGAAGTGGCAAAGTTTTGATTATAGATTTCTCACATAATTTTCATGAACGAATACCTGTTTCCTTGAATCTTAGTGTTGTTCTGTTTCTCTGAACATTCATCAAGTTATTTTCATCCTTCACAGAGCTAAATTCTTAGAGCCACCAAATATCCTTAATTTGTGCAAGGCCAGAATATGGCCCTAAATGCAAGTATGATCATTATTGCATTTGTGTTGAGAGAAGAGCTTCAGCTATTGAAGGACATGTCTAGAGGGCCATCTCAAGTGCACTGCCTCTAAGAACAAAGAAAAGCAGAAGTACAAGTTAAGAATTCCTAGTTTTATTGTGCTGGTGTCAGATCGAGTCACTGGTAATAACTGGTGTAACCGTGTAATGCTTGCCGTGCTGGTGAGGTTCTATAGCAAATATTAGAGGAAGTGAAAAATAATTGAAAAAAGACCATTTAAAATGATTTAACCCAGAAATGATTAAAATTAGAAAATTAAAATAGAAATTAGATTTGTGGTTATAAAGAAAAAGATCATCGAAAAGAAATAAATTCTACATAGAGACACCAAAATGTGCCTCACATAACACGTCATGCCTAGAATTTCATCTCATCAACATCCACATTCTCCAGTTGAGCTGAAAGAACAATTAGATTTACAAAAGCTTAACACTTTATCCTGCAGGAGTGCCTTCAATTTATACTATTGACACTAAACACTTACATTCGATGATTGGCTAATCCAATAAGAAGAGTAACTACTCTCAGAGACAGAAGATACTGCAATATAGCATATATGTGATGCCATATGTGTGAATCTCAGCATTCCTTTCCTAGCCCTGTGTCATGGGTTCAATCCTCTTGCAGGAGCTGCTCACCCTGGGCTGTTTTGTCTTTTCCTCAAAGCTCCTGCAACTATTGTTGCAGGAAACAGCGGAAGGCAGCGAGACTTGGTGAGCGCAGGGTATCAGATGGATGGCTCTGGCCTCTCTGTGGAGCCCTGAGGATTCATCACAAATGGGACCAGGCTTTGTGGCCCTTTCCATGAGTGTGTGGACAAACCTTTCCTCTCCTGAAAGTGACCAGACTGTAGTGGAGCTCAGTGAAGATCCAGCTTCTCTCATGGTAAAACTTGTGGAAGGGAATGCAAGGGTAGCAAATGTGTTTTATCACAAGACAGGATTTTGTGGGCCTGTTGTTTGGCACAAGGTCCTCCTGGGAACATCCACATGGCACCCAGCACTGTATTGCTACTGCCCCAAGAAATCTCTGCAGTCAAGGCCTTTTGATTTAAAAGATAGCTTGCGCTGGCTGGAGACACTAAGTAAATAGAATTTACTATATCTACAAGTTTGCATAACCACTGGCTAGATATCACGGTCAATAGCCAGTACCCAATCATGCACAAAAACCTCTTAACTTAGAAAAACTGTTTTACAGGTGGATAGGCAGGCTCAAATCCAAATATAAACGGATGCTACTGACTATACCGTCCTCTCGGTAAACACTGGGGCCCTTTCCAATGACTCTAGAGATTATCTGAAGAGGGGCTATCAAGACAGGTAGCATTAGTATGGTACAATCAATCAGACTGTCATACAGAAATAAGAGATATCTGGAAGATGCAGTCTTTACAGGGTGGCCACTGAAAAAATGATGGGCAAGTAATTTTGGATTAATGAGTATTCACGTAAAATGTGCACCTTTTTGTGTCCTCCAAACCTCCTGTATTGTGGAAGTATCCAAAAGGCATGGCAGGCCAAATTTCAGCATTCATTTCTAGTCATGCAGCTTTGTTTTATTAGTTATATCCTCCATCAGGCTTATCTTGAGAATACTGGCTCGATTCTGACCTCCTACTAGTCTGTAAATTGGGAGTAAATTTGCTGAAATCAGTGGAGTCACACAGACTTAAAACGGGTGTGGAATCAGAATCAGGACCGTAGCATTTCAGGTTAAGTGAACTGCTGGATCTTTCTTCTATTTCTGCTTTCTATGGCTATGTCTACACTTGTGAATTTAAGTCGACTTAGCTAAGTCAACTTAATAAAGTTGACTTTAAGTTGACTTAGCATGTCCACACTTAAATTTTAAGTCGACTTTGAGGGGACCCTACAAAATCGACCTAGAGCGTCCACACTGGATGCCTAGGTTGACTTGTAGGGGCTAGATGGACCTGGGACAGATCCACAGTGGCAGGGGGGGCACCCCTTGCCAAGTGCCAGGGGGCTCAGCATTTGCCCCATTGTACCTTCGTACAATGGGGCAAAAGGGGACAGGGACCCTGGCAGGGCATAGGGGCAGGGTGGGCAGGGTTCTGCCCTGCCCTTTGGGGGGCCATGCCAGGCTGTGGCTGTGCCAGCCACCCTGGCAGGAGGGCAGTGGGGAAGCCCTGGAGGCTCCTAAGTTGACTTAGAGTCAGAAAGTCGACTTAAAATGAGATTTTACAAAGTCGACTTAATTTTTCCTTAAGTCAACTTAAGCAGCTGCTTGAGTCAACTTAAGGAAAGTGTAGTGTAGACACAGAGTAAATTAAGTCGACTTAAGCAAGCTTAAGTCGACTTAATTTACAAGTGTAGACGCACCCTATGATTCCATGGCAACATCAAAATGTAATGATATATATGAAACCATCAATCAATCAAGACAATGCAGGGATACATCTCTTCGTTTGTTAACTGAGGAGGTTGACAGATGTGTGTAAGTCTCAGAAGAAATGAACAATTTTCCTAATGCTTTTTTCGTGTAACACCCAAGGTTTAGGAATTGCAACGGAGATTTTACTGATAACCGAAGAGATAGCCATGTAACTGAACAGTGATTCTAGTTTGACAACTTTGGCTTGCTGGTTTACTTCCAGTGACCTTGCTGTCTTAAGTGACCTCAGTTTGGTGGCCCTCTGGATAATGCTGCCATAAACATTAATTCAGCATAACTGCCACACTCTGCTCAAGAGAGGCTCTGAAGAGGAACAACCTGTGGAATGCATTCTCTAACACAGTGGTTCTCACTGTGCCCTGATCTATACCGCAGTGCAATTTCAGCAGCAATCGAAAGGAAATACGCAAAGTACTTAAAATACATTTCATATCTCCCTCTGATTGCCTACTGTCTACTTACTGCGGTGTCTTCAGTGCGCTGAGTCAGAGGTAAATGCCTTCCCTCTACTCTGTGCTACTCCTTCTGCAGGGGTGGTCTTACAAGATCAACTTCCTCATCGGCTGAGCAGGTCTTCATAGACTCAATTTGGAAGATGGATCTGATGGCAGCGAATTTGCTGCCCTGTGATCTATGGAAAACAAGTGCCGGCTCTCCTCTTTGTCTTCCACTGCTACAGAGCATCAACCAGCCCCCCAGGAACCAGCAATGGAGGACAGAGATCCCATCCACTTCCATCAGCCAGAAAGGGGTGTGTTTGTGTGTTTAGAGTAAAACTCCCAGCAAGATGAGTGATGAGGATCCTTGCAGAAAAAAATAGCGTTTGGGGTCCACAACAGGAAGAACTGTAACTCTTCTGCTATAAATCCTCAAACTGTCTCTTGCTAGGTGATGATGCCTTGACCCAAAATAACCATAGACTTGACTCCCACTTCAGCAGATGCTTTCTAAATTCTGTGCAAAACGTACTGATTTCTAGGGCACCCATATTGATTTTTGCAGTAAATTGAAATGCATGGAAATACTTTGCTTTATTTAATAATATATTACACTATTGATCACACTTTAATTGATAATTTGAAGAAAACCTGTGGCTTTGAATATATTCCAATTCATTACATGCTACTCCATAACTTTTAGTTGCTGCAAAAGTTAGAACCAACATGTTGAAGTTTATGTCCTAAGGAGTACTTAGCTTCTTCTAATGAAGTTATCTGTATTTTGTACATGAACTACCAAGAGCTTTCAGATTTCATCACTACAAGTTGATCATCAGCATGAACCATAGTGATTTCAGTCTGCAACTATGTATATTTTGGAAAATTTAGCAAAAAATTACATTTTAGATCTGCTTCAATCTGAAACTCAAAGTGAAATACAGGGTTGTGAAGTAGCATTCTACAAAGAATAGTATTTGCAACAATATTTTAAAATCTTACATTTAATATTTCATATTTTCTTTAGATTTTGCAAACATTGACTTGATTTAATTTTATACCTGCAAAATGTCACTGTTCCTTTTTTAATATCTGGACATTTGTAGACTATACATTTTTACATTACATTTAATATATCCAAAGGAAAGACCTAAAATTTCTCGAAACTTTGATTTATGAAATTTCACTTTAATGCAGATCAGTTTTCATATTGTAACACATGATTCAAAATTTCAGGCATTTTGTAAGAAAACTGTCTTTCTCACCAAAAATAAAATAAAATAAAATAAAAAATGTTGTGGTGTCATCAGTGAATGGTCCTGAATAAAACTGCTAAATTTCATGACCCAAATATTTACTATTTTTGAGGAGCATGACTGGTGAATCTCCTGAACCAAACCCAACAACGATTTGTACAAACACGTGGGGCAAAACTACTGAATTTCACGTGACTATATTCATAAGTTTCCACAGCACAATCATCAGAAGAGAAAGAAATTGTATCAGTAACAAAGAAATGTTCAACTTATGGTAGTGATCGAAAAGTATTTTTTAAAAAGTGCTAACTACCTGTGTTTACAAAATAACCACCATATTCCTAATAAACAAAAAGAGGTTTTTTCCCCATCTAGTTTCTTCCATTTTGCTTGATCTTTCTCCATCCTGAAGACACAATTGCAAATGTTTGATAAGCACAAGTCATTAACTTTTTTTCATTCAAGCGGCAGACCCAAAGTGGTCAGATGTTCTTGGTTCTAAAGAGACAAGGTAGGAGAAGAGAAGTTTTTTTATTGCCCATTTTTTCTTCATTTACCAAGAGAGTACTGGAATGCAACAAGAAATTCATTTCTTCCCCAAGCCTGAAAGGAGATAAGGGTACTGTTAATAAGATTGTAGTTCAAGACATTGTCATCAATTTTAAAACAACAGCTACTCCATAGATAAAAACAGGCGCGGGACAAGAAGAGATTTGAATCCAAGAATTTTCAGACATCATATCATCGACCTCCAACAGCTTTTCCATCTCTACCCCAGGAATGAAGGGTGAAACAAATGTTTATACTCACAGAAGAGCCCTTTGTAAGTAACTTTACTAGCTCCATGGGTCAAGAACAATAGTGTTAGGAATCCCAGCAAGCTACTCCAAGGTGGCTTGATGAACAGAGAGATATCCAAATGAGTGTAATGTACTGCATGTGTGCCTGCTTTAATTAATGTCTGTTTGTAATGGCAGTGATCTGTGAGCACCTAGCTAATCTTCCCCCTGGAACCCCATTTTCCACTGTATTACTTTCATTAAGGACGTTGTGCATTCCCACGCTGATGCTTTTTCTATTTATGAAACTTGTTTTCCACACCATTGGCCTCTACACACATTTTATCGTCTCTTTTCAGCTAATGCAGAGTAAAGCTTTGATGCGTTTCTAGGCTATTGGTATCAAGGAACAGTTTCAAAGAGCCAGGGTCATTGAAGGAAAGGATAGGAAGTATTTTGACATCTCTTAGGTGTTAGCAGATTTTGATTTGGCTCAGAGAACGTTCTCTGCTGGAGTCCCCTGTAGCAATTTCTCATGAAGAAAACCAAGCTCAGTGAATAAAATGGAACAACCTTGTAGAAAGCACCACCACGGAAAAGAGCTCAAAGGTTTACAGAATGGAGAAGACTAAAAACATTTGGACTCATTGGCTGGGCAGGATGGTCTAATGGACAGAGCACTGTGCAGGGACTCAGAACACCTGGTTCTGCCACTAGCCTGCTGGGTGACTTTGGCCAAGATGTTTCACCACTCTGTGACTCAGTTTCCTCATTTCTAAAGTGGCAGTTATGAGACTGAGTTTCTTTGCAATGTGCTTCCAATTTGAGAAAGTCAAGAGAAGCAACAGAGAACAGAGACAGCAGGATCATAATACAAGGGGCTCTTTAAAAAGCTGGGTGTATGTCTGTGGGATGAGGAGAACTGAAAACATTTAGGGCCAAGCCCATTCCTATCTACTAAAGGTGAGTTGAGAGGAGAAGTGAACAGAAGCCTCCATCTAGCCTTTGGTGGAGAGTTCAGAGAAGGACTCATCTACTGCACATGATGGACAATCTGCTGGCTAGAGACTTTACCAGGCCCCACCTCTCTTGTGCATGCCTTGTGATGTGTAGTGCTCACTACATTGAATTCTTCTCCTGTAAGCCATACTACACATTCTGAGTCACCCACCCTGCTCGGCTAGACTGACTGAGCTAAGCATTGTGCAAGTGGTACCATGCTCATCTTCAAATGGTTTATAACTGAACTTTAACGGCTTAAAATGTGCTGACTATCCTCTGTTCTGCAGGAGTATCTTTCAGACAAACATGGACCTAAAACTTAGTTTATCGGCTTTGGTAATGCCAAACTTTCTTTGAGATCCATGCATAATGCTGGGTGATGACCGACAGACAAATAACAAGCAGGTTAGAAAAGGCAGCTGCTAGATTCATTCTTGATGTAATTTCAGAGGGGATTTCAGGACAAATTGTGCCCTTGTTATGCAAAGTTCATTTTTGTATGTTATAAATGGGATGCATCTTAGAGCTTTGATGTTTGTTTTAAATGTTGCTTTCTTCTTCACCCTGGCTCCCAGATGAGCTGCCTCCAAATTCAACTGAATAACATCTCCAGAAGAAACTTGACAGCCCCTTACTAAATTAAGACAAAATGGAACCCAAAGCCTGAGTGTGCTGAGTGTTTGCTTTGGATGGGCGTAAAGTGGCTGGATTTGCAGCCTGTGTGTGTTTACCTGACAGTTATTCCTGATAAGCAGAGTGATGCTAAAGCACCACTCTATGATAATGCTAACGCCATCTGCCAGGTGCTGATAGCTTGCAGAGTAATGCTGTCATCAGCACTTGAGTGGTGATGGAAAGTTATTGCTTCAGTAAGCAATGCTGCTTTCATTTTCTCTCTCATTTGTTACTGTCATTAAAAACTGCTGTAAAAAAAAAAGAGAAGAAACTTATGTCTTTATTGTGATGAATTATTTCCAGGACACCTCTGGATGCCACTGCTGTGTGTTTAGTGCCTTCTATATACTGTAAATTTTATTTACTCACTCTGGAGTGAAAGTAACTGCCCATCTATGACTACTCTTCCCTCCAATTTAGTGACAAATACCAATAGAGAATTTGTATTAGCTTTGATAAATATATATTCTGGATTTACACTGATGTATCAGAAAGCTCAGTTTGGCCTAGTATGTTTAGTGGGAGTGGTCCTGCTTTTAGCAAGGGGTTGGACTAGATGACCTCATGAGGTCCCTTCCAGCTCTAATATTCTATGATTCTACCATTCTGTGATTTAGCAGAGTTTACCTTTCTTCTGCATGAGATTCTGCCTGGCTTTCATGAAAGCCAGAATGTCAGCATCAGTCTGGCTGTCTCCAGTAAGAGGGATAGATGAACTTGAACTCCATGGGGTCCTGAAATAAGCAAGTATATTCAGGTACTCAATTGAGTCAGCAGATTGATTCTTATGTTCTCTATTCCCTTCTCCATTTTTCTGTTTGAAAGATAGACATTGCCAGGCCTCCCTTAGTGGGTCTCACGCTTCTATCTTTTATGGTGGGTCAGGGCGCCACCTATTGCCCATCTTCCTGACAGTGGGAGGCTCCTCCAGTGGGGTCCAGAAAATTTGGAGCAGGAGAGGATTTTATCAGGCACCTGGCTAGGTCTTGATTGACCTCAGGTGCCTCTAATTGCCCTGCAGTAAACCTAATCAGACAACAGAGAACAGAACTCTCAGCATTCTTACATTTATGTATCTCCCTTCTCTCACTTTCATGCTGCCCACTGTCCTTGATATCTCACACATCCCCGCTCCCCACACAACACCACAGGGTTGGGCTACTTGGGATGTGAAACAATGCTGGCATGATAGGGCATCAGCTTTGGCATGTTGGCTTCCTGCCCTGTGTTGTAGGTGGAAGTGGAAGGGCTGCAGGGATAGGAACCACCTAGTTACCTTCACATTCTTCTCATTGGCTATGTCTACACTAGAAAAGTTAAGTTGACTTAATAAGGTTGACTTTAAGTCGACTTAAAGTCAACCTTATTAAGTCAACTTAACTTTTCTAGTGTAGACATAGCCCCTTGTCGACCTTATTAAGTCGACTTAATAAGGTCAACTTAGGTGCTAATCATTGTCCATGCTGGCTTTAAGTCGACTTAAGGAAATGCTTAAGTGGACTTAATAAAAGCCCAGTATGGATGCGGCTTTGTTTAGGTTGACTTTAGCCTCCTTAAGTCAACCTAAGTTGCCAGTGTAGATGCACCCCTTGTTAGTGTGCGTCCACTGGAGTGGGATATGGTCTATTACCAGGGTGAACCTCCTTTCTAGTAGGTAATATCAAAGGGCCTCCATTGTCTACTTGATGGCCAGGCACTCTTTCAACAACCACATACTTCTGCTCTCTGGGGAGGAGTTTTCTACTGAGATACAGAACTGGATGCTCCTCTTTGTCTACCATTTGGGAAAGTACAGCCCCTAGCCCAGCTTCTGAGGCATTCAAGTGGAGGATATACTCCTTCTCAAAATCTGGGGCGATGAGTACTGGGTGACTACACAGGACTGTCCTCAGGTCCATGAAGGCTTCTTCAGCCGTGTTGGTCCACTTCACCATATCGGGACCCCGAGCTCTTATTAGGTCTGCCCAAGGTGCTGCCCTAGTGGCAGAGTGAGAAATAAATATCTGATAATATCCCACTATCCCCAGGAATGCCCTGACCTGATTCTTGGGACTGGTCGGGGCCAGGCCTGGATGGCCTCCACCTTGTCCCACTGGGGTTTTACTAAGCCTCTTCCCACTATATAGCCCAGATATTTGGCCTCAGCTAGCCCAATTGCACATTTTGCAGGATTTGCTGTGAGGCCAGCTTTCCGTAAGGTGTCCAATACCACTTGTACTTTCTCCAGGTGTGTTTCCCAGTCAGAGCTATGTATGACTACATCATCTAGATAAGCAGCAGCATTCTTGGTGTGGGGTCTTAATAACTTATGCATTAACCACTGGAACGTCGTGGAGGCCCCATGTAATCCAAAGGGTAGGACAGTATATTGAAACAGGCCATCAGGTATGGAGAAGGCAGTCTTCTCTTTCATGTGCTTCACCAGGGGGATTTGCCAATAGCCCTTGTCAAGTCCAGGGTTGTCAGATATCGAGCCTTACCCAACTGGTCCACTAGCTCATTGATGTGTGGGATCAGATAGGCATCGAATTTGGATACTTCATTCAGCTTTCTGAAATCATTGCAAAATCTCCAGGTGCCATCAGGGTTAGGGACCAAGACAATAGGACTGGACCACTGGCTATGGGACTCCTCAGTTACTCCAAGTTTGAGCATCCTTTTTATCTCTGCCCATATCTCTTCCCTTTTCGCTTCTAGTATCTGGTAAGGCTTCATTGTCACTCGTACTCCAGGGTCCGTGATGATGTGATGCTGGACTGCTGTTGTCCGGCCGGGTTGTTTGGAAAACACGTCTTGGTTTCTTTGGATCATGTCAATGACTTCTGCCCATTGTGTTGGGGTCAGCTCAGGGGATATTCTTACTTCTCCCTGGAGGACATCTGCTGGGGGCGGGGTGGTGGGGGGTGGTGCCTAGAGTAACCAGGTAGGCCTCTCTGTCCCTCCAGGGTTTCAACAAATTGACATGGTATATTTGCTCCGGCTTTTGACAATTTGGTTCCTGTTCTTATAATTTACATCTCTAATGGCTTCCACTACTTCATAGGGACCTTGCCAACTGGTTAGGAGTTTACTATTCGCTGTTGGTACCAGTCCCATGACCCATTCATCTGGCTGAAATTTTCTCACTTTTGCACATCCGTTGTAGGAAGTCTATTGGGCCTCCTGTGCTTCCTCCAGGTGCTGCCGCACTATAAGAGTCACCCGGGCTATTCGTTCCTGCATCTGGGCCATATGTTCAACAACATTCTTCCCAGGATGTTCTGCTCCTCCCAATCCTCTTTGGCAATATCTAATATGCCTCAAGGATGGCGGCCATATAATAATTCAAAGGGGGAGAACCTAGTGGATGTCTGGGGGACTTCTCGTATCGTGAACATAAGGTATGGTAGAAGGGCATCCCAATCCTTTCCATCCTGGGCCATCACCTTCCGGGTCATACTCTTCAGGGTGCGATTAAACTGTTCAACCAAACCGTCGGTTTGTGGGTGATATACTGAGGTCCGCAAAGCAGAGTACATAGGTCTTTCATTAACTTAGACATGAAGGGGGTGCCTTGATCCGTCAGGATCTCCTTAGGGATGCCTACCCTTGCAAAAACCTGGAGCAGTTCCTTCGCAATTGCCTTCGATGTGGGGATTCGTAATGGAATAGATTCAGGGTACCAGGTGGCATAATTTACAATGACAAGTATGCTTTGGTTCCCCCTTGCTGACCGTTCTAAAGGGCCCACCAGATCCATTGCTATCCTTTTGAAAGGAACTTCAGTGATAGGTAGAGGATCTAGGGAGGCCTGCAAGCGGGGCCAGAGGCTGTGTAACTGACACTCCGGGCAAGAGGCAGAGTAACGTTGGACCTCTGCCCATATTCCTGGCCAGTAGAACCTCCGGAGGATTAGATACAGGGTCTTCGTTGCCCCCAGATGTCCTCCAAATAAGTGACTGTGGGCCAACTCCAGCACTGCCTTTATGTGCTTCCTGGGCACCAGGAGTTGCTCCATTTCTTCACCTCGTATTTGTGCTACCCGGAAGAGTAGGTCATGTCGGAGTATGCAGAAGGGTCTGGGTCCCTTGCACTTCCCTTCTACTGGCACTCCATTCACCTTCACCACTTCCTCTTTCACATTCCCATACAATGGGTCCTTGGCTTGATCCTGCCTGAGATTCTCCCTTAGGGGACCGAACTGCATTCTCTCTAGGGGCCTGACCTCAACTTCATCCCGAGGTCACTCCCACTAGTGCTTGGAATTGCCCCTGGGCCTCACCTGTTTGGGAAGTCTCCTGACCGGGTTCGCCTACCAACCAGAGCAACTTTCTGGTTCTCCACCAGTATCCAAATCCCTAGTCTTTTATCTGCCCTCCTTTCTCGTCGAGACTTTTGGTGTTTTCGGGGTGGTGGTGAAAACAGCTCTTGGTCGAACTCTGCAAAAATAGGTATGCTGCTGGCTGCCTGTGCCTCAGCCTCATCCCAGGGCTGGCTATCCACCTTGAGTTCTACTGGGGGAAGCAGGCTTTCAAAGCCTGGGAAATCCCGGCCTACTAAGACCGGGTAGGGAAGTCCAGGGACCACCCCTGCTGTTACGCAGGTGACATTCCCCTGAAGCTTTATTCGAATTGGGACCGAGGGAGAAAATGTCACAGTCCCATGTGCACATGTCACCCCTGTGCATTTGGCTTGAGTCAAGTGATCTTGCCCCACCAATTTACCAGAGATCAGCATGACAGCACTCCCATAGTCTATCAGGGCCATGGTTTCTATACCATTTACCCTTACTGGCCTCGTATACCAATGTGGGGCCGTTATCACCCCCGCCAGTTTGGCCAGGCTGCAGTGACCCCCCAGGTTGGATGGGTTCCTCCCTGTTGGGGCACAAGGCTGCCATGTGCTCCACTTCCCCACACTCATAACATTGGTATTTTTGGCTTGTCGTGGTTTCTTGCCTCAGGCTATTTTGTTGGCCTCCCCAGCCCTTGCCCCCCACGTCCCCTGGTCCTTTCATAGCGTCAGGCTGTCCTTCAGCATTCCTGGTCTCAGCCCTTGATCTCTTGGGCCTCCCCTTAGCCCAGGGACTGAGGTTGGGGCCTGGCCTCTGCGCTTGCCAGGTTTTCTCTTGAGGGGTCTGGGACAACTCGCAGGCTGACAGTTGTCTCTCCACAAGGGCGACCATCGTCATAGGTAGAGGGGTCATTCCAACCAACCCAGGCTCAGAGATCTGGAGGTAATCCTCTCATAAATTTATCCATCACTGGGAGCTCCAGCATCTTCTCAGTGCTGTGGGCCTCAGGCCACAGCCACTTCCGGGTCAGATGGATGAAGTTGGGAACAGCTACGATCGTGGGGTTTTGTCCTCACTGCAGCGCCACTCATGGGACCTCTGGGCCCACACTGCTACTGTCTCTCCAGACCTGGCGAGGATCTTGGCCTTCAGTTGGGGGTAATCCCCAGCAGTTTCTGCAAGCATATCATAATAGGCCTTTTGGGGCTCTCCACTCAGGAAAGGAGCAAGGATACTGGTCCACTGGTCTCGTGGCCAGGCTTCCCACAAGACTGTCCTTTCAAACACAAGGAGATACACCTCTGTGTCATCTTCTCGGGTCATTTTCTGCAGGAAGTGACTGGCTCACATGGCCCGCTCCCTTTCCTGGGTGTGACCCCGCTCTACCAGGACTTTCAACTGGCCAACAACCTCCCACAGCACAACCGAGTCCTGGGCAGCCTGGTTCATCAGCAATCTGTTGGTGTCTTGCTGAGCGGCTGTGGCTTGTATTAAGGCCTTGACCACATCGTCCATTTTAGGACTGGAGTTTGGACTTGGTGCACTCTAATCTAAGTCCACTGCACCGAGATCCCTCCCCTAACATGCACGTGTTGAACACTGCCAGTCCTCCTTTAGTGGGTCTCGCACTTCTGTCTCTTATGGTGTGTCAGGGTGCCACCCCTTTCCCCATCTCCCTGACAGTGGGAGGCTCCTCCAGCTTGGTCCAGAGGGTAGAGGAGGGGGTGGGGACCCAGGCCTACCTGCTCCACCAAGGGCCCTATAAATCACAGCTCTTCGTTGTAGTTGCTATATCCACATCTGCACTAATTCCCCCTGGGCTAGTCTCCCCCATCTAGCTTTCCAGCTTCTGGTCTCCCAGCTCTCCAGAGCCTGGGAAGTAACTCAGTCCGGCTTCATAACTCTCCCCTCCCAGGGGACTGGTACCTTCCTTGGGGCTCCTCTTTGCTTCTCCCTCCAAACCACATTTCTCTTGCGCCAATCTCCAAACTGCAAGACACTCCTCAGCATAACACAGCACCCCTCTTCCTCTGCCTCCAGCTTGTACCCTGTCTGTTTGGAGCAGGAAGGCTTTTAATCAGGCACCTGGCTACGTCCTGATTGACCTCAGGTGCCCCTAATTGCCCTGCAGTAAACCTAATCAGACAACAGGGAACAGAGCTCTCAGCACTCTGAGGCTTATATATCTCTCTTCTCTCACTCTCAGGCTGCCCACTGCCCTTGATATCTCACAACACATACACAGCAAAAAATTCTGCTTTAGCACGTGAACTAAGGGAAAATTATGGGAGTGGAATATATTGTGGATCTCTTGATTTTAGGGTCTCTGCATCCTGCAATTGTCTATATATTATATTCTAAATGTTTTAAAAAACAAAAGAATACAAAAAGAACCTCATTATGTTGTCATGGTAGAGATTTCACAATATGAACCAGCAGAATATTGGCTTCAGCCAAACAGGAAGTGTACAAAAGATGGAGAGAGTCACCTCTCCCTCTATCAGTATGGGTGCTTGGGACACAGGTGAGGGGATACACTGGCCTTTAATTATGAATTCAGATTCAAAAGTAGTGATGTCAGCATGTTGCTAAGGGTCATGGAGGGATGACAATGGAACATTCGGGATTCTAATGATCTTTAGACAACATGCAGCCTTTTTAAGGGCACCAACATGCTTCTTACCTTGCAGTTGAAGCTGAATTGCCAAGCCTGCTCACATTATTTTTCCTACCAGGATCTTCACCGGTGTTGACACTACTGGTATTGGTGTCTAAAAAACTGGAGGTGGAAAATGAAGGGGAGTTAAGAGTTTGTGTGGAGGAAGCTTGAATATGGATACAGCTACAGTGGAGCTGGTTTTTAGAATGTATTTTTTAACTACAAAAAAACCCTCTTGCTTACAGGAAGAAAGGAAGAAGAATAATTTTCTATCCAATTTGTGTGATGATGGCTCTGGGACAGGGAATATGGCCCCAAAAAGGCACTCTTAGGACTTAGTGATTAGCATGACAAATAAGGGTAAAGAATTTGCCTACAGAAGACAATGCACCGTTTCACCTTCTATGCATGAGTTTTAATTTCACGATGGAGCATTTTGTTGTGTTTTAGAAATATATTTTGTGAACTTTTTTACTTTCTAAATTAATACTACTCCAAATGCTGAGGTCTTTTACCTCAATTTCTACTCACAGCCTTTACTCAGGCAAAATTATTACTGAAATCAAAGGGAGACTGGATAAAAACTGAGTGAGGACCTATGCTTCCAGCTTGTTGCTCATAGTTATACTTATTGCAAACAGGTATAGCACATTCTGCCCCTGAAGAAATGACATTATTAAGGGATCTCCCAATTAGGAAGGCAAATTTCTGTCATGGGAATTAAATTTCTCCTTGTCCAGTGGCTCTTTCCAGTGTTTACGGGATTATTATATACAGCAGTATTTCTTCTGCCAATACTAAAGGAGAATTACAACATGGAATTATTCAGGAGCTGTATGTTTCCGCTAGGTGGTGGATTTGGTGTATTCCTGCTTTTTTAACCCTGCAGTAGTTCATTCACTTTGGCTTATGAATTGATGTTTCTGGCAGAGAACTTGAAAAAGGAAAGAAATTTATTATGAATATTTTACTGTGTTACATCGTGTCAGCTTCAGTCTCGCAGAATATACTGTGCCCAAGAGTGTAAGTTGTTTTCAAATGAGCAGCTCATAGATTACAGGGTTGAACATTTCTCTTTAACTCCTGAAGTCCTATACCATTAGTATCTGTCTGACTGCATTGAAATGGCAGTCACTTTCAATTAATTAAACACAAAACATGGCTCTCAATTAACGTTTAATACTCTATGCTTAGCTCACCCTATTTTGGCTGGGTATTACAAGGGTCTCAAGAGAATGGATAATATAAGACACTGTTACTATGATACAATAAGTAGGCACAAAGAGATCTGCTTTTCTTCAGCGCTATGAGATTAATACATGACCTCAGACCTTGAGTAAAATATTCAAAAATGTCTAAGTGATTTAGGAGGTTGGGACCCACTTTCAAATGTGACTTAGGCAATTAGGAGTCATTCTCTGAGTTCTGGGTAGAATTAGGCTTAATTTGAAAATGGAATTTAGGCTCCTATGTCAGTTAGGTGCTTTTGGTTTTCACTCTGAACACACGTGAGGGTTTTTTGGGTTGCATTAGAAAAGTATCAACCTCCTCCTTTCTGACAGGGCCAAGCTCCCGATTTCAAGTCTTGTGAGTTACAGGACTTTTGTGGAGTTGGATGGAGCAAGGCATTCTGTATAAAGCAGGCAAAATAGCTGCAAAAATTCTAACTGCTTGAAATTTGAGCATTTTTTTATATTTGGTTATAAAATCAAAAGTAGCTGTAGTGTTGTGGGTGTTTTTCTTCCAAAGTTTTAGAGCTCAGATGGAAATTCATTCAAAATTATTGCCAACAGGCCTGCCGAAGGGTGGGGGCAGAGGGGTGGGGGAAGAGGAAGAAAGGAGAGCCATTTAAAAGCGTCTGGGTGGATTGGAGAATAGATACGCACCTCCTCCTTCCTTCCATTCCCCTCTTCTTCTGCTACTCACACTCTCCGCCCCTCCCCTAAACTGAGTTTATTTATTATGTGCCGTGCAGGATCCAAGGTGGCTGAGGAGGTGATATCTGCTACTCAGCTTCCTGGGTCCATCAGTAATCTCCCTGGGGAGTCCAAGTCAGATGAAATTTCCAGAGGGGTAGCCGTGTTAGTCTGTGTACAGCAAAAAACAATGAGAGTTCTGTGGCACCTTATAGACTAACAGATTTTCTTCGGCATAAGCTTTCGTGGACTATAACATCCGACGAAGTGGGTTATAGTCCACGAAAGCTTATGCCGAAGAAAATCTGTTAGTCTATAAGGTGCCACAGGACTCTCGTTGTTTTTTGCAAGTAAGATGAGTAACAGATGTCACCTCCACAGCTGCCCTGGAATCTTTATGATACATAATAAATAAGTAAAAATTTCCAGTGGAAGCCCACTCATACCTCAGGCACCCCTTTCTACGAGATCCACTGACTGTTCTGCTCTCGGGCCTGGAATTGCTTTTGATAGGCCTGATTGCCAATATGAAAATCTAGGAAATTTCACTAATCGAGGATGTTTTTTCTTCTGCAGAGTGGGTGAGGTAACATCTTTTATTGGACCAACTTCTGTTGGTGAGAGAGACAAACTTCTGAGCGTACACAGAGCTCTTGTTCTGCAAACACATTACAATCTCCACAAAAGTTCAGAAAACTGTGACATTTCAAGGGCATGAAAAATGAGGAAAATGGAAAATGCTATAAAATGTTGTGAAAATATTTTCCCTGTTTCGTTTCACACAACATTAATATAGCAAGTGACTCCTGCAACCCAGGGAAAGAAATGTGATGACAAGAGCTGGCAAGAAGTCATCAGAGAATGTGCAGGACCTGAGAGTATTTCCTGTGGAATGTAAAGTGAGAGTCGGGGGCTTCATGGAGGGAGCTGGAGAGCTAAAGGGTCTACTGAGGTCAAGGAAAAGGATTTGGATCTCCAGGGAGTCCTTTGGGGTTGGAGAAAAGGAGTTGGGCGTTGTGAAAGAGATTGGATAAGGTTAAGAGAGAAAGATCTGACTGAGCTGGAAATGGAAGAGGAGATAGAAATGAGAGAAAGGAACCCTTCAAATTTTCTGAGATTTGGAAAAGTATGGAAAATTTCATTGCACATGCAGCATGTGAACAGTTCCATCATTCACTAGTTAATCTAAAACAGTAATTGAGAGAATAAAATTGAAAATACAAGAATCCGATAAATAAATACATCCGATAAATAAAATGTAAATAAAAACCAGTGTGAGGGAATGGCCACCCACCAGTATCAATAGAATGCCCGATTTGTGTTTTGGAGTAGAGCGGCTAAAGAGTGCTGAGCTTTACATATTTTACATACTTTATAGAGGTTGCAGGATGCCACAGAAAGTTATATATATACACACACAATTGCAATTATGTCATAGTTTACACTGCTAATGTGGATAAGTGGATACATTTGCTTTGTGAAGCTCTGGGAATTTCATCAGTTATATATTTTAGTAAAATAGTCATCTTTATTATGTATTTCATACTGCTCTATCTTTCACACTATATTTTCACTCTGGGTTTGTTAAGATAGTCATGGCTCTTTTTCAGTCTAAAATGCAGAAATGACCAACCTTTTTCTTTTTTTCTTCCTATTGCATAGTTTTTCATCATTGTGACTAAATTTATTTCCTTTGAATGGAGTGGATTAGTGGCTTCTGACGGCATTATATAACACTTGTTATTTTATATAATTGTTTATGACCCGAGAAAATTATAAAATATTCAAAACTACCTAACGTGAAACCTTGCCCCAAGCATGGCAGGGCAAGCAAGTTTGGTTTTGAAATGAATGTTTCTGGTTAAGCCTCTAGAAATTGTATGTTATAAATTTCAGCTCCCTGAAATACCTTAGAGGTGGTAATATGATTAACATGAGTAAGGCAATACTAGTTCACTTCTGTAACAGAAGACTTTTCCTATAGGAAGGCAAATCCCATGTAAAGTCCACTGAGGATGACCTGTGTGTGTGTGCGCGAGTGCGTGTGTATTAAACAAACCCGAAGTACTAAATCCAATCCTGCTGCTACGGAAATCAAGGGGAGTATTGCCATTCACTTCAGTGGAAGCAAGAGCAAGCCTGGGGTTGTGGGTTTTTAAGGCCCGATGTTGAGAGCTTCCAAATGGCCTTGTTCATCGCTTCATAGAATTGAGCCTTTAGTAACAAGGAATAGTTTTGGCTGCGTTACTAAGGGCTTAAACACCATTTTATTTGAAGGAAGATAAATATTTGGCCACAAATCAGTTGATTTTGTCCTTTTAAGTCTAACAAAAATTACCCAGCTCTTCTTATACTTAAGTTATAAGTTGACCTGATACATTATATCATGTGTTATTTGGGGATATCACTTCTCTTTCTGCAATCCAATCATCTCTGATACCTGTAATCAATAATATTCTCAACTGTTAGAACCATCATTGCACAAATTGTTTTTTATTATTCTAAAATGTTTGCAAAATGAGTAACGTGTATCACCAACCATGACAGTCAATAGAAACCGTGCATTACAGATTTGTAAAGTAACCAAAGGGTTTCCTTAAAATGCATATGTAGATTTTGAGAATGTTTACCTTAGCCAAATCCCTGGGCTGTAACCTTGGTATGTGAAATATGCCAAGACAGTTATTCCATTACTTCTAATTCTGAGGTCTATATTTCCCTCTGTTCACCTCAAGGAACAAGTCAGAATGGTTTTAGTGCATGCTTATTCTGTCAGTGATAGTCTTACTTTTCTGTCATGCAGCCCACTAAGTTTTAGATCCTCGTGTCCTTTCAGAACATCTTTGAACTGAATTCCCTATTGGAAATGGTTCCCTATTTACACTGAGCTACATACATCATATAGGCACAAATATAGTGCCCATCTACAAAAAGGGAAATAAGAGCAATCCAGGGAATTATAGACCAGTCACTTTAACCTCTGTTTCAGGAAAAATAATGGAAGAGATAATTAAGGAGTTGATTTGCAATCATCTAGAAGAGAATAAGGTGCTTAGAGCTAGTCAGCATGGATTTGTCAAAAACAAATCATGTCATACCAACTTGATAGCTTTCTATGATGTGGTAACGAGCCTTGCGGATAGAGGGGAAGTGATAGATGTGGTATATCTAGACCTTAGTAAGGCATTTGATATAGTCTCACATCACATTCTCATTAATAAACTGGGGAGGTACAAACTAGATGGAGCTATTATAAGATGGGTGAAAAACTGGTTGGATAACTGCTTCCAGAGAATAGTTATCAACAGTTCACATTCAAGCTGGAAGGACATAATGAGTGGGGTGCCGCAAGGATCTGTCCTGGGTCCAGTTTTGTTCAACATTTTTATCAATGACTTAGATGATGACATAGAAAGCAAACTTATAAAGTTTGCAGATGATACCAAGCTGGGAGGGGTTGCGAGTGCTTTGAAGGATAGGATCACAATTCAAAATGGACAAACTGGTGAAATGGTCTGAGATAAATACAATGAAATTCAATAAAGATAAGTGCCAAGTACTCCACTTAGGATTGAACAACCCATTGCACACATACAAAATGGGCAATGATTGCCTAGGAAGGAGTATTGCAGAAAGGGATCTGGGTGTAATAGTGGACCACAAGCTAATTATGAGTCAGCAGTGTAATACTGTTGTAAAAAAAAGTAAATGTCATTCTGGGGTGTATTAACAGTATTGTGAGTAAGATACGAGAAGTGATTCTTCCATTCTACTCTGCACTGATTAGGCCTCAACTTGAGTACTGTGTCCAGTTTTGGGTGCCTCATTTCCAAAAGGATGTGGAGAAAGTTCAGAGAAAGGCAACAAAAATGATTAGAGGTCTGGAACATTTGACCTATGAGGGAAGATTGAAAGAGATGGGTTTGTTTAGTCTAGAAAAAAGGAGACTGAGAGGGGATATGATAACAGCTTACAAAAACCTAAAAGGCTGTTATGATAAGGAGAAAAATTATTCTCCTTAATCACAGATGATAGGACAAGAAGCAATGGGCTTAAATTACAGCAAGGGAGGTTCAGCCTAGACATTAGGAAAAAATTCCTAACTGTCAGGGTGATTAAACACTGGAATAAGTTACCTCGGCAGGTTGTGGAATCTCCTACGTTGGAGGTTTTTAAGAGCAGATTAGACCAACACCTGTCAGGGATGGTTTAATGGGGGTACTTGGTCCTGCCATGAGAGCAGGAAATTGTACTCGATGACCTGTCATGGTCCCTTCCAATTTCTTTGATTCTATGATTCTATCATGACATGGTATAAAATTCATATCGGTTTCCACTATTATGACCAATCTGCCTGAAGGGCAATGACGCTAGTATCAATTTATATGAAAATATTGCCAGTTTCTGGGTAGATTGGATAACAAAGGGCCGTTTGTGAACCAGGATTTCATAAACAGAGGGGAAGTTATACCCAAGGTCTCATCTGACATAATGATGGGCGCTAATAAGTAAAGTTACTGAATTGAGTGGGTTCCAGGGAATTCTCAGGCAAGCAGCATTCTTCTACTCTATATTCTTAAACTGTGTGAAACTGGAAACTTTTCCTCTAAAATGTTAATGCCTTAAACAGGTTCAAAAGAGTAAGAATACATTTTCATGCCCAGTGGGATATTAAGCCTGCAGCTTCCTCTCACAATAAAAGAGCTGTGTTTCTAATTACATGTGCATACATTGAAAATGTACCTGTGTGAAATTGGTTTAAAGAGTGTAACATAAAATAAGATTAACTCTTCATGAAACTATGAGAAAAGAGGACAACAGTGAACTTCAAAAAAACACTGCAAGAGTAATGGTAAAGATGAAATTAGTTAGGGAGGAAACAAAATTACAACTACATTGACTCCCTATAAAACATCACACCAGTTCGAGGTCTTTGTCCTCGAAGCATCTTCAAGGTGCTTAATAATTTAGGCCTAGGATACATAAAATGCACCTAAAAGTCGAGGACAAGGTCCATGGTAAACATCTAAACCCCTCAGGCACAACAGAACTGTCTAATGTAAGAGGAGTTTGTTTGTGGCAGAGAAATCACCCTAAACAGTACTGCAAATAATAAGTGAAAGGTAAAAATTTGTTTTCATCAATCCAACAATCCATTCCAGCACAATACAAAATTACCCAGGTGAGATAAAATTGTTCTAAGCTGTTTTGCATAGAAAATGTTTGTAACCTAAAGAAGAACTGAGAGGTAACAAACTCCAATGAATGCTGTTATCAGCTGCATAGATGGTGGCTGCAAAGGGCAATAAAAATATTCAGCTTACCTGTTAGTATATAAATGTTGCTGGGATTCGAGAGACTGGGGAGAAGCCTTTAAGGCACTTGCTGAATTACTCACCGGTAGTTTCTTTTGCTGGTCCTAGAGAAATAGAAACATGCAGATAGGATTTTTAAAAACAAAGCTTCTGCTTAACTCTGCTCCCACAGAAGTCAATGGGAGTTTTATTACTGACTGCAATGGTAATCCCTCAGTGTTTTTGAGAATGACAGAGAAAGTCTAGTATCCACACAATGCTTTCCAATTCAACTGCATCCTCCTACTGATCTTATCATTGGTAGAAGAATGCCTGCAGACATTAGGAAAAAATATTTAGCATTGGATTAAGAATTTCTGAGCTGTTTAAAAACGTATCAGCAGTGTTGGCTGACTTGAGTTACGCAAGGTTCTTATCTATAGATAGATCAAGGTTCAAGGTATCAAAGTAAATTATTTAGTCTAGATTTCTAAATCTTCCACTGATGACTTTGGACCTCTCTTGTGGCTGATCTGGGACAAAGCAGACATCCTCACTTGGTACAGGGATTGTACATCACAACTCTCTGAAAGACTGTATTTGCAGATAGCAAAGCCATTAATCCTCCCTCCCCACTGCCACACACACAGTTAAAATGTGTTAAGTTTACTTCTATTTTGCCATCAAATCTTGTAATTAAGCTAGTTAAACTGTCTGATACCATATCAAGACAACAAGTTCATGCAAGTTACACTGTATATTCAAAATTTTCTTCATAACATTTTCATAAAACTAATTTTGTTATAATATGGGTTTTTTGGAACAAAAATATTGACTGAACGTGTTAAAATTTTATTTACTAATAATTTTTTACTCAAGCAGTAAACATAGCCACATAGTATACAGATTCCTTGGACTCCACATCCTTTTTAATTTTGGCTCGCCTGTTATCATTGCTCTGATGTATTATGCCTTGCAGATATAATCTCAAATGTTTGAAGGTGATCTTCTATTAACAGACCTAATGGGCTCCCTTCTAAAGTGTAATAGCCACTACCATGTACATCTTAGTAAAATCCTGCAAAGAAAGACTTTTAGAGAAATGACAATGAGCAAGCCCATGATAATGATAGCTCTTGTGATGTTTTTTGCCTTTGTAATATCTCTTGTGATTGTGAATCCCTTGTATCTTAGCTTATATCATTGTGAGACAAACTTCTTACATAGTATTTTAAAATAAATCTATTTAGTTTGTTATAACAACAGTTATTAAAATGAACTCTGCTTCTGTGGGTTTTCTGAAGTTGGTTATACTGTCATTGTGGAAGCTGACTAGAGAGCTAGGAGCTGTGCTGGTATTCTGAATAGAGAACAGGTAAACCACAGGGGAGCTTAGGAGTTCTGTGGGGTTACAGGATTCATCAGGGGAAGTTGGCATTCAATTGCCTATGCTGGCCTTTGCAGATATGTTACTGGTGGTGGCTGCCATCTTCCCAAACCCATGTAAATCCTAAAGCATCATAGTTTGGTGGGAAGTAAAAAGATAATCTGGCCCTAAATCTCATCCAATCACTTCACACTCTTTAAAATTCATTGGGATCCAATGGATCATTCCAATGTGCTCACTATACCAGTGAACAACTTCCTGAGTACGCCTTTCACCATCTTGGAACAAGTCAGTGCAATAAATATCACCAAGATCTTTCAATTCAATTTGAAATTCCTCAGACTAGTGTTTCTGAAGTAAAATGTTTGGAAAAAAAAAAGTTGAAGTTGAAGACATGATTACTGTGTAATGTTTCTGAGTTACATTTTAGTCAAGAGTTTCTTTAGGCAACATGTGAAGATTTAATTTTACATTTGCATAGTGTTGACGGAGATAATTTGATACCAGAAGATTCAATGACTCCTCAGACCACCAGACTTCAAAGTCTTTTTGCAGCTTAACCTTGGCTTTTTCCATAAGATGCTGTAGGTGTTCAATCTCTATCTTCAGCCCTTTCAAGCGATTGAACATTGTTTTATAACTGCAGTGAGAAAGAAGAAGGTAATTTGTTCAGAACAGCAAAGTTTTGTCTTTGGCTCTGGGAAAACATGCTGACAGATCATTAATGGAGTTTTATGCTACCCAGGGCAGTTACAAACCCTGAACTTCAAAACAACTTCTCAAAGCCAGGGATGGGGGAGCATCTCATATTTTATTAGAGCTTCTTTGGGCAGCAGATATATGGCAAATCATTTATTGCTTCTGAAACAGCCACTAGAGCAAATAACAGATGGGTAAGTACGTTTTCTTGGTAGCACTCTCAGACCCTGCCAGGTTAGGACCAAAGAGCATGAACAAGTTGCTAACTCTGGTCCTCAGTACAGTAACACATTGCACTATTTTTAGTCTGCCAAGCCAGGCTTACAGGTTTCCCATTGATGTGCTATTATAATTTACAGGAAACTAGCTGACATTTTAGAGTGAAAGTGGAAAGCTAGTAGTGAACCAGAAAGCTGGCATTTTTCTAATAATGTCAGAGCGAAGCTGAGGCTAGCTGTGAGTACAGAAGTCTTATTGGGACACACTGCATCACTGCACATATCCAGATGTCATTTTAATTTTATGTCATATATGAAGTATAGTTTGGGACAGAAACACCTTTTTTTCTCTTCTTCAATTTGTGCTCGAAGCCTCTCTTCCACCGGATCAGATTCATGCAGCTCTTCAGAAGGACTAGCAACACCTAAAAGTAGAAGTTATCAGGGGTCAATGATCATACAGAGCAGGGATGAAAGAGAAACACATCTTAACTGGAATAAGAAAAGTTTGAAAGGTGCTAAGTAGTACAATGGGGTAGTGCACTCTTCGGGGATCTGAGTTCCAAATTCGAATTTAGGCCTTGTTCTGATTTTGCTCACACTAGTGTAACTCTCCAATGACTTCAGTGGAGTTACTTTCACGTTATACAATGCAAGATCAGAATTGGGCCCCTACTGTAAATTACACATAAAAATTAGCTTGTCTGTCTCTTCCTAGTCCCTTATAGATGTTTGTCTATATCCTAAAATGAATTCATAGTTAATACCACTGGCTGTCTCTGCTAGTAGAGGTGAGGCCTGGACCAGCAGAGGTGCAGCAAGTCAGGACTGAGGTGCAGAGGTGGAGGTGGAGGTGCACGGGACTGGAATAGCAAAAAGGAATATTGAGGTACAATTGCGGGGAAGATTAACTCTGATACACCCTAAATTCAACAACTGAATATAAACAGGGAAAACAGCTTGAAACTTGATGCGCTGTAAGAAGTTAGATAAGGCTAAAGGTATTGCCACAGAAGAGACTCTAAAACACATGGAAAGAAATTTGGGATCTTCCTGTTCTTTACTGAACTTTGTTAACCTCTTCCTTGATGCTGGACAGTACATTTGTTTTCCAGCAGCAGTTTTCTCAACAGCTGTTGAAAGTCAGGAGGTGGTAGACACATTAGGTCATATTGGAGGCACAAGGTCCTGGATAGTTTCTACACCACGGTACCAGGATGTGTCTGACCAGTGTGATGCTGGCAGACCAGGTGCCAGCTCATACCACGGCCCGAAGATCTCAGCTGAACACTGACAATACATAGCTAGAACTTGTCTGGCTCAACTGTGTGTTGATGTTGTTAAAATGGGTATCAGAATTATAAGAACGTGTTTAGTGTTTGTTTAGACATTATTAAATGGCTATAAGTTGCTTATAATATCTATATCCCATGTTATAAGATAATCTTTAACTGTTTGCTCTGTCACTGTAAATCAACAGACAGGAGAGAAGTATTAATGAGTGTGAAATACTAGTTTCCAGTAGGAGGTGTTAATTCTTGCCTGACAAAGGAGGCCCATGAGCACTAGATGAACTATTGTGGAACATAAGGGGACACTAGATTTAGTTGATTGCTAACCTCCTCCCCATGAAGAGGAGATATGCAGATGAATTCCTTACAATACCTGAATTTGCAGCTTGAAGCACAAGGAAGGAAGGAATAAAAAGCTCCCACAAGGAAGAACTGTATCTCTTTGCTGTTTGGACTTTAGGGGGGCCAAGGTTCCAAGGGATTCCTCAGAGCTTAGCGGTTAGCCTTGAAGGACATAAAGAACTAGCTTATTATAGAGAAACTTAAGACTGGAACTCTTTTGGGTCTACATATGGTCACCTGCTTTAACATCGAAAATAACTCTCTTATTTCCTCTTCCTAAGTAATAAATCTTTGGGTAGTTTATTGTAAGTTTAGCTTGTCTTTGGTGTGAGATCTAATGTGTAACTGACCTGGGGTAAGAGACTGATCCTTTGGGCTTGGGAGTAATTTGAATCTTGCTATGATTTTTGATGTAAGGGACCATCTACCATAAAGGTAAGCTTCCTTGGGTGGAAAGCCAGGCTGGAGTTCCCAAGGGGTCTGTCTATGATTCCCTGTTAAGGCTGTTACAGTACTTCAGGATTTTATAGTAGATAATTGGTTGGTGAAATCTAAGTACAAAACTCACAACCGATTTAGAGTTTGTTCCCTGCTTCTTAACAATCTGCCCTGAGTTTGGTACTGATGCTCTTGAGCCACAGTAGGATAGGCTGACAACCAGAATGGGCCTTACAACTGAACCTGCACACACTATAATATTTTTTCATTCTGGGAGATAACCTTCCCAAAAAGGGTTAAAGGAACTGGGCTGAGCTCAGCACAGAAAGGAAATGTCAAGTTAGCTCCTAAAAAAAGCGTAACTATTACAAGAGTAGTTTCTATTTCTAGGGAGTAGCTTAAGGTTCCCAAGAAAACAAGTTTTGCCTTTTAACTAAAGAAAAATGCAAGGAACAAAAGATTGCTGTACAATACACTTAGGTTTCCATCTCAATTATTATTTCAGCCAAGAAAATAAATTATATGTCAACTTGTAATTAGGCCTAAGGAGTGTACCCTAGCTTCAAGGAATGGAATTCTGGCTGGAACCAGAGGGCAGGAATGACCTCTCTTTGCCTGCCAGTGCTCCAGCTAAAAACATTAATCTTTTGTTGTAGCACCCTGTAGCTTAATCAAAAATGAGATGGAAACATATTTAATTTCACCAAAAGTACTTAAGGTGAAGTGTGTTAATGCAGACAAAAGCCATGGTGAACAAAAACCACACAGAGAACTTTCATGCCATACAAGCAGATTATAAGGGCAAAGTAGAGCTGAGAGGATCCTTTTGGTGGAATAGATTTTCTTAACACATTCCAAAGTGAAACCCTTTGGGGTGTTAAAGCAAACACGTGAATCAAGAGATGTGTAAGATTCATGGCAGAAGAGATGTCAAAAATTAGTGCTATTATATGAATAAACTACAACAACACAATAGATAATGGCAAAGCATTAATGATTTTGGGTAAAGCCTGGAGCTACTGAAGTCAATAGTAAAACTCCCATTCTTTTTAGAGGGATCAGCACTGCACCCTAGTTTCTTCACTCTTACCCATCCATATCTCCTGTGGTTGGAAATGGGAGTTATGCCTTAATATTGTAGGGAGAAGAAATCTAGTGGGCCAGATTGCTTCATTAAGAAGGCACAGGCATACAATGGAGAAAATGCAGCCTACAGACTCCGGATGCTCTTAAGATGCAGGGTGAGTGTTCCCCGAGCTCCCTTAGAAATGCATAGCATTCAAGCAACTCCATTGTCAGCCAGTTCTGCTGGTCATGGTGCAGTGAGGCAGGGTCATCCTCTTCTCTCTGCCCCATGACCACTGCCTACGGAGAGCTAGTAGGGACCAGATCTGGGGCTCTCCTTTCACTGAACCTGAGCAAGAACCAGGCCGTATCTGGCCTCATGTATGTGAACACATAGTGGGACATGTGTTCCTGAAGGCAACATACTACAAAAAGGAGCAGCTGGTTACAAATTACATTCACCAATGGTAATGCAACCCTGTGCAGCAAACAAATGTCTGAATGACATGATGCCATCAGTATCTGGAACCCTGACAGGAAACTGTACCAAGCATCTACAAGACTCCAACAATGACTAAAATAAGGCCAGATGTGAGATGAAGAGGATCATCATCACAGATCAAATAGAGGAATAAATGCAAGTTAATGTAGCCCTCAGTAACAAAATGAGGCACTAAGTTAATAGCATAGAAAATGGACTGTCACAATGCAAATATTCACTGACATGAGTCCAAAAAGTGAGAGGGAATCAAGCACATTGTTGAACAAAGCTCCAAGACATGCTTTCTGGGGTGCTGGTTTGCAGGTTCTCGAGTACCTTTTCCCATGCTCCTGCAGTTTACATTTTGTTTTTTATCACATCTGTCCATTACAACAGCATGCTTGGTAGCTTGAATGTGATGCGCTGCACAATTTTTGTTTCTGTTTTACACCACATCTCTAAGCATCTTGCTAGCTAAGAAAAGGGAACATGATGGCCAAAAGAAGAGGAGATGGGTCAGCCCAGTAAATTAAGTAT
>ML685848.1:6373145-6399999 GCA_007922175.1 Pelusios castaneus | reverse complement strand
TGATGGCCAAAAGAAGAGGAGATGGGTCAGCCCAGTAAATTAAGTATTACTACGCACAAGCCACAATATTAATTTACAAGTTCAAGGAAGTCACATAACAAAAATACATTTCTTGTTAAGAGTAAATTTTTTCAAAAGATTTCTCTTCTGCTGCTCTGTGCTTCCTTGTCCAGAAACAAATACATAAGGCATTTTAAAAGCTTTAGATTGTTGTATCTATGTATGACCAATGCACAAATATATGCACATACAGGTTTAGAGAGATTGAAAATTCACACAAGTGGTTCTCTAGTTGCTATAGTTAATCCACTTCCCAGAGATGTCATAGCTATGTCCATGGAAGAATTCTTCCCATTGAACTAGTGACGTGTACATCATGGGCTTAGTTCAGCTTAACTATGTCACTTGGAGATGTGGATTTTTCACTCCCCTGAGTGACATAGCTTGCCCAACTCAAC
The DNA here is from genome assembly GCA_007922175.1 of Pelusios castaneus. NCBI lineage: Eukaryota > Metazoa > Chordata > Testudines > Pelomedusidae > Pelusios > Pelusios castaneus. The sequence continues at coordinate 6,399,541 of ML685848.1, read as the reverse complement.
CTTTGAGTGTAGACTTGGCTGGAGACTATATGGGCATAGCTATGTTGCTGTAGCTGGGCTGGTGCAACCTTGTACTGGAGATGGCATATGCCAACACAAGGCTTTTTTCTGTGGGTGTAGGAATGCCAGCTCCCTGAAAAAAATTAACTATGTTGACAGAAATATTCTTCTGTCAACACAGTCGCATCTGTCTTGGGCATTAGCATAACTACTTTAATCAGGGGTGTGGTTTGTTCACAGCCCTGACCAATGTAGAAATGCCGATCTATTAAATGTAGACCAGGCCTCTTCCCTTTATGCTAGTGTAACGGCGTCCTTTTCTACATTAGCACTTATGCCTGCAAAGCTTTTGTTTGAAAAAAAGATCCCTCTGAGTGAGATAAGTCTTTCTGGCATAAGCTCTCATGTGGACAGTGCTCTGTCACTCTCCTACCAACATAGCTACTGCCTGCTGGAGGCCCAGTGCAATTTGAGTTGCTTCACCATGGTTTTGAGGCCTAGAATAGCTTAAACTGCTTGCTTGACTATTCTGACTCCTGCAGTATGACATCTTTCAGTTGGCAGAGACAAACAGGAATACTGAGGCGTGGCCTACAGTGGCTGTGAATTTCGGCAGCAGTCGAGAGGAGATGCAGCAACTTCTGGATTCAATTGAGCACATCCTTGTTGACACTCAATCGAACAAACAAAATTGACCCTGCACTGTCGGAAGCACCACCAGCAGTGTAGACATAGCCTGAGTAACCTTGTAGAGGACTCAGTTGCTGCATTCCATGGCACATAATAAGATGAAATACATAACATGTATGCTTGCAGCTGCACATAACGGTGAGGCGACTAATAAGTTATCTTAGAATATCTGAGGATACACTTTCTCACTGCCAAGAGGCATATTTTTGCACCATCCCTCCTATTTTCAGATGGTGTTTTGATGACCCCAATTATCATGGTGAGAATGGAAGGTAGTTAAGGGTGAAGACGCAAGTAATAGAATATGTAATAATTAGTGGAGAGATAATTAGGTGAAAGCTGTGTATAGAAAGGTATAAAAAGTTTTTACTGAGGCCTTGTACACACGATCAGATTATCGCGCATTAAAGCTCATTACCGCGCGATAGCAACAACGGCGTACACACATGCAACAGGGCTCTTGCGCGTTAAGTGCCTTGTTGTCGCGCAATCCAACAACCACTCCGACGAGAGTGGTAACAGCTGTTGCGGATCATATATTGCGCGTTTGAGCTCGTGTGTACGCTTACCGCGCATTGACTGGAGTCCGGAACTGTCCCAGCATTCCCAAGTCGTCCTCTCTGGTCTTCCCCCCACCCGCTCTGTGGCCGTGACGAAACTGTCCCCGCCCTGCCCCGAACTTATTCCCGGGATTTTCAAATTTCAAGTCTGTTTCACTTCCTGCTCTCTTCCTCGTGGAGTGTGTTTGTGCTCCGATCATCAGTAGCAATGGCGGCCCGCCGTGGAAGACACGCACCCCTTTGGAGCACGGCTGAGGTGCTGGACCTGATCAGCATCTGGGGAGAGTCCGCTGTGCAGGCGCAGCTACGTGGCAGCAGGAGGAATTATGACACATTTGGCATAATTTCTCGGGCCATGTCAGAGAGAGGGCATGATAGAGACACAGTGCAGTGCAGATCAAAGGTGAAGGAGCTCAGAATTACCTATCACCGAGCGAAGGAGGGAAACCGCCGTTCTGGATCAGCGCCTGCAACATGCAGGTACTATAAGGAGATAGAAGCCATCCTCAGCGGGGACCCCACAACCACTGCCAAAAGTCCCGTGGACACTTCAGCCCCTCCTCGTCCGGTGATTGCCAGAGCCGAGCAGGATGAGGACGTTGTTGAGGAGGAGGAGGAGGAGGAGGAGATGGAGGATGACACGGAGGAAAGCGCAACCGCGTGTAGCCAGGAGCTCTTCAGCAGCCCCGCTGAGACGTCCACCCAAGGCTTGAACTGCAGCTTGTTCTCTGAGGCGGCAGAGGGGGGTTCAGGTAAGTTTCTCCTTCATTCAGCTCTGCTCCTGCTAAAATATCATTGTCTGGGGTGGGGGTGCTTGCGGGTCCCCGCTGTGCACGCTATTTACTCTGCATTCATTAGCAGGGCATCAATACAAGCAGTGATTGTAAAATAATCATCTGCATTTAGGTCAGAAAAGGTTTCCTCGATGTACCTCCAGAGCCTAATACTCAGGTTAGATGGGAGAGCGTTTGTGTCTGCGCTCCCAAAGACGGACACTCTGCCTCTCCAGCTGCAAAGCACAGCCCTGGGAACCATGGCAGCACACAGTGCAGCAGCATACGGTCCCGGCCTGCTACCGGCGGCATGTAGGAGATGTATTCTAGATGGAAGGGGCACTCTGAGGAGAGGGATATTGGGTTCCATCTGTGTGCCCTCTTCCGATTCTTAGCCCCCGGTAAGCCGTCTATTAGAATGTACCTTGTCTGCTTCAGCGCAGCGTAGTGTGTTGACCGCCCTGTACCTTCCAGTGGAATGTGCTACTGGAAGGTTACATTGGCTATCTATGCTATGTGTTAACAATGTCTATATTGTTATTTTTGTATTAGAATTGAGCTTCACAAGGCCGGTGTCTACCCCAGCTGACCGAATGAGAAACATTAGGCGGCGTTCTCGAAGAAACAGGGAAGATATGTTTAACGAGCTGCTGAAAGCAACACAAGAATCCGCAAGGGAGAATAGAGCCTGGAGAGAGGAATCCCAGCAGAGGAGGCAGAAACACAGGGACGAACTGATAAGCGTCATGAAGGAGCAAACAGAACTGCTAAAGAACATGATAGCTTTGCAGTCCCAGGCGATAAATGTCCGGGCTCCACTCCAGACAGTTCAGCCGTGTATGCCTCCCACACACCGCAGTCCCTCAAAGCATTTCTTTGAAGGCCACCCTCCACCCCGGTACAGGACAACATCCAGCCCCCCCCTCCCCCCCAAGCTACTTTTACGAGACCCGGAGCTACACCAACCTGTAACCCCACCCCCATCTTTCAGGTTTCAATAAAAACAGTAACAAATACTTTGAAGAATGCATTTATTTATACACATTATTGAAATGATCCTAAGGTGCACCTCATGCGTCATGGAACTTAACTAGGGAAGGGCATCATTGAAATGCTCCCTGAGTGCCTCCCTTATGCGAGCAGCTTCTCCTTGTGCCACCCTAATACTCCTAGTGGCTGGCTGCTCGAATGCTTCCTCGAGGCGCTGTGCCTCCGTAGCCCACGTAGGGGAAAACTTTTCTCCCCTACTTTCACAAATGTTATGGAGGACACAACATGACGCAATCACGGCAGGGATCTGGTCCTCCGCCAAGTCCAGCCTCCCATACAAACAGCGCCAGCGCCCTTTTAAACGGCCGAAGGCACACTCCACAGTCATTCTGCAGCGGCTCAATCGGTAATTGAACCGCTCCTTGCTGCGATCAAGGTTCCCAGTGTAGGGTTTCATGAGCCATGGCATCAGTGGGTATGCTGGGTCTCCGAGGATGACTATGGGCATCTCCACCTCCCCCACTGTTATTTTTTGATCAGGGAAAAAGGTGCCCCCTTGCAGCTTCCGGTACAGACCAGTGTTCCTGAAAATGCGGGCATCATGCACCTTTCCCGACCACCCAGCATTGATGTCCGTGAAACGACCCTTGTGATCCACGAGTGCTTGCAGCACCATGGAGAAGTAGCCCTTCCTGTTTATGTACTCCGTTGCGAGATGGTCTGGAGCCAAAATAGGGATGTGTGTGCCGTCTATGGCTCCCCCGCAGTTAGGGAATCCCATGGCAGCAAAGCCATCCACAATCTCTCGAACATTGCCCAATGTCACTGTCCTCCGTAGCAGGATGCGATTGATGGCTTGGCACACTTGTGAGAGGGCTAATCCGACGGTGGTCCTCCCGACTCCAAACTGGTTTGCAACGGACCGATAGCAGTCGGGAGTCGCCATCTTCCATACAGCAATCGCAACACGCTTCTCCACAGTTAGGGCTGACCTCATGTTGGTGTCTTTCCGTCGCAGGGCAGGGGCCAACTCTGAGCACAGTTCCAGAAAGGTTGCTTTCCGCATTCGAAAGTTCTGTACCCACTGCTCGTCATCCCACAGCTGCATAACAATGCGATCCCACCACTCGGTGCTCGTCTCTCGCGACCAGAAACGGCGTTGCACCGTGTGCATATGATCGGTGAAGGAGCTGAGCAACGCGGTGCTGTTGCTCTGCATGGCATCGATCAGCCCCTGCTCCTCGGTGTCCTCATCTGACTCGGAGCTCATTGCGTACTGAGCAACAAGCCGAGATGTATTCAGAATGTTGAAGGCGACAATGGAGATCATAGCAGGATCCATGCTGTCGCTGTTGCGATTGATTGCAAGTGGTGCGTTGCGTCACTGCAATGTTGAAAATAGGCGCGAGTTGCTATTGGCAATGAGGAAGACGCTAGGGGAACACAAAGCACCATGGGAAACTGACACTTTACCCATGGCGCTTTGCGTTCCTTTCCTTCATCCCATGATTCATAGCGCCGACTTAGGGGAAAATGGAACGATGGGATAGGTGCCCAGAAGTCATTGTGCTCAACCGCGATAATGCGTGTAATTTTGTTGCGTTGCAGGGAGCAACGTGTGTACGCGTTGTCCCGCAATAAAGGTCACGTGAGTTTTGTAGCGCGATTGCCTTGTTGCGCTTTAATCTGATCGTGTGTACATAGCCTTAGATAAAGAGGCATGCTCCATCAATGCCTGAGTCCACAGGAGATGCTGCCAGTCAGACCAGCAAATCCACTGACTCCCTGGCAGGGCCTCTGAAGAAAGCTGCTCCTATACATAATATAGCCTTTTGAATGACTGCTGAACACTCCAGACTAAGTGAATATGATATATTGTAGTTAATTTTAGGCTTTGTATTTAACTAGTATATTTATAGAAAACCTTGTACATTAAACCTTATTGATCAGAAAATGGGGCTTACTGTGTCTCACTGGTATTCACACTGATCACTACGTGTCCAGTACCAACTCTGCCGGTCGTTTAGATGGTTTTATTATATTTGTGGGACAGCTCTGTTCCATCGACAAAACACAGCTGCACAAGCACTTATGCTGGCAAAACTTATGTTGCACAGGGGTGTGTTTTTTCACACCTCCAAGCAAGAAAAGTTTTGTCACCATAAATGCAAGTGTAGACAAGGCCTATATCTGCAGCAGGGGTTGTACCAGTAGAACTATCCTGGTAAAAAAAAATCACTCCCCACAATCAACACAGTTATTCTTGTGCAAGAACTGTGTGTAGACCTGGCATTAGCGCTTATCTAAATGCGAAGTTACTGTCTAGCAAGTTGTGTAAATCTACAGTGCACTGACGTCTCATGAACTAATGGGCTGGGTGGGACGCTGCTGTTGGTACCATCGTTTCAAACAGCGACAGACCAAAGTGCACTAGGGGACTTTCAGTGGGCAGTAGCAGTGTCACATGATCAGTTAGTGCACAACGGGCTAGAGTGCTGTAGATTCATACCCCAGCTTGCTGAGAATTAACTTTCTGTTCAGAAAAACCGTTAGTGTCTTCCATCAGCAATGCCCAACTACACTGTGGAAGCTGGAGATTTTGATGGCTGAGGAGAGGACAGGGGCAGCTTTAGGCAGAGATATGGGAGGCAGTTTGGGACTGAGACATAAGCACATTAGCCAGACATTTTTCTTTATCTGATCATCAGAGAAAGAGCTAAGAATGTTTATATTTAAAATTAATTTCAGGTTTCAGAGATGACAGCCCATTGAGATGAACAGGGCAATTCACATGTCCAACCTATTTTTGCAGCTGTCTGCTGACTCAGGCAGACAGCTCTGCATCAATTTGCACCCAGTTCATTTTTTATGTTTTCTTCATAACCAAAAGGGCCAGAAATATTTTTTTAAATAAAACTGAGATTCTGGAGCATGATTCTGAGGCAATGGGTGAATTCTGCAGCGAGCTTTATGATCAGGGAATCACAGAATTCATGGAGAAACTTGTTATACTTACCTGCCTTTGTGAAGCACTGTGACAAACATGAATAAAAAGCACTGTTTTCAGTCAGTGATACATACTGTTATTTTCAGGGTTACCATGGCAGACTTTCTAGTCAACCCACATGAAAAATTGTGTTTGATTTTTGTCCACAGTCAAAGAGAAAATCAGTTTTGTGAAGCAACTCTGAGTGACTCTGAACTTTAATCTCTCTAGGGAACCCATACATTATTGGCTCTGAACTTGTTCTAGAAGTCAGACATTCTAGAGATTTATTGTCCTAGTACCTCAATTAACATTGTGTCCTGGCCTTCAGCTGTACCTTCGCAGTCAAAGGTTTTCATTTTAGCATCAGACAATCTTGTGTTTAACTACTTAAATTTATAAACACTTGAAGTAATCACAGTTAGAACTGCCTTCAGTGTCCAATTAATCTTTGTATTACTTTTATTTATCAATTCTGCTACTCTTGGCAAACTCAGTCCTGAGGTAGTAGTGCTACAAAGCTGGAGCACACAATGCTGTTTGGGATGGTTTTAAAAGAATTCCCTTCTTTCTGTTTGTAGAAAGAGTGGGTTTATTCAGACTCTTCCCTTATCTATTTATTCCCCCCTCCCCCCCAGACCAGTACAATTTGTCTTGTTTGATTGAAAAGGACTGGGTGTGACTGTCTCAAGGAGGGCATTATGGACCCATAAGATAGATAGATAGATAGATAGATAGATAGATAGATAGACTGCAAAATTCAGATCTAGATCCAAATTTTTTCAAAGGTTGAAGGATTGTGGATTTTGAATTTGAATAACTTTAAAACATTCTGCCAGGTGGTATGTTCTCTGCATTGAAATAAAAAAAAATCACCTCATCTTCAACCTTTGAAAAAGAAAGGTTGCTCACCTTGGCGTAGTAACTGGAGTTCTCCAAGATGTGTGTCTCCGGGAGTGCTCCGCTGTTGGTATGTGCACGCGCACCGCACCACAGATCGGAGATCTTTGCAACCATGCTCGTCAGGGCTGCGCGAGTCTGAGACGCCCGCCTCATGGCGTTTTTGCGCCCTTCTGTGCTCATGCGACCCGACTCCCCCTCAGTTCCCTCTCTATCAGTGAGTGTGGTTAGCAATGTCCAAAGAAGAGAGGGAAGGTGGGAGGGTAGTGGAGCACCCATGGGGACACACATCTCAGAGAACTCCAGTTACTACACCAAGGTGAGCAACCTTTCTTTCTCCTCCGAGTAGTGTCCCCATGGGTGCTCCACTGTTGGTGATTCCCAAGCTGTGCCCTTAGTTGGTAGAAGGGCCTTCTGAGGAGTTGTTTTGTAATGTGGACAGCACTGATAAACCCACTGTTGCATTGGCTCTAGAGGCCTGATTTATGGCGTAATGTTTTATAAAGGTATGGGGCAAAGACCAGGTTGCCACTTTGCAAATTTCGTCAATCGGTATGTTTTTAAGGAATGCAGTGGTAGTGGAAACAGCTCTTGTAGAGTGTGTTTTGACTTGACTGGTCTGCATTAATCCAGTCAAATCATAACATGCACAAATACAGTTGGTTATGATTTTGGATAGCCTTTGTTTAGAGATCGGTGAGCCTTTATTCCTGTCCACTATAGAGACAAAAAGTCTGGAAGTGGCTTTTAATGTTTTTGTTCTATCCAGGTAGAAGGCCAAGGTGCGACGGACATCAAGCGTGTGGAGATGGGCTTCTCCAGAGTTCCTGTGAGGCTTCGGACAAAATACAGATAAGTGTATTGTCTGGTTTGTGTGGAAAAGTGTAGATACCTTTGGTAGGAACTTGGGATGGGGCCTTAGAGAGACCTTATCCTTGTGGAAGATGATGTAAGATGAATCTGCCATCAGGGCGGCAAGTTCACCTATTCATCTTGCTGAAGTGATTGCGATCAAAAAGGCCACCTTCATAGTCATATGGCTAAGAGATTTTGTGGCTAGTGGTTCAAATGGTGGTTTCATCAGTGTCTTTAGGACAAGGGAGAGGTCCCATGTGGGTGAGGGAGCACAGATCTCTGAGTATAGGTTCTTTATTCCCATTAGGAAGCGTTTCACAATTGGATGTGAGAAGATGGAGGAGTCCTGGACTTGATTATGGAAGGTAGCTATCGCTGCCAAGTGGACTTTTATGGAGCTAAGAGAAAGTCCTTCTGTTTTAAGGTGTAGGAGGTAGTCCAGGATGATATGAATCGGTGCGGAGAACGGGATGTTTCCTGACTTGGAACACCATCTGGAAAACCTGGACCATTTTTGCATGTAGTTCTTACATGTGGATGGTTTCCTGCTGTGTAGGAGGATATGTTTTACCGGATCCAAGCATAGTCTCTCCTGTCCCTGGAACCAGAGATTAGCCATGCCTTGAGATGAAGGTGTTTCAGGTTTGGGTGAAGAGTTTTGCCCTTGTTCTGTGATAACAGGTTGGGTTTCAGTGGTAGTATGATTGGTACTGTACATGACATTCGTGTGAGTAATGTGTACCATGGTTGTCTGGGCCACTCTGGAGCTATCATGATGATTGTTGTTGGTTCTTGTCTGGTTTTAAGTAGCGTTTTGTGGATTAAAGGTATTGGTGGAAATGCATAGGCCAGTTCATGGTTCCATGGAACTATAAATGTGTCTCCTTTGGGGTTGGTACCCAGGCCCACTCTTGAGCAGTAGAATGGGCATTTGCGGTTTTCGTAAGTGGCGAAAAGATCTATTGATGGGTAGCCCCATACCCTGAAAATGTCTTTTAGGACTGTGTCATTGAGTTCCCATTCATGGTTGTGGGTAAAAGTTCTGCTCAGTAAGTCTGTCATCGTGTTTTGGACTCCTGGGAGATACGCTGCTGATAACGTTATGTTGTTGTTGATGCACCCATTCCCACAGTTTTATAGCTTCTGTACATAGGGAGTTTGAATGGGCTTCTCCCTGTCTGTTTATATAAAACATACAGGCAACATTGTCCGTCATGATCTTTACGTGCTTGTGTATTAGCTGATTGCGGAAGTGTGCGCATGCCTTGCGTACCGCCCGAAGTTCTAGAAGATTTATATGGAGTAGGGACTCTTGGTAGCTCCATTTCCCTTGAATTGTTTGGCCTTGTTTTTGCAGATGCGCCCTCCCCCCCCCCCCAGTCCAATAAGGGAGGCGTCTGTGTACATCAATATGGTTGGGATTTGTTGAGTGAACGGCATTCCCCTGTTCAGATTGTGTGGTGTTATCCACCATCGTAATGATTGTTTTATTGGCCCGGGTAGGGATCTTGTTCATCGTATGTTGTGTTTGTGTGGTTTGTATATTTTTGCTGTATACAGCTGTAGTGGTCGCATCCCTATACACGCATATTTTACAACATAAGTTGTTGCGGTCATATGACCTAGGATTTGGATACACGATAATACAGTCACAACCGGAGAGGTCTGAATTGTTTCCACTAGGTTCACTATGTTCCGGAACCTTTGTTCTGGAAGGTAGGCTTTTGCCTATGTAGAGTCTAGGCAAGCTCCTGTGAACTCTATTATTTGTGTGGGCAGAAAGATGGACTTTTTCTCATTTACTTGGAGACCAAGGTATTTGAACAGTTGTAGGGTGGTATGGACGGCTTGTGATGTTCGTATCTGGTTGTGTGACTTTATTGGGCAGTCATTGAGATATGGAAAGATCGTGATGCGTCAGGTTCGTAGGTGGGCTGCGACTACTGCCAGCACCTTGGAGAAGACTCTTGGTCCTGTGGAGAGTCCAAAAGGTAAGGCTGCGTATTGGTAGTGTTCATTTCCAATGGTGAATCTTAGGAATTTCCAGTGTGCCGGGTGTATGGATATATGAAAGTATGCATCCTGAAAAGTTGAGGGCCACAAACCAATCGTTTTGTTCTAGTGAAGGAACTATGGTGGCTAGTGTTATCATCTTGAATTTTTGTTGCTTCACAAACTTGTTTAGCCTCCTTAAGTCTAGAATGGGTCTCCATCCTCCTGATTTTTTCTGAGTGAGAAAATAGGGGAAGTAGATCCCTTTTCCCCTGTGCTTCTGTGGCACCATTTCTATCGCTTCTATATGGAAGAGGTGTTGCGCCTCTTGGTATAGGATCTGTTCATGAGTGATTTCCCTGAAAAGGGACAGGGAAAGGTAATGGGATACTGGTTTCATTGTAAAGGGGATAGTGTATCCTGATTTAATGATTTCTAAGACCCATCTGTCTGATGTAACGTTGGTCCAGTTTTGATAGAACGGTAGGAGGCAGTTTTGGTAACCATGGGGTGTATTTATTTGTGGTGGAATCTGATTGGTTTGTTGCGTGCCCTCGACCTGATTTTCAAAACTGAGACTTGTTTGGAGGGATTTGAGGCGCTGGAGTCTGGTTGGGTGGTTGTCTCCTCCTCTGGTTACATTGTCTGTTTCTTTAACCGTAGCTGTCTTGTCTTCTGTTCTGTTGTCTATAGTGGTATTGGGATGGGTATCTTGGGTTATATGGTTGATATCTGAATGGTCTTCTCCTAGTGGTTGGGGTGTATATGCCAAAAGTATGTAGTGTGGCCCGAGAATCTTTTGAAGTGTGCATTATTTCATCAGTCTTTTCTGCGAATAGTTTTTTTCTGTCAAATGGAAGGTCTTCTATTGTTGCTTGCAGGGCTTTGGGAGGTCAGCGGAGTGTAACCAGGACGCTCTACGCATCACGATTCCCGGTCCCATGAGTCTTGCCGGGTGTCAGCCACATCAAGAGTCGCTTGAAGTGCCATTCGAGATATTAATTGTCCTTCCTTTATGATTGCATGGAATTGTGGGTGTTTCTCCTGTGGAATAAATTCAATAAAGTCCGCTAGTTTCAAGTAATTGGAATAAATTCAATAAAGTCCGCTAGTTTCAAGTAATTGTCGTGATTATAGTTGTCCAATAGGGCCGTATAGTGGAAATTCTGAGTTGTAAGGAGGATGATGTGTATACTTTACTTCCCCACAAGTCCAGTTTCTTGTCATCCTTGTAGTGGGGTGTTGATCTATTAAAGAGTTGTTTGCCTCTGTGATTGGCAGCCTCTACGACTAACAAGTTAGGCGAAGGGTGTGTAAACAGATATTCCGAGGATTTGCTCGGGACTTAATATTTTTTATCTGCTCTCCTGCAGGTGGGAGGGATTGAGGCAGGTGTCTGCCAGCTGATGTTGGCTGGCTCTATTATTCCTTCTTCCATAGGGAGAGCTATACAGGAGGATGATTTGGTTTGAAGAATTCGGAATAGCTTGTGTTGTGACTCAGGGACTTCCTGCAAGAATAGTTCCTGGGATTCTGCCACCCTTTTGAAAAGTTCTCAGAATTGCTTGAAGTTGTCAGATGTTGATGGTGGTTATGGGATGATTGCTTCATCTGGTGATGATGACGAATAATGTTTGGGAGAGCCATCCTGTGGGTGTTCTGTTTCCTCTGGTTCGTCCATTGGGTCTCCCTGCTGTGATGGCTGATATGGTGTTCTGCTTGCCCTGGAGAATGACGGGTTGCTCATGACAGAGTATCTGGACCAAGTATCCCAAACTGGCCATTGTGGTTGGTAGCCTGGGGGTGGTCCATACCATGGAGTAGGAAACTAGTAGTGTTGTGTCTTTTCATGTTTGTGACCCCTTTGGGGGTGTTTAATGGGTGACCTGGGCTCAGGTGAGAATGGAAGGTGTGGCAACTCCCCTTCTTCTTTGCTGGAGTATGGGATTGGTGAAGCTGTTCCCTCCCTTGAAAGTCTTGGGGAGATTCAATGCCATGTAATGATAACGGAGAAGGTAAGTCCCGTTCCAGAGTCTCAACATTATTCTTTTTCTCCCAGTGCTTCTGTGTGGCAGGTTGTGTCAGTGCCGTGAGCTCTTGTTCCATTTGTACTACATTGGAAAGGATACTCAGGTCCGAGGTCGGTGCCAATGTCAGGGTAGCCTGTGGTGCAGTGGCAGTATCTGCTGTCGGTGCTGATGCCCAGGGGCTCGGTGCCGATGGCACCATTGTCTGAGGTAGCTTCGAAGCCATTGTCCGAGCATGCTGAGTCGGTGCAGACTTGCTCTTATAGTTGTTAGGGTCAGTACCGACTGAAAATGACTGTTTAACAGTCTTTTCTGTCTGCGTGCTAAAGGGACCTGTAGCCTCCGTATCATGCTTTACTCCAGTTTTTTGAGAGGGTGATCTTTTTCTTTTTTAAGCCCTGGTGGAAGGGTTAAGTACCTCTTAGACATTTGAGGAGCTGATGTTGTTTTCTCCTGACCAGGGTCTGATGCTGGTCTTAAGAACTTCTCCATGAGGAGCAATTTAAGACGGAGATAACCGTCTTGTCTGGCCCTGGCACTCATATTTTTGCAATGGGAGCATTTGTTGGTGACATGCTCCTCTCCCAGGCACTTAATGCGTACTGGGTGGCCATCCAATGCTGGTATCGCATCTTGGCAGATATCGCAGCATTTGAAGCTTGAGGGACCAGGCATGACAGGGTCTCTCTTTCTCTCTCTCCTTTTTTTTTTTTTTTAAATGAACTAGGAATAGTTTTGGGTAAGTAGCGAGGGAAGTTGAAAAAAAAAGAGATGACGAGCTTTGATGAAAGTGTCAGCGAAGCACTGAGGAGAAGGGCTGGCTCCGTCCGCAGCCGCGAACGGTTAGAGAGGAACTGAGGGGGGTTCGGGTCGCGCGAGCACAAAAGGGCGTGAAAATGCCGTGAGGCAGGCGCCTTATGCTCACGTGGCCCTGATGAGCACGGTTGCAAAGATCTCCGATCTGTGGTGCAGTGCGCGTGCATACACCAACAGTGGAACACCCACAGGGACACTACTTGGAGGAGAACATTACATTTATGTGTGTTTTTTACTTTTTGAAAAAGCCACACCCATTATGTTGTCTCTTATTTTGAATTTTAGCACAGATGCCAATACGAAAACATCCCTCATTCTGTTGCTTTGTTTTGTATGATTTTATCACGGTAAATATACTGGCCTCACATGCTTGTGTTAACTTGCATCCCAGTGTAGCATGACATCTGAAATACATGGTCTTGCTTTGGTATCTCTTTTATGAGTTCTTCTGGTCAAATACAGATTTACATTTTTGTTTTCCACTCATTGAAACCTCTTGTTTTAAACATGTGATCATGTTGGTTTGCTCCTCAAACTACATGGCACATGGAACAAAAAGTGTTCTTTCTAATTCATCTATACTCAGTCATGGGAATTTTTTTAACCAATGGGGCTTAAACTTTGCTAATATTTTCTAAATGTATAAGTAGTAAACTGAAAAATGCAGGTGAATAGGTCCAAATTTATTCCACACATGCCAGTCTATCTAGTGACTAATCTAGAACCTCAGCTAAATTTACTAACTGAATTTTGCCAGTAGATTACATAAGGATTTTGTGCCATCAGTTTTCTTGCCCATTTTATTACGCAGAGCTATAGCTGGCAGTTGAATGATGATATTATTTTCTCTCTTATAAAATAGGCACATCCATCTATTTTAAGTTTCTTATACTGCCCATCACAATAACATCTAAGCACTTGCACGAAAAAGTCTTTTTGCTAAGTTTGGAATAAACATTTTCAATAGAAAACCAAAGTGATGGAAATTACTTCTGAGCCTTCTCAGTTACTTGACATAATAGTGAGATGTAGTGCCATCAGGATGCAGATGACAGCTAGATCCAAATGTTTCAGTAGCTTTTTTATGCTTGTACCTGATCACAATAGGAATGTGGGTGACAGGAAGGTAACTGAAGTTCAGTCAGGGTCAGACAGAGAAGGTGTTACAGGGCTGGCTGGAAACATTCAGAAAAAATGGCCACTGTATCTGCTTCCTTTTTTGAAGAGATATGCCCGCTTGTCTCTGTACACATCACAATCTGGCCTTCTTGGATACCCAGCTGGATAAGGCAGCAGTAATTGAAGGTTTTTCCATGTATGTTTGACTAGAACACTGTAACCTTTCCTCTTGGATGTGATCTAGAAAGCTCTATATGGCTGGATCCTGACTACCATAAAGGCCACCTCTCTCCATATACACCTTCTTGACAGTTGAGAGAGCAGGGTCATTCTCACCAACAGACCTTAGAACTTAACATCTGGAGGCCTGATGCAGGCTATTCTCAGTGGAAGAGGGAATTTATTGACTCTGGAATCTGCTTCTATTCTTATTCTGGCAAAGTGTGTGAGGTTAGCCTGGTAGGTAAGAAGCCAATTTCCCATTCTGTGAAAGTTTCTGAGATTTCAAAAACATCCTGTTCTGCACCAGGATGAACCTGAGTCCTCTTGATGTTTTTAGACAGGAAGGTGAGGGAGAGAAAAAAGATCCACATTGAGAGAACAGCCAATAGTTTAGTGGTGAGATACTCAGCTGGGATGTCAGAGACCCATGGTTAGTATCCTTGCTCTGACTGATCTGCAGCATTGACCTAAAGCTGGTATGTAGCAGGCCCTGGTTCAAATGCCTGATTTGGAGTTGGGCCTGCTACATTCCAGATGAATACCCTAACACCTGGGCTAAAGAGTTTCTTTTCCATCTCTCATTGGCACAGTTCCACTTTGTATAAATAAGTAAATATGAAGCATGTGATAGACTAACTTTATAGTAGGTATAGCACTCAGCTGGGATGTGGGAGTTGTGCGTTTAACTCTTCTCTCAAAAAACCCATTTTTTAATACAAAGAGCGTCAGTTCAGACAGGGGGACTGAGATAGACACACACCAGATCACCCAATAAACTGGTCAATTAGAGTGAAATAAAGATTTGGTTCCACTCTCTGATATATACATCAGACCCAGGATAATGAGGATGTTTAATACAAGGATGATACTATGTTGGGGCAAGTAACTGGAAGATGGGGTGAGGTTTTACCTGTTTCATTACATGAGGTAATACAGAAATTTTTAGCCCTTTTTCACTAGAACTTGCAATCTGGAGGTGTCATTGGTCCTATGCTGCTGCTGGATAATGTTATAACAGCAGTGCTGAGGAAGGCTCCAATTCCCTTACCATTCTGAAAGTTCACTGTTTATGTTGAGTGCTCCCCAGAAAAGAAATGTCCAAAAGGGATGACTACCTTGTCTGATCCATAATTGCTCCCTCTAAACAAATTTCTGCTGGCCTATATAAGCACACTTCCTATTTTAAGAACATGTTGATACGTTACTTTAATAATTCAGTAACAGAAGCCTTTGAAATTGCGATCAACAGTTCTTTTCATTCAGATAAAGTTACTTAACATCATTCTGCTCCGAATTTTCTTTCGAGAACAATTATACATAGATTGTTTATAGATTAAAATGACCATCTCAACACTTTTTACCCATTTTTGGCAATGTTAAGACTTAAACCTAAGGCAGAGTTCATCTCAGACTCATGCCAGGAACTACTTTATACCACACCATGCCATCCTCTTTTCCCTACATATAGTGCTTAATTTGCAATGAAAGAAATGCCATGCTCAGGTAATAGGTTCTGGGGCTCAAGTAATTTTTTTTTACATTCATAACGAATACAGCAAGCCTACAATTGCTGGAGCTATGAGCTATGCTGAGCCTGGAGGTGCCAAAGATCAGTCGTGGCACAAATTAAGCATTACCTGTATATCTGCGCAAACAAACGTGTGCAGCATCTAGAAGTTGTACAGATTTTTAATACCTCTCAGCTGTAAATAAAACTGGTCAATCTCTGTTATCCAGTATGTACAAATGAATGGTGATATGACTGAAGTGCTCAGAAGTATATATGTAGAAAAGACAGCGAAACACTGGTCAAATTGCTGCTTTCATGCCTCCATGAAAATGCTCTGGATGTCAGTAAAATTAGAGACCAAGGTTAGATGGGTACAATGTCAGTGCAAATAATCATATAAGTGCACAAGACAATTTATTTTGTGCTCTATACTAAATGTATGTTGCAGTTAGTTGAAAGAATATTAAAAAAAAAACACCCATGCTTGGAGTTTTTTTTAGAGGGTTCATGCAACTTCCATTAGGTTTTCAGGCTGCGCAAAAGGAGTTGATTCAAGGGTTGAACACTTCCAAATTTGAAAATAATTTAAGTAAAAGAAGCGCATATGAAAGCCAATCAAGTCTAAACAATATGAGCCAAAACTGCTAGTTGGCACTGTCAGTTGTAATGTATTAATGGAGAGAACTCCATTTGCAAGAGTGATGTTAAGAAAATGGCGGGGGTGAAAAGGAGAAGATTGGCAAAAGTATTGAGGCATCCTTGATTAAGTCAATAGATTTTGAATTTCCTGTTGCACTGTTTGCAACATCCAGGTCTGCTCAGTGAAGAGCAAATCGTTTCCAGACACTTGCAGAATGAGAAAAATTAGCACATGAATATGGCAACAGCATCAACAACTACATAAGCTTTGCCTGAAGGGATCTTCACACACACAATTTTATAGCTTCTTTCCGAAACATATGAAAATTAACAAATTCAATTGAGGTTGACTATATGGAACCTTTCTAGACATAGAATCACAATGTCCTAACAAGACAAGATGGGAAACATCCTTTGGAAACAATCTGACTATTCTTCTCTCAGATTGACAATGAGTACCCTCTAACATTGTCAGTGACGGACAATCCTATTTACTATAACAACAGAGATTTTAGAAAAGCAGACAATCATTTTCCAATTGCTCTAATGCAATGTTTCTTAAATTTTAGAAAGCTAAGCCCCCTTTCAGGGGAATGAAACCAGTTGCACAACCTCTGCAAATCAGCTGCATGCTGTTAAAGGCCCATACATTTTAATTTATACACCTTCTGTGTGCCCTGGCTAGTCCATCAGTACTGTGATGCCATCCTGGTTAGGGGTGGCACTTTAGAATAATATTGATATCAATATTGCAAAATTACAAATAATTCACATGAGATATGCCACATCAGGTACCATTGGAAAGGTTATAATTCGCTAAGATTGATAAGCACATTTATATGTATGTATCAATTTTGCATTATAAATTCTAAATATGTATGGCATATTTATATTTCAACTTGTGCTGCGTTTCTGGGTGACATCCCAGATAGGATAGCGGCACTAAGCCTACTTAATGGCCCATCAAGGGAACTCAAAGGTACTATTAATCCAGTGAAAGAACCCAGGGGCTACACATTATGAGTCAGCAGGACATGTAAGAACATTCCTATGGACAGGGGACACAAAGATTTTCCATTCCATGTGCTTCATGGCTATATTTGGAACAAGCCACATGACAAAGGGGCATAAAAGGCATCTGCGCCATCCCCATCTTGTCTTCCTCCCTGCTTCCTACCTCTGGATCAATTCATCTACAACTGAAGCTGAGAAATTAAGGACTGAGACCTATCCAGGCAGTGGGTGAACACCAGAGGAACTGTACAAGCCTGCAAAATCCACAATTCTACTGAGAACCTGAATTTTACAGTCATATATATGTCTCTGATTATTTTAACCATTTAACATTTCTCTTCTCATTTGTTTCTATCCTTTTATCATAAATCTTTAGTTTTAGTTACCAAAGGGTTGGCTGGCAGCATGTAATTTTGGGGGGGTAAAATCTAAACTCATACTGATTCAGTAACGTGGCTGATCCTTTGAGGATCAGGAGAAAGTAGAGTTTTAATAACTTACCTCTTCACTGGATTAGGCTGCTGATTAAGAGCCAGAGACTGAACTGCAATAAAGGAGGCTGTGAATTTCATGTTTTAGCTTCTTAATAACCAATGTGGGGAATCAGCAGTACTGTTTATGACTGGTTGGAGAGTCTAACTGCAGTATTAGCAACTAGCTGGAGAGAATCTATTCTCCTTTTGCAGGTTTCCTGACTGCTATTTTCAGGTGGGCTTCTATAGGAACAGACAGGTCACAGCTACTTTGGTAAACGTTGAGGTAGATCTTAAAATAATAAAGTCACTGAAATGTAGGACTGAAAGAGACTTTGATAGATCATCTAGTCCAGACTCCTGCACTGAGGCAGGACTAAGTATTATCTAGAGCAGTGGTTCTCAATCTTGTTTCCATTGTGACACATCTGACAGATAATGTTCTCCTGTGTGATCCACTACAATCTGCCAGTGGTAGTGGCGCTTGGACTGGGAGCACTTGGAAGGCTGTGGCTGGAAGATGGAGCACTCTGGGACCTGGGTAGAGGCAGAGTCAAGTCAGTGCAGGCTGGTGCCCTGGCAGTCTGGCTCAACGGGGCTGGGTCTATTTCTATTGGGCAGGTGGTGCTCCCACCCCAGTCCAGGATTTCTGGGTAGCAGCTCCTAACTCCTTTTACTCACCTGGCCTTGGCTGCTGCCTGTGTTGTGCAGCAGGAGTGTGCTGTTGAGGGCAGTAGAGAGCGGCAGGTGGCAGAAGCCCCTAGCTGGCTCCAAGCTTAGCTGCCAATTTTATGTGACACACCTCCCGGCTCTTTGCGACACACCTTTGTGTCCCGACACAGTGGTTGAGAACCGCTGATCTAGACTAGTGTTTTTCAAACTTTTTGGCTGGCAGCCCTCTTTGGACTTAAGAAACAACTGTGACCTTCCTTAGAAAAAAACACAATCCCCTAACTTAAGCTTGAGGCTTCAGCCCCATGCAGCTCATGGCTTTGGGCTTCAGCCCAGTGCAGGGCTGAAACATGCAAATTACTTTTGTGGGGCCCCTGATAGTATAGACCCCCAAGCAATTGCCAAGCCTTATACCTCCTACAATTGGCACTACTTGTGACCCTCTTAAATCTCTACAGCACCCTCCCTGAAGGTCATGAGAAACACTGATATAGACGATCTCTGACAGGTATTTGTCTAACTTCTTCTTAAAAACCTCCGACGACAGATTCCACAACCTCCCTAAGCAATTTGGTCCAGTGCATAATTACCTTTACAATCGGGAAGTTCTTTTTTCATGTCTAGCCTCAATCTAGCTTGCTCCAATTTAGGCCCATTACTATTTGTCCTGTTCTCAGTGGATAAAGAGAATAATTTATTATGCTCCTCTTTATAGAAATCTTTTACATACTTGAAGACTGTTATCATGTCCTCCCTCAGTCTTCACTTCCCCAGACTAAACAAACCCCATTTTTTTTCAGTCTTACATCATAGGTCATGTTTTCTAGACTTTCCATCATTTTTTTGTAGCTCTTCTCTGGATTTTCTCCAATTTGGCTACATCTTTCCTGAAGTGTGGTGCCCAGAACTGGACACAATACTCCATGCGAGGCCTTATCAGTGCTTAGTATACTGGAAGAATTACTTCTCATGTCTTTCTTGCAGCATTCCTGCTAATACATCCTAGAATGATGTTCACTTTTTTTGCAACAGTATTACATTGTTGACTCATAGTTTAGCTGGTGATTCACTATAATTCCCAGATCCTTTGCTGCAATACACCTTCCTACGCAGTCATTTCCCATTTTTTTGTGCAATTGATTATTCCTTCCTAAGTGTAGTATTTTGGGATTTGTCCTTATTGCATATAATCATATTTATTTTAAAGCATTTCTCCAGTTTGTCAAGATTGTTGTGAATTCTAATGCTGCTCTTCAAACATGCTTGCAACCCATCACATCTTGGCATGATCCACAAATTTTATGAGTGTATTCTCTATACTTCATTTACGAAGATATTGAATAGAACTGGGCCCAGTACAGATCCCTGTGGGACCCCACTCAATATAGCCTTCCAGTTTGACTGTGGACCATTGATAACTACTCTCAGAGTATGGTTTTCCAACCAGTTGTGCACCCACCTTATACTATGTTCATCTCTGCTATATTTCCACTGTTTTTTTATGAGATGGTCATGTGAGATAGTATCAAAAGCTTTATGATGGTTGAGATATGTCACACCTACTACTTCCCTCCATCTACAAGGCTTATCATCCTGTCAAAGGAGGGTATCAGTTTAATGTGACATGATTTGTTCTTGACAAATCTATTTTGACTGCTACTTACACCTTATTATCTGCTAGATACTTACAAACTGGTTGCTGGATTTTTTGCTCTATTATCTTTTCAGGAATGGAAATTAAGCTGACATGTCTATAATTCTCTGAATTGTCCTTGTTTTCCTTTTTTCAGATATGTACCATATTTGCCTTTTTCTAGTGTCCTGGGATCTCTTCCAACCCCCATGAGCTCTCAAATATAATCACTAATGGCTCAGAGACCTCTAGCCAGTTCCTTATGTATTCTAGGATGTACTTCATTAGCCCAGTGGACCTGAAGATTTCTAACTTTTTTAATTCTGAAGGGGTTGCTGTGTTAGTCTAGTTCAGAAACAAGGAGTCCTGTGGCACTTTTAAAGACTAACAAATTTATTTATCACATGAAAGCTCATGTCATACAAATTTAAGTACCCCACGGAAGCTCATGCGATCAATAAATTTTCTTAATCTTTAAAAGTGCCACAGGACTCCTTGTAACTTTTCTAAATAATTCTTAACTTGTTCTTTCCCTATTTTAGCCTCAAATCCTACCCATTTACACTGATATTCACACTGGGTGCCTCTACACTTGTGAATTAAGTCGACTTAAGCCTGCTTAAGTCGACTTAATTTACTCTGAGTCTACACTACACTTTCCTTAAGTCGACTTAAGGAAAAATTAAGTCAACTTTATAAAACCTAGTTTTAAGTCGACTTTGCTGGCTAAGTTGACTTTAGAAAGTCGACTTAGCCAGTGTAGATGTGGAGTAGCCCTAAGTCGACTTTAAGTCAACTTAGGGGGCTCCAGGGCTTCCCCACTGCCCTCCCTGCCAGGGTGGCTGGCACAGCCACAGCTTGGCGTGCCCCCCCAAATGCCCTGCCAGGGTCCCTGTCCCCCTTTGCCCCATTGTACCAAGGTACAATGGGACAAAGGCTGAGCCCCCTAGCACTTGGCAAGGGGTGCCCCCCCTGCCACCGTGGAACTGTCCCAGGTCCACCTAGCCCCTACAAGTCAACCTAAGCATCCATTTTGTAGGGTCCCCTCTAAGTCGACTTCAAATTTGAGTGTGGACATGCTAAATCGACTTAACAAAGTCGACTTAAAGTTGACTTTGTTAAGTCAATTTAGCTAAGTCGACTTAAATTAACAAGTGTAGACATAGCCTATGTTAGTCATTCAATCCCCGCTAATCTTTCTGGTAAAAATTGAAACAAAAAAAGCATTTAACACTTCAGCCGTTGCTTCATTTTCTGTTATCTGCTTTCCTTCCTCATTGAGTAATGGGCCTACACTGTCCCTGGTCTTCCTCTTGTTTCTAATGTATTTATTAAATATTTATTACATCTGTAGGTAGTTTAATCTCGTTTTACACCTTGGTCTTTCTAATTTTGTCCCTTTATTATTGTGGGTTTTTTAAAAAATATTTATCCTTCATAATTTGACCTAATTTCGTCTTTTTGTTTGTTTCTTTTTTGAGTTTCAGGTCTTTCAAAGTCTGCTAGTAAGCTGGGATGGCCCCGTACCAGACTTCCTATCTGTCCTATACACCGGGATAGTTTGCTTTTGTGCCCCTAATAATATCTCTTACTGTTAACTCTCCTGAATTCTATTTTCCCTTAAACTTGCTTCTCTGAATTTGCTAAAGTCTGTCTTCTTGAAGTCCGCTGTATTTACTCTGCTATTTTCCTTCCTACCATTCCTTAAAATCATGAACTCTATCATTTCATGGTCACTTTCACTCAGGCTGCGAGGGAGGCACCAGCACCTCAGCTACACTCGTGGTTGGGACGGTGGGACCTAGCGGTCACAAATGGGGCAGAGGCATTGGCGTCGGTGGTTCTCCCCTGGTTGCAGCCATTGGGCCCCACAGCTGTAAGCAGAGCAGAGGCGCCATTGCTGGTGCCTGTGCTCCACTCATGGCCCCGGCTCTAGGCTTTCCTGAGATGGTAAAATTCACCCACTGCCGGGCGTGAAGATGGGCAAGCCTCACGGCAAAGTGGGTGGTCCATGGCCCAACCAGGCCTACCCGTGGCTACTCCCCTGCAACACAGACCTGCTCAGTCCCAGAATCAGTGAGCTCAGATTAAGATGCCAACAAGCCATTTTTGTTTCCAGGCTGCATCTCAACCCTTGCATAGCTGGACTGGACCTGGGAATCGGGGCCTCTAAATCCAGAATACACCAATGCTACTTACTAGTCATCCTGAGAAGTTGCTGCATAATGAAACATTCCACACTGACCATCCTATTTGTGTACAACTTCAAAAGATATGTCTATTTCAAGAAAGTTTGCAGGGCACTACAAGGATAGTGAAATTCTGCAGGATGCCAGCAGAACAAAAATAGGCAGCTATGATACCAAGATCTTGACCTTTATTAGGGAAGTTGCTTAATCCGATAACCTTTTGCACTTCAAGTTTGAGGTGTGGTCTGCTGAAGCTGAGTGGGTCATATAGGAAGCTTCAGTGGAAGCTAGGAATAACCTCAGACTTTTCTCAGTACCTGTCAATTCAGTACAGCATTCTTGAAAGGATTTCACATCCAGATGCAGCACTATCTTTGACAAGATCAAAATAAAATATAGAGAAAATTCATAAGTGCCTCTGTGGATATTTTAAGATTGCATCCAGTACAGCAATGTTTAAAGCTGCTAAAATGGTACAGAAGAGCAATTTCTTTTAATAGAAACAGCAACACCTACAACAAACAAAAATACAAACACCCCACAAATACTAAAGAGAAATTATGCTAAGATGAATTCTCCATGGGCCTGAGGTTTCAGGGAATGTTTAAGAAGATTCCTTTTTTAAAAAAAAGAATATTGTTAGAGCTTTAGCTTTACATCTACATACAAGAAAGAAAAAACTCCAAACTACTAGAACTTTTTAAAGATAACTAAAACCTCAAGTATTACAGGAGCAAAGTCCTCTGTGCTCAATCACTGCCTTGAGTGTAAGTTTTTTTCCGACTGTTATGTCTTCAACAACAGAGTCAGATACAGAAAAACACCTGCTGCAAAAGATGTTTTCCAAGCAACAGCTCTGAGTTTTCAGTATAGGTCATTTTCAACTGATCAGTAAGTAGTTGGTGGACTCAACAGGGTTGGTCTGTTAAAATGTGCAACTTTAGAGTTGTCTATTATTCACGGGGCTAAATTTTGGTCTCTCTTACACTAGTGAAAACCTGGAGTAACTCCATTGGCTTTGGTGTATTTTAGGTTCTACAATGAGAGCAATATAAAATCCTAAGATACATCTTCTTTGTGCAAATACTTCGTGTGTGTGTCCGTCCAAAATTCACCTTCCATGAATATTTCAAAAGTTGCTTTTTCTGCTAACATTCCTGTCCGTAAACTAATTTGGTACCACAGCCAAGGAAAGTGAATGCCAAAGGAGAATGAACACAGCCAACATAAATTCCATTTTTGTTTTAGCCAAGCGAATATTCATGGAATGTTTTTGAGGTGTTCACCCAGCTTTAGTATTGATATCCTTGTTCTGGGACTAGTGGGAAATTGATGCTTTTAAACCAACATAATCTGATCCACCTCCTTTCAATCTTAGAATTCCAAAAATAACTCTCAAGGCTAAGTATTACCAATTGTTATCCATCAAACCAATAGAAACATTGGAGAAATTAAATGTAGCCATAAGAGAAGTGGCCTTGATGCCACTAGAGGTCACTCTAAGAATTAAGGCAGTACAATGCTAGTAGTAACTGTGAACTCTTACAGAAATAGATTGTTGTTGCTTCAGCTTTCAAACACAAATATCCAGAGGAACAGAACATACTGTATCATTGTAGCATAATCAAAAATTGTGAAATATTAAGAGAAATTGCTCTTCTGTACCATTTCCATTCATGCCATCATCCTTAGGTCACTTGGTAGTATTGCACTCTGACTGAGCAGGCTGCTTCTGTTTTGTTTAAAAATGAGTGAACTTTAAAGACTGAAAAACTCAGTTATGTGTAAATAGATTCACGTATTCACACAAATACGCAGGAGGTACCAAATTAACAAGGCATGCTTCTGACACCTAGCTGCACAGGATAGTGGGGATTATTTTTTATTTTTTTTTGCTTACCCCCTGCCATTGAGGAGAAAATAATACTTAAACGTTTGGAATATTTAATAGACAACAGTTAGATTGTTCCTGGAGATGCCTTAAAATAGTTTATGCATAAGACATTGACTTTCAATGCCAGAAATGATTATGTTAAATCAGATCATTTTTATTTCAGTTAAAGCTGTTATCCTCCATGGACTGCCTTGGATCTGTCTGAGAAAAACAAGGCTACCACTTTTCTCAGTTTCTGCCATTTTGTGATTGAAAACACTTGTGTTTCCTTCTGTTATAGCATTAATATAGATGGAGAACTTGTTTTTTTCCCATGAATAATTTTAAATGGCTTTTCAATTAAAAAAATAAGATGATGGAAGAAACTGAGCTCAGTTTAGATTGGGGGAGTACACATTAATAAACCAATGTTTCCCAAAGCGTGGAGTGTCATTTCCCCACAGGAGTGTATAAAGAACTAATTGAGAGTCATGGACAAATCTTTTGACTATCCTCCAGAATTTCAGCTTGCATATTTTAAAAACCAAGTATATCTCTAATTGTTATGGGTGCAAAAAAACCTTCAAAACATGACCTAAATATAATTAATGCAGCAAGGTCTGCCTGAGTTTGCAGAGATCCGAACAATAGCTCTGAGATGTGAACTGCACTATTCATTTCAATGGGTGCTAATTAGGCCTCAGAGCTCATTTGATTCACTGGTAACTTTTAAACCAAAACAAGCAAACAAACAAAAACCAAACAATATAATCGTCACAATCAACCAACGAGAAGCACACAACCCCTCAAAACCAGGCGTTTTAAATGAGCTAAATTCACAAAACAGGAGGAAGTGGTATTGCCACTCGTTTCCTTCTTACAACTTTTATCTCAGTGATTAGGGCACTCATTTGTGATATGGAAGGTTGAACCTGTATCACCCATCTCCCTGGTAAATGCCCCAACAACCAGACTATATAGAACAGTCTTAGGTGGGGCTCTCCCAGTCTCTTCTGTTGTAGCTCTTCTACTTTGTATATAATATTTTAAAAGAAATTGGGCAAGAGATCAAAAATAAGAATGATTCTACAGTCTTGTGGTTAGGGCATTCACTTCAGATCTGAGTTACCCAAGTTCAAGTTCCTTCTCCACATCTCAAGTGCGTGCCCTGACTACTGGACCAAAAGTGATGAGGAAGCACAACCAACATTACTACATCATCCTCCTAGTTTGTGAATCTAGCCCCTCTCCCCCACTATTTTTTAAATAGTTTTTGGTTCATCAAACCTTCATTTTTTGCAAATAAAGTATTCCTCTGAAAAATTTTGCCCAGCTATATAAAATATGAGAAAAAATGCATCAACTATTGCAGGAAATTCATAACCCCCAAATTTAAAAAGCCACAATGTTTTGTTTGATCTCAATTGCATGTGTTACGTTCCCACTCAGTGCAAACACTTGGAAGTACCCTCTCTTCCAAATTCACTTTTTATAATACATACAAAAACATTCTGCTCTTACCTAGAGCTGCCCTTTGCATGTGACGCTGGGTTCTTTCTTCTTTCAGATGGTCTGGGAAAGACACAAAGTACAAATGATTAAAGAGCTTTCGTTGAGCGACTAATGAAGTCATTAGTTATTTCCCACCATTTGAAATTCCCCATGAGGCCATCCACATTAAAGATACCTTCCACAGGGGTCCACAGAGTGAACTGTGAAAGTACCTTTCTAGCCCTCCTACTCTTATCTATTATAGCTTAATTGGAGCAGGTATTTTTGGCCTCTTATAGCTTAAAACATAACTGTCCAGTGAGAAACACTGGAAATAAAGCTATGTTCCTCTGTCAGCAAAGTCAAATAGTATCACAGGATAATGGTCTCCTGCTGCTAGATAGAAAAGAAGGCCATGTAAGCCAGGAATAGAATAAAACGTATTCATTCAAACAGACTGAGACTATGTACATACTACAGCCTTGTCCCACAATAAATGGTTGCGAGACAAGCAAAGCGTTATAACTGTAACACTTTCCCCCATCCACACATTAATCCTTCTAACGCAAAGGAGCGTTCAGATGCTCCTTTGCATTTTCGTTAGAAGGAGCATTGCATGATGGCCACTTCTCCCACCATGCACTGCCCAGCCAGCCTTTAGGCTGGCAGCGGGACTCTCTTGCTGCTGAGATCACTGGCTTCTCAGCAGCAGGGGAGCCCCATCAGTGGGACCTCAGCGGTAGCGGGGCTCTAGCACCAGGAGTGCTGGTGGTGTCGGTGGCTAGAGCCCTGCTGCCACAGGGAGTCCCTCAAGCTGCTCGGTTTCCTGACAGAGAGCCGTGAAACTGAGTGGTTTGAGGGAATCTGCAGCGGGGCTCCAGCCGCCAGGGCTCCTGGCGGCTAGAGCCCCGCTGCTAAAGGGAGTCCCTCAAGCCGCTTGGTTTCCAGGTGGCTTGAGGGACTCCCCGTGGC
>ML685848.1:6331911-6368145 GCA_007922175.1 Pelusios castaneus | reverse complement strand
CACCCCTCTAACCCGGCCTCTCTCCTTGTCCCCCCCACCCCTCTCCAGGCCTCCCTCCAGCCCCTTCCCAGCCCCCTTACCTGGCCGGAGGCTTGGAGCTGCAGGGACGGCCGGCAGAGCTGCTTCTCGGCCAGGCCGCTCCCACCCTGAGCACGCTCTGTCTGAGCATGCTCAGAGCGGGAGATTTGAATCTCCCCAGCCCGGCCACAGCAAGACGGGGATTCAGCTGCTGCGCACGCAGCTGCGTCCCCGCCGTGCATATATACATCTCTCGTTTAGGTATATAGATTCTGCTGAGAATCTGATATAAATGGACTTTAAAGTCCTTTGTATGTATCTGATTGCTTTGACCCACCTAACATTTCTCATTTGTTTCTTTCTTTTTAAATTAAACCTTTAGTTTTAGTTACTAAAGGATTGGCTGGCAGTGTGGTATTTTGGGTAAGATCCAAATTTATATTGGTCTGGCAATGTGACTGACCCTTTAGGGATCAGAAGAATATTTTGGTAAAGGGAATAGGGTTTTAAATAATGTACCTCTTTACTGGACCTAGCTGCTAAGAGGGAGCCAGAGACTGAAATACAGTAAAGGAGGCTGTGGAATTTTTTTTTGTGTTAGCTTTTTGATACCAGTGTGGGGAATCAGAAGCAATGTTTATAACTGGTTGGGAAAAACCTAACTACAGTGTTAGACACCAGTTTGAGAGAATCTGCTCTCCTTTTTGCAACCTGCCCTGACCTTGGCATTTTTGGTTGGACTGCCCTAGGTATGGGCGGCTCACTCCATGTTAAGGGGAATTCCTTGCTACTTCTTTATGGAGACTTTCTAGCAACAGAAAACAGGGTGAAATAGCAGCCAAAGACTGAGCCCCAAGATCTTTAGTTATAAATATTGTTCATATAAATCCTTACATCTTTTCTGTTTATCCATGGCCTGGAGCTTGATGGACTCAGAGCCAGATGTTTAAAAGACAAGCAGGTATTAATGATGCTGATGGAAGAGCAGGATGCATAGTCTATATTCACTAGGGCACATCAGTTTAAAGATCAGATTTTCTAACCAGTAAAAAAGGGTTAGGGATTCTGAGAAATTGACTGATCATCCCTCTGAGCTCTTGGCTTGTGTTCAGTTTGCCATCTGGGGGAAAAAGCTCTGCTTCCACTTTATTACGGTATTATTTGTATTACAGTAGTGCCCAGAGACAGCAAGCAGCTTAGAACTATTCCTGGGACAATCACCGTGGAACACATATTACTTAACAAAAGACAATGTACAGTAAGTTAAGTGACCAGTGTTCACCTCTCCAAGTTCATGAGTTACCAGACTCACCTCTTTCTAGCCCAGTCTGCTAGTTTCATTTTTTTCTGTTGTCAAAAGGCACCCATCTTGGTTTCCTGCTTCTTTTCTCCAGCATGCAGTGTTCTCTCCTTCCTTGATTGTAATAATAATCATCAAAGCAAGTCCCAAAGGCTGTGTCTACACTCGGTAATTTAAGTCGACTTAGTGTGTCTCCACTTAAAATTAAAGTCGACTTTGGGGGGAATTTAAAAAGTCGACCTAGAGCGTCCACACTGGACGCCTAGGTTGACTTCTAGGGGTTTAGGGGGACCTAGGGCAGGTCCACAGGGGCAGGGGGGCACCCCTTGCCCAATGCCAGGGGGCTCAGCCTTTGCCCCATTGTACCTAGGTACAATGGGGACAAGGGGGACAGGGACCCTGGCAGGGCATAGGTGCCTGGTGGGCAGGGCTCTGCCCTGCCCTGTGGGGGGGCATGCCAGGCTCCCCCTGTGCCCACCCCCCAGCAGGGAGGGCACTAGTGTAGCCCTGGGGTAGCTCTAAGTCGACTTAGGTCTAGTGGAAAGGAGGTTTAATAAAGTCGACTTAATTTTAATTAAGTCAACATTATTTTCCTTAAGTCGACTTAAGCAAAGTGTAGTGTAGACGCAGGGTATATTAAGTTGACTTAAGCAAGCTTAAGTCGACTTAATTTACCAGTGTAGACGCAGCCAAAGAGATGTAGATTCCTTCCAGATCGAGCACCACATGGATCAATCTCCTTAAGGTTGCCTTGTCTAGGTATTCAGTCATATCAATCATGCATTTATCACACCACTGAAGTTTATGCCAACTATGTAAGCATGATCTGTATATTAGCATTCCTTGGTAAACAGGCATAATTTGTTTGCTTTTCACCCTAATAATATGTCAGTACCAAGAAAGCTGCCAAAATGGAATGCAGTGGTTCATGGGTTCAGTTATGGACATAATTGTTACTGATTTTGTCCTGCCAGTTAAAATGGACTAGCTGACTAAGATGGAAAGAATTGAAAACTTCTATCTATTGCATTTCAGCCTTCCTCAATGCTCACATTTCACTGCCATACAAAAAAGTTGGTATAACTTTGGTTCTATAGATTCATAGCTTAATAGATAGATTGATATCATGACATTCACAGAGAGGCAACTGATAGGCCCAGAACATGTCAGGGACTGCTGCTGTATGACCATTTATATTTTTTTGACAATCCTCCACCATGGTCTATGACACTTTTCACATATTTGATAGCTCCCACCTGCTCTATGCCCCTTCTGGAGAGGTTAATACTGAGCTGACTGTTATCTAGAGTTTGAGGCTACTTGATGATAATGACCAAGGACTCAGATTCATAAAGAGGCTCATGCATGGTACATCTTGCTCAAACAGATCAGTCATCAGCTGCAGTGATTCACCAAACTGAGACAAAAAGCCAATCTCATCAGTTTATTCAAGACCTTGAAGCAGACCACAGACAACTGCCTCTTCAAGCTTATCTATCAACCAACCAATGCCGATAGTGAACCATGATGGTGAAAAAATGCCACTTTGCTGAACACCCATGGAGATAGGAAACTATTTTGCCTATCTACCATTAACTTGAATACATCTTTCCATTAGTTACAGAGCTCTTCTATCAGTGACACTATCTTCCCAGGTATGCTGAGTCACCTCATCAGATCCCAATGTACTGAATCAAAGGCCAGATGGAAATCCTTAAAAAGTGCTACAAATGGCTTATTATATTTCATGGTCTTCTCAAAAAGCAGTCTCAAGGTAAAGAGTTGGTTGGCAGTAGAATGAGCAAGTCTGAAGATACCCTGAGTACCACCCTTTGTCACAAAGTGCATCACTGATTCGAGACATTTACATGGTAGCAGAGACTTGCCTTGGGATTGACAACAGTGTAATATCTCTGTAGTTGTTCCATTCAGCTTTTTTGCCCTCTTTGAACAGACACAGAATAACATCCTTCTTCCAGTCATCTGGGTTGATGTTAGTGTGCTAGATAGTGTGGAACAGCCTATGCAGTTATGGTACCTTAGTAGCAGCAACTCAGGGGTTATGATACAACCTCCTGGTGTCTTCCCAGACTTCAGTTTATGGACTACAATCCAGATCTCTTATTGCTTAAAGGAAAGTAGCTCTATCTGCACTTCCATCCCATTTCAAGCAGAAGGCAGTAGGCAGTGGACAACTGAGGAGTGTCTGCAGATGATCTTCCCATTGATACAACTGATCTTGCAGACTCTGGCTAATGCTGCCATCCTGATTCTTTTCTAGACAAGCTGGTGCCACGTTCCTCCACACACACTGAACGGTTGTACAGAGGCTGCAGAGATCATGCATAGTGGTAACTTGTTTTAAATAGGACTGCCAAAACTTCGTTTGTTTCCCTCATATTAGGGCCTGCTCTTAGGCATGTGCTTTCATTTCTAACTGTAAGAGAGTTCAAAATCAACCTAGGTTTCAATGTGATCAGTCATTGGCAACCAGGTGTGATTTGTTAGAACACTTTTTGTGTCAAAGGATCATCCATCAAGGCTTTTGGTGAACTCTCCTACTCTATCCGGGTATCGGTGTATGTTCTGGGGCTGCCACTTACTGTTGAATGTAGTGTCTGAAACAGGGTTGCAGGGAAAACTATACAGAGTAAGTCACAGGATATTTTCCCATATGGCCAATAATCAAACTACAGTTTCAACAAACCCACAAAATAATCTAAACTAAACCTTACCTTTGGATTTACAACAACATTTGAGCATAAGAAAACTAGGTTTGTTCAAACTCAATCCTTTTCAAAGGTCAGGTCCTGAGAATGGTGGTGTATTTGATTTAGATACTCCAAAATGTATTAATCTTTTTCAAATTATTTTCAAAGAATCCAAATAGTTCCAGGCAGAGTTGTGATAACACTTATTTTACTCTCTCCTTGCTGTTGAGGTGATAGTAAAAGACACTTAATTACAGTGGATCCTCTACTGGTCTGATTAGATCTCCATTTCT
This sequence comes from Pelusios castaneus, assembly GCA_007922175.1. Lineage (NCBI taxonomy): Eukaryota > Metazoa > Chordata > Testudines > Pelomedusidae > Pelusios > Pelusios castaneus. Next base: position 6,363,823 of record ML685848.1, on the reverse strand, counting down.
TTAATAATAATAATATTGATAGCATCCTCTTCATTTTCCTACCAGACACAAGAGTATTCATTCTCTTCTGTGGTTCTTTTGACAACATGAGAAAGGAAGGATGGAATTTGTTTGGTTTCAAGGCACCCAAAACAGTATTTGACTTTTCAAATAGCAAAAATGTAACTTATCTCCAAGCAGAACTATGAGGGGAACTTATAGTGCATCATGGGAGATGTAGTCTTGGTCAGGAATCTTGCCTATAGGGCAAATGGTGGCATAAAGCACCAAAACTTCAATTCCCATGAGGGCTATGATGGCTCAGGTGGACACAGTTTAACGTTGAGCTGACCTAGAACAAAGCATTTTGATTTGATCTGACAAACTGAAATATTTCAGTTTGGATCAATCTGAGCCAAACCTATATATTTTGGTTTGATTTTCCCAGTAGAAACTTTTGGGTTTCATATGAATTCTTGGTTATCAACAAAAAGTCGAGATTTTGTGTGGAAAATTTTTGATGAAAATGATCTTTTTTTTTATGTCATTTAAATTTTCTTTTAAAAAGATTCTGACCAGCTCTCCTTATAATTCCATAGAACACAGATTATCCTTAGGCAAGTTGGAAAGTTCATTAGTGACAGAATTAGGGGACGGTTCCAGTATCATTGCTAGTACAAACCTTTTCATATAAATAAACAGAAGATTACAGCATTTAGTACTGCCAGTTCTATAATCTACACAAACACAAATATTTACCCAAAGAACAATGAAGAATCACATGCTCACACAGAAACACCTCTTCTAATCCCAGTAATGTAGACTTGTAGACAAGGTGGCTTTTAAATGTGGTTTGCAGAAATTGAATTTAAGACTTGGCGAGCATCTCTCTCCATATGGTTAATTATGTTTTCTGAAGTCTCACCAAACAAGCAGCTAAAAATAGCCCTGCAGCTGATACCAAATCATTTTTTCCAATGGAGTCATTCTTTATTTGGAGATAACAGTCCCAATAAAATGTTGAATACTGCAACTCCACATGTTTTGGCAAAAAAGTAGTTTTAGGGAATTTAAGAATTCACTCAGCATGCAGTTAGCTGTCATTAGCGCTAAGATAAATCTGTTGGTTTTGGCCTCTGTTTCTGGACACATGGACCATCCTGAGGTATGGAAAAGAGATGAAACAGTAACAGAAAACTCCAGCCTTCTGACAGGAGTCAAAAGGCATGGAGGGGGAAGGAGAAGACAAACTGAAACAGAAAAGCCAAATGAAGGATAATAATCTGAAGCAGGAGAAAGCTGCTTGCGTGAGAATGCTGCTAATTAAATATTAAATCCAGTAATTTAAGTGTTACAGGTCTTTTCTCAAATTACGTGTAATTAATATGTAACTAGTATGAAAACAAAGGACTCCTCCAAGTTTTGCCTCAGATTCCATTTTGAGCAAGTCTGTTATTAAGTGCTTGAATAACTCAATAATGAAGTCATAAAGCCCCTCACCAAGGAAGGTGCTACTTATTCAAATGGGAATATTTTCTACTTGGATGTGTAGCAGTTTAAATACAATACCAAATTTGTACAGTCTCAGTTGAACTACAGTGCTATGTAGTCCTGTTGAAATCTTCTACAGATAGGATCTGGAACATCTTTAGGAATTTTCCTTCTAATGAAGTATAACTTTTTTTTTTTTTTGGTCTTTAACAATGTTCCTTCAGACCCTTTCAGAGATCTGAAGTGAGATATGTTTCAAAATATCATACACAAATAAAGCCTTGACTTACTGCACGCACCACCAGATCAATAAAGAAATGAACACTCGGTAATTCTAGAAATTGGGGGAAAAGGCATTTTTTGGGCTTCTTTTGAATCTTTCTCACAACATTTGAAGTTTCTCTTATGCTTAATCAGAAATTCCATAAAAAGACTGCTTTAGGAGAATGTGAAGATTGCAAGCTTGTATATGACAAGTCTGGAAAGGTTGATGTTGAAACTGCACAGGTAACTGGAGCAGATCCAAATCAGAATTTCCATTTTGCAATACATTTCAAAACTTATTTTTGCTCTGAAATGGAGCAAACATTTATTTAGAAATTTCCCATGCAACTGAATTTCTGAAAAGTTTTAGTTTTGGAAAAGTTTTGTTCTGTAATTTTAAAATTTTGTTTTGGAATTTCAAAATGTTGTTGCAGAATTTCATTTTAATTTATACTGTTTTTGTTATATTAATGTCAGGATGCTAAAGGCTTAATTGTCCAAACTAGGCCCCAGGATCAAGTCAAAGCCTAAAATGAGCAAAACCACAACTGTTGATTTGGCAACCAAAACCTGACATGTATGCAAGCTCTTGAACCGGCCGTTGGAAAAGGGGAAGGTTAAAAGGTCCCTAACACTCCAGGCAGCTAACCGCATGAATCAGCAGATACCATGCCCCTGTGGTTTTGAGCAATAAAAGGAGGCCTTATGGGGGGGGCAAGTCGGAGTCATTCTAGTTAGCACTAGAAACAGGCCCGAAGGACTAATCACCCCAAAGGCACTCCCTGCCGGCTCTCTGTAGGATGTGGACAACAGGACCGGACGTAAAGCACCGAGGCCTGGCCAGCTGAGGGAACGTTCGGATTAGCAACCCAACATCAATTTCAACAAAGGAAAGGTAACTAAAGTAGAGGCTTGAAGTAGCGCCCGGTCGTCAAGCACAGCAACACAAAATTTAAGGTTTTGCCCGACTTTATGCTGAGACCTTCGGGTAATGAACAATAGCAGCACCAATCTCGGGTTTGAGGCTGAAGCAGGAATTGGAGTAGGTGTAGGGTTTACGTTGGGTATAGTTTTCTTAGTACTTTTGCCTGTTTGTTCTGAGTTTGTAAGTGATAAGAAGGATAAAAGGTGCAGAGTTGTGTTGGAGACTGTGTGCAAGGAAAGAGTAAGCAGTGACCAGGTCTGGGACTTAGCCTGCGTGCAGCCGCCCCAAGGCCCATAAGGGTTTTGAAAGCAAGGGTGCAGAGGTGAACCTCGTGACCCACTGGATCCCCTTCTTGTATGAGTCTATAAACGGGCACCCCTGTGCTAGGTGTTCGTCGCTGCTATAACTCTGCTGCGGGGAAGGGGAAGTGTGAACGGGGGATAACCATTGACCAGGTCTGGGACTTATCCTGCGTGCAAGGGTGCGCAGGTGAACCCCGTGATCCAATGGGTGTGAATGAGATCCCTATACGATAGTACAAAGGGTCCCGTGTGGTTGTGTCTTACAGATTGGCTTGTGTTCTTGATTGTTTTGGTTCATGTGTATTGGGCTTTGTTATATTCTCTATATCATGTGCTTAAAGCCATAATTGATGAAAAATCCTGAATCTGTATGCAATAAGTGGTATTGTAGCTTAGATTGCCTGTGGATATATTGGATGTTTATTGTACTACTAATCACTGTGTAATCTGTGTAACCTGTGTTCAGTAATCATAAATATAAGTCACATACATAGTGAACAAACAAAAATTCATTGCTAGTGGTGGTCTTTGCTTGGGGGTTTCGGGAGCTTCCCCAGCATCTGCATCTAAAGAACCGGGTATTTTGTGGGCACCCTTCCCCCATTAGGAGATAAAGCCTGATAATTAATTGTATTATTCCTACATTATTTCATCACATATCAGTAGTAGTACTGCATTAAGCAAGAAAAACAGTTGGGACCAGATTACCAAAATCTCTCAGCTCTAACTAGGCCCTTATATATGGGGCAGATTTTGAAAGCTGCTTAGTTTTCAGTAACTCTTATTGTGACACTGAGGGTCAGATCTGCAGTAGAGCTGACTCAATTTGCTGGTCTCGGTTACATATCACAGTAAATAAATGTCAAAGTCAGAATGAAAGTACAGGTCTTTGGATCATAGATTAACCTCTAACTCAACAGCCCATAATGAGGATCAGCAAATCATTATGCCTTTCTATAACCCAGATTTTATGGTTCACATCCTTGACCCCATACATCCCATTTGCACTGCTATGGTGGTGCAAAGGGGCATGAAATGGAATAACCATTTCTAAGAGGATTCCCTCTGTAGAGCTAATTTTCTTGGCATGGAGTTGGTGTAGTGCCTCAATACCACTTCTGTTTGGCCAGAGCACCCCTATACTCTGGTAGTACCCAACTCTCAGAACAGCACTTGGAAAATGGGGTACAATTCAAAGAAGCCCTTGGAGTCTCCTCCAGACTGGGACTGGACTATGACCAGCTAACACCTCTTTAAAAGTGTTAAACATTGCCCACCCTAGTCTTTAAAAATGTATTAGTTAAAATGCTTTAAGCAACGCATTTTAAAATTGACCTGTTTTTCTAGTCTAGACAAGACCTAAACAAACACTCAGATATTAAGGTACAAGCCTGTTACAAATAGTGAATTCTGCAGCAAATTCCATAGCTGCAGAATCATGCAATAAATGAGGCCCTGAGTATAATGGATCACAGAGATTTTCAAATGCATTCTTAACTGTACTAATTTCCCAGTGCCCTCTGAACTTCTCCTCTAGTTTAGAGATGTTAACAAATACATAGGTCTTTTTGGTGTCTAAATTTAAAAATGGGCATTCTAGGATGCAATACACTGAATGTTTTGAGTTAACTATTTTAGAAGTGTCTTGTGAGAGCATGATCTTGAACCTTGTTTGCTGCCTTAACACAGATTGGGGTCTCACTCTGCTACTTCAAAGACCTAAATTATTATGTATACTCAAACTGTAAGTGTACCTCTCTTTCTTTCATATGTTGTAGGGTATGCAGGGGACTGATACACATCTGGAAGCTGTTTCTCAGTTGTTTATCGCAACTATTTGTCCCTGAATTAAATAAAGAGCTGGCCCATTACTGTGGTTGCAAACCATTGCCATATGGATACCCTATAAACTAATTCCATCTTAATGCTGATACTGCAGGCTAGTCCTTAGTGTGCTGGATGCATCTAGACATGACTAAATGCACTTACATCTTCACTAATTTTTAGGAATTAATATAAGAAGATACAGTAAGAAAATAAATTAAGAGGAACAGGTATTGGTTTGTGCTTCTTATTTTTCCAAATGGCCGTAACTGAAAAAAGCACTTTGCATACATAACTAAGGCAGCAATTCATAAACAGGTATATATAAAGGTATTTTCTTTTTCTGACCAAATTTCTGGTAATCTTATATTGTTCTCAATTCATATTTGGAGTTGAATATAACCAGATCCAAAACCAAACCAGACAGAAAGGCAAAGTTTTGTTAAAATACTGCATGTGGGGCTTTGGGCAATTATTTTATCTGTGTACCTATTTACAGTCTAATTTCATCTTGTGCTGTCCTGTCTATCAGGGGCTGCACAGTAGAAAACTAATGAAAAAGTTCCAGTCCTTTATTGAACTATGCTCCAGTTTCAACCAACTATATATAAAATTGCTGCTACCTAGGAATTGTGCTCAATTTGCTTTGTGATCACTTGTCAGATGAGAAAAAATTGGCCAGTAGCTGAACCTGACTGATGTGGCACAAAGTACCCCATGGGAGAAGATTTCAAAATATTTATTTGGGGGCCTGGAACTGAAAGACACAGATAAGTAACTAGAGAATATTAGGGATTTGAGACAATAATCCAAGTAGGATTGAAGGAGCAAGAATGGCATGTTTTTCTATTGCTGTTCTTTCCCCATTTACTATAGAACACACTGAGCTCTTGAGAAGTATGTTTTTAAGGGTTACATGCCTATTAGCATCTGAAACAGGGTCCTCTGAAAAATAGCTGCATGACATATAATTTATCAAACAGGGTATTTGCTAAGCCTCCCTAGGCTCTTCAGGCAGCACAGCAATTTTCAGATCAATCTGATTTAGCATGTGTATTTTAGAGCACTTTAATATGATCAGCTCTAAGGAGAAAGCTCTTCTCATCCTTAACTATACAGTGCTGTAAGGACAACCCCATAACACTAGATAATTCACTGTTGTAGACTACTCTACTGTTGTAACATCCATAAACAACACCACCACCACCACTAGTCTTACCTGATAAAACACTAATCAAGTTAGAAAAAGGCCAATGTTATACTTTACTATGACGGTTTTGCGAATGCTGCCAGGTCAGTTAATGAGTCACATGTTCTATAAAACAGCTTTTCATGTGCATAATAGCAAACAATCCTGCTCTGACAGGGAGATAGACTGGATGAGCTAATAGGTCTTTCCTATTAGCTGGCTGTATTTTAAAGAAACCCTGTTATGGGCACAGAACGATACCATTCCGATGTGCAGAAAGAACAGCAAATGTGGAAGGCACCCACTGTGGCTTAGCAGAGAACTCTGCGTTTAGCTGAAACATAAAAGGGAAGCTTACAAGAAGTGGAAGCTTGGACAGATGACTAGGAAGGCATATAAAGATATTACTCGGGACTACAGGGATAAAATCAGAAAGGCCAAAGGGCAATTGGAGTTGCAGCTGGCGATGGGATATGAAGGATAACAGGAATGGGTTCTACAAGTATGTCAGTAACAAGAAGAGGATCAGGGATGGTGTAGGTCCCTTACTGAATGGGGCAGGCATCCTTGTGGTGGATGATGTGGAAAAGGCTGAAATCCTCAATGCTTTTTTTACTTCAGTCTACACAGGGAGGGTCAGCTCCCAGGCTACTACACTGGGTAATGCAGAATGGAGAGAAGGAGAGCGGCCCTCGGTGATGGAAGGTCAGGTTAGGGACTACTTAAAGAAGTTGGATGTGCACAAGTCTATGGGGCTGGATGAACTGCATCCGAGGGTGCTAAGGGAGTTGGCTGATGTGACTGCAGAGCCACTGGCCATTATCTTTGAAAACTCGTGGTGAATGGGGAAGGTCCCAGAGGATTGGAAAAAGTCAAATATAGTACCTCTCTTCAAGAAAGGGAAAAAGGAGGATCTGGGGAACTACAGACCAGTCAGCCTCGTCTCAATCCCTGGAAAAATCATGGAGTAGGTCCTCAAAGAATCCATCCTGAAACACTTGGAGGAAAATAGAGTGAACAGGAACAGTCAGCATGGATTCACCAAGAGCAAATCATGCCTGATCAACCTGCTTGCCTTCTATGATGAGATGAGTGGATTTGTGGATGCGGAAAGAGCCATCAATGTGATATACCTCGACTTTAGCAAGGCTTTCGATACGGTTTCCCACAGCATTCTCGTCGGCAAGTTAAGGAAGTATGGGTTGGACAAGTGGACTGTAAGGTGGATAGAAAAGTGGCTAGATCATCGGGCTCAGTGGGTAGGGATCAATAGCTCGATGTCTAGTTGGCAACCATTAACGAGTGGAGTGCCCCAGGGGTCGGTCCTGGGGCTGGTTCTGTTCAACATCTTCATTAATGATCTGGATGATGGGGAAGATTACATGCTCAGTAAATTCGCAGATGACACCAAGCTGGGGGGAATGGTAGACACGCTGGAGGGTAGGGGCAGGATTCAGGGAGACCTAGACAAACTGGAGCATTGGACCAAAAGAAATCTCATGAGTTTCAAGAAGGACAAGTGCAAAGTCCTGTACTTAGGAAAGAAAAATCCCATGTAGTGCTACAGGCTGGGGACCGATCAGCTAAGTAGCAGCACTGTAGAAAAGGATCTGGGGGTTATGGTGGATGGGAAGATGGATATGAGTCAACAGTGTGCATACTGGGCTGCATCAGTAGGAGCGTTGCTAGCAGATCGAGGGATGTGATTATCCACCTCTATTGGGCACTGGTCAGGCCGCATCTGGAATACTGTGACCAGTTTTGGGCTCCCCACTACAAAAAGGATGTGGACAAATTAGAAAGAGTCCAGTGGCGGGCAACAAAAATGATTAGGGGGCTGGGGCACATGACTTACGAGGAGAGACTGAAGGAACTAGGCTTATTTAGTCTACAGAAGAGAAGACTGAGGAGAGATTTGATAGCAACCTTCAACTACTTGAAGGGGTGCTCCAAAGAGGAGGGAGCTAGGCTGTTCTCGATGGTAACAGAGGACAGAACAAGGAGCAATGGTTTCAAATTACAGCTGGGGAGGTCGAGGTTGGATATTAGGAAAATCTTTCTCACTAGGAGGGTGGTGAAGCATTGGAATGGGTTACCTACGGAGGTGGTGGAATCTCTGTCTTTGGAGATATTTAAGGCCCGATTAGACAATACCCTGGCTGGGGTGATTTAGTGGGAGTGGTCCTGCTTTTAACAGAGGTTGGACTAGATGACCTCATGAGGTCCCTTCCAGCCCTATGATTCTATCTGCAGTGTCTGTGGGCTTGATTCCCTGCTCTTGAAGTCTCTCTAGTGCAATGAGTTATATTACTGCAAAGCTGGTATAAATGGGGTGGAAATCAAATCCTATGCTAATGGTAGACCCAGAACTAAGAGAAAATATGGTGAATAGAAGCCATCTGGCTCTTAGTAAAGACAGGTAAAAATGGCAAAAGAAAAATTCCTGTGTAAGAAACTGCTGCAGATTTTAAACAAACAAACAAACGAACAAATAAACAAACAAACGAACAAATAAACAAACAAACACAATGTAAAGAAACCCACTGAAAATGCAGAACTGGTCTGGATTAGATCCTTTGCTGTGCCTCCCATTGTGTTAGCTCTTAACCATCAGTTCAAATCTTACCCTCTTAAGAGAAAAATTTACTAGACTGAACACACAAGAACTTGATTATTAACCTTATAAAACAGCAAAACACAGTGATATACCCAGGACTTCATTCTTTCTGTTTTCAGTGTTGTTGTCATGTTGGTCCCAGGATATTAGATAAGGTGGATGAGGAAATATCTTTTATTGGACCAGCTTCTATTGGTGAAAGAGGCAAGCTTTCAAGATATACAGAGTTCAAAGACCTGAAGAAGAGATCTGTGTAGCTTGACAGCTTATTTATTTCACCAACAGAAGTTGGTCCAATAAAAGATACTTCCTCAGCTACCTTGTCTTCACTTTTTCTGTCTTCTGTTCTATAAATAGCCCGTGAACAGAAAACTTTCCTTTACTAAGAGGTCTTGGTTCAAAGTTCACTGTTATACAAGTTTATAGCTGGGGTAAATTCAATGATGTTGGTAGGGTTACCTTGGTTTACACAAGTATAATTAAAAGTAGAATTGTTGTTTCTACTGAGCATCTTTTCACCCAAAACGTTTTTGTTTCTAAATAATGGAGCAACATTTGTAATAAAAAGAAAGCAAAGATGCTTCTTTTTATCATTAGGCTATAACTCAGACCTGAAAGGACATTCAAAATTAGATCTAAAACAAATACTAAAAATCTTAGGCTGGGATTGGACATTCAATTCAATGCACTATTAAGTTAATAAGGATTTTCTATTCAAAGTACAGTAGCACTGGGTTGAGTATATTATTTAATTAGTTTTGCTATTTTTTGTTGAATAATTTAGCTGAGAAATAATTTCTTATAATTCAAAGACTGCAGAGAACATGCATACTGTCATCCAATAGGAGTCACCAATTGTGTAATTGTCACAAAAAAGTTTGTTACAGCACACGAAGGTACATTTCCCACTGAAATCTAGTGGACTTACAGTGACCATAGGAGGCCCAAACCTTTCTGTATGCTTCCCTTAAGACATTCCATACCAGTCCAGACTTGGTGCTGCATTGAACTTCCATTAGGAGCAGCAGAAAGGAGCTGTCAGAAAGCTCAGTGCTTCTCTAACAAATGGACCAGCTGGAGACTGATGGAACACACTGCACTCATACATCTCCTATCTGCTCTGACACCCTCTCAGAACATACCTCCTGCAGCCATGCTAGGCAGGAAGCATGGAAGGAGACGATGCCAGCTCCATGTCTACCGGGTATTTCCCCATAAGGAGGGAAAATACTGATCTTACAATCAGAAACTTCACTATTGGACTCTCTGTCCTGCATCCTTCTTAGCAATAAGTTCCCCGATCCAATGGTGTAACCCGTATATTAATTAGAAATTAATTGTTTTAACTCCCATGCCATAAAAGGACAGTTTTTACCTCCTTGCGTTTAGACACTGCCTGATTATAAAGGCCATTTATTGTTAGTGCTGGACGTTTGCTAACTAGAACCATGTTTGATTGACCTACCTGTGGTGTGATTCTGTAAACAAGTTTATTACACTGTTCACTCCTGCCATTGCTGCATGGGGACACCATGGTGCTGTTATTACTTATTTATATTACAGGAGAGCCGAGGGCTCATCACTCAGGATGAAAGCCTGATTGTGCTGGACACGGTACAAACACAAAACAAGAGACAACCATTTCCTTGAAGAGTTTACAATAGACAAATAGCTAAATAGACAAAACAGGCAAAGGGTAGGAGAAAGGAAAGATTATTATTCTCATTTTAAAGATGGAAACTGAGACTTGCCCAAAATCATTATTAAGTCCATGACAGAGGTGGGAATTGAACCTAGAGTCCCTGTCTACTTCATTTCCTCTCTTTCATTATGGCTCTGGATAACAGTATTAGTGCAAGAGTATGTATGACCTTAGATAGAAGCCCTAAAATGACAGCTAATCTGCTATACGTGTGATCAAAATGCATTACGCTGACTGGTTAATATAGATTCTAGAAATGTTAATTCAATGCTTACTAGGAAGCTGATCTTGGTGACCATTTAATGATCAGTTTTTTATGATCACTTTTAAAAGACCAAGGAAGGACAACATATTTCATATTAAATAAATAAAAAGAAGAGGAAGTCTGGCCTTATTTATGCAATTTATCACCAAAGAATCTAAGGTCCCCCAGTCCAATTCCCACTGAAATTGATGGAAGTCTTTCATTGACTTCAGTGGGAGTTGGATGAGGTCCTCAGTGTTTTGAGTGATTGCCGTCCATGTCTTCAGTTTAAGTTCAACTCAGGATGACTGTAACTGAACGAGATTACTACTGGAAAATTATCTGCTGAGCTAAATGAAACCAGTTTGGTGGGTTGAGTTCAGTTGCTTGTGGACAGATGCTCATATAATAAAAAATACTGTTACAATAAGCTCCAATTGGCATTATCCTTAACAGTTGCAGCAGAAAGGGCAAGAATTAAAAGGGCATAGAGACTAAATTATCCTTAGTGACTGACTGCTTGGCGCCTTAGGAATAGCTTAATTTAGCCATCATTTTAAATTGTTCAGAATGATAGATGTGCATGAGGGGCTCTATCATAGTCAATGAAATAAATAATTTAAAAAGCACCTCAGAAGAAGTCTGTTCTTCCCAGTGTTTATGTATTATTATACCACTATCTGTAGCATAAATATATTATAGATATACAGAGGATTTTGGTCTCCATAAGGAACAACTATACAAACAAACAAAAAGGATGAAGTCAGGGGAAAAGGAGACAGGAAATTAAGAGCAAGAACAAGGTATTTACTGTACCATCATGTACTTGTGATAGCACCATCAGGGACAAAAAAAGAGTTCTCCTGGTTTAAGAAACGTAAGTGTGTTGCTTTGCTGACTAGTTTCCCCCCTTGCTTGTTGGAGGGGGGGAGGGAGGGAAGGGAACAAAATGTAGTAGAACTGCCATTAACTGTGATTATATTATTTATTCATATGGTGGAAAAAGAAGAAAATGCCACTGCACCCCACCGCCAGCAAGTTGGAGGCGCAGTTCAACAAACAGAGAATGAAGGCTCCAAACTGGCAAACACCTACATATGTTTAACATTAACATGAGTAGTTCCATACAAATCAATGGGACTACTCATGTTTGTGAAGTTAAGGATATTTGAGAAGGATCAGGGCTTTTTTTTTTTTTTACTTTTACAATTTAAAGTAGTAAGATTCAAGTTGAAGATTACCGAATCCCTGAGGCAACTCTTCAGGGTAAATCCTGGTCAAAGCTTTAATACAGTCCAACAAACAAGCCCTTTTGGCAAATAAAATAGACACACACTTATGACAAATAACCTGTGCTTTAACTGAACTGAGATCAGGGATCTGCACTGCTTCCTCCTAATCACATAAAAGCTGTGAGGGTGTCTGAATGGCCTACAGATGCCATCCAAGCTTTCACAGTCAGGGAAGAGATGCAGATAAAGTGCAAATGAAATGCAATATGTATGTTTCACAAGTCTTTAAAAAATTATGCTGTATTAATACATCTTATGTTTGCTGCTCATTACCAATTAAAATATGAATCATAGGGCTAAATTTGGAATTCTTTTCAGAGTTTTTATTTAATCCTTATTTAAGCAGAACTCCTGCCAACCTCAACAGGAGTATTTCTTGAGTAAGAACCTCAGGATTTGTGCCATAGAATTTACAAGTCTCAGTTGGAGATAACAATTGATACTATGCTACCTGAAGGTAGAAACACTGTGTATTGATATTTTCAGTGGAGTTATCTGTTCATTAAATCTTCATACTGGATTCATTTACTTGTAAATTGCTTGCTTCTCGTTTGATCTAGATTTGCCTGTGGAACATAGCATTGTTTTTCTTCGCTGAGTTTCTCAGTTCTCTTTTAATACTAATTTTGCAATTTTTGTTATGCACTAGTCACTTCCAATAAATTTCATTGAACATGTACATCAGATATAAGACTGGAAAAGTATTTGAGACTTTCTGGAAGCAAACTAGAACAGCGAATTATACTAATCTGCAGCTATGAAGTTTATATGTTTATTTAATTAAAACAAAAGGCATTTCAGAATACCGTGCTGGAGACTGGATATGAATTCCAGGACTGGACAATTCTTTCCTGCTTGTATTCTCGCCTCCTAAATGGCTGGGAACAATTTATGTCCAGTTCCTACTCAATGTTCCTACTCAGAACTTTCACATTGTCAAGTAATCAATAAATACTAACACAATGCTTCTAGAAAGTAATAAGCTGCTTTGCGTAAAAATCATCCCCATGTAGAAAGACAGCCTAAGTTCTGTGCTCCATTTAAGACTTACTTAATGGAAGGAGTTCAATGATACATAGGCCTTGTATTGGTTCTCAACAGAGAGGTGAATTTCACTTTTTGTGAGTTTATATGCCTTTGCACTACAAAATTAAAAAATACCATTGCCTCACACATAATTTTCCTGAACTATTTAAATCCATATATTACCACAACCATTGACACAGCATTCTTACAATCTATTTTAGGATTCCATTGCCTAAGTAATTAATTCTCTTTTCTCAAAGTGTGCAATTTATACTGGCAAGTGAGGTTAAAATCCTCATGATAAATTTCTTTAACAGTGACTACATACATTGCTTTAGTGGTGTTTCACATCACTTCTGTGTGGAGAAATCTGATGCTTTAGTCTTACCTAAGGCCTTACGTGACACAGGAAAATTTTATTAAGCACACCAATAAAGTTACACATATATGTATAGTTATACCAAAATAGCTCCCTTCCCTTCCTTCCACCTCCAATGGATAGTTATTCTGGTACATGAGTAGCTTTCTTAGGCCACATCCCTGGTGACAGAAGCTGAATATATTCAGGAAATTATTCTTCTCTACCTTGATGCTTCCACAAGGAAGTTGCATGAATGCAGCAAGATAAGAATGGGACCTTTAGGCTTTTTGGATAGGACTTCCATTAACTCTTACAGGACCAGGATTTGACTCTGATTCTCTCTTCATGGAGCACAGCATGCATTATAACACAGTTTCTCCAAAGCTGCATCTGTTGTGATAACTATACCAGCCTCAAATACATATTTGTCTGTTCTCTCACAAGTGTCTATGCTTTCTTCCACACTTTCCAAGAGTAAATCTTAAAGATCACAATCCTATCACCCTTTAAAGACTTATTTCTCTTATCACATCTAGAAAAACTCAGACATACAGTGATGGCCAGATTATGTGATAGTTGGGAATAGCTTATTTTATTAATTAAATTTTTTAAAAGCAGAGATGATTTGGTACCATCGCACACAACTGACTTGAATGCAGTCACACAGCTGTGTTAGCTAATTGTCATTATGCTCAATTTCTTTCTTACCTTTCCTCTTTTTATTTGTCACATTCACTTGCTGTGTCTTAATTAAGTTGCCCTTCAGAGACAATATGACTAACTAATCACAGATTTTAAAAAATAGGATTTTCTTCTGATGTTTTGTGTGCCAGGTAGATAAAAAGAGATTGATGTCTTGGCAAGCCCCAAACAAGATATTAACAGCAGATGGGGACACCTGGGATTCATTCTTTAGGTGTCCTTGACTTATAAAGCACCATCTTCTGTTTGAGTGAGAGTGTGTGTGCATGTGGTGGCAGAGAGAAGGGTGAAAATGAAAATGCTGATGGACCCAATATACTTAATATAGTATTCAGGATTGAAATCAAGAATGTAAAATTTCAGAATTTTGGTATTACCCCATCCCTAACACAGACAGAGTGCTGCAGCTGCTAAGGGATGCTGGGGTTCTCCTGCCAGATGGGATTATGTATTGCAATACACAGAAATGAAGGTAATCGAACTGAAATAGTAGCCTTAAACTCCAATGCCATTTTGTTGCAGGTCTAAACCTCACCATTAGTTGAACTGAGCTTTTTCTAAGCAATGTTTCTGATTCTTTGCTATCTTGCAACTTCTGTCATCATTTACACCAGTGCAAAGTGGGTATAAAACTCTGCCACTGGTGTTAGTGGAGGGTTCTGATGTGATAGTGTTTTACACCACTTTGTAGTCACATAAATGATTGTGTAAGATACAAGGCAGTGGAGAATCTTGATCAATATTTTATTCTTTGCCTCCTCTTGTTGTTATCCCTTCACACTTCTTGTGCTACTGTTCCCAACCACACTCAGTATTTCTCTCTCGTTTGCAATATTACAATATAGTGTGAAAATGACAGAAATCCCATGCTACTAAAATTAATGATACTATATTATTGATATATTATATTATCCCATTTTCAAATAGTAGCACTTTGGCCTCACTAAAGATATCATGTGATCTCATTCATTAATTAGCCTGACCCCATAATGTTTCAAAGAAGGCAGACAGATGAAACATCACAAAATTTCTGGGAGTACAGTTGCACAGTCAACATCACATGCACATAATCCACCTACCTACTCTTTTTCATTACTAGAGGGCCTGTTTGCTTGCACAACTATTACTCCCACATGAGTTTGCCTTGCCTCTCCCAGCTTCAATTATAGCGTTAGCTGATTTCTGGACAGACTAAAAGGAACAGCTGCCTCCCTTTGGGCTCTCAAATATCATTTGATCTCATTTTTTCCTCAGGAAAAATTAGACCAAATAGGGGTATAAACATCCCAAGTAAAACAGACATTTATAGTGAAACACTGAAAATCTTTACTAATCTTGTATGCATCTACTGTACATGTGCCTATTGCATGCTTGCGTGTGAGCAGCTCCTTTAATCACTAAGCTCAGAACAATAGACCAGCTTAATTTTCCTTGTACCGAGCACATTTTTAAAAATCTCCTCAACGGGCCAAAATCTTCTTTAATTCCACTGAAGTAGTGCTCACAGTCTCTTTTCTACCACTTGATGGGAGATTCTGACCAGCAGTTCGTGCTGTTGCAGACCCTCTTGTCCTGCCCCCCAAAATCTTTCACAGAGAACTGAAGAGAACTTTTGTGCAGCATTATTTTACAGTGTACTGGGAAAAGAGAATTCTCACGGTGGGAATTATCTGTTGTTAGGATCCTCTCTACAGTGGAATTTTGATAGTATCACTGCCTTTGAGGCTTTCTGACAGGTTACAAGACTTGACCATGAAGGATTTCCTTCCTTCCTTCCTTCCTTCTCTAAATTGTAACTATAGGTGCCCATCCTCTGCCTGAGCACCTCACCCATTAGTTAAAAACCAGAAAAAACAAGGAACTGCGTATAAATGAAGGTTGCTTACCTGGACAGTAACTAATGTTCTTCAAGATGTGTGTCCCTGTACGGGTGCTCCACTCTAGGTGTCCAAAGCGTCAGTGAGCCGAGCCCGGAGAGTCTTCTGCAGTCCCCGGGGAGATGGGGCTGGGGAGAAGGGGAGAGCCATGGCCAGGGAGATGGGGTTCGGGAGAAGAGGAGAGCCATGGCTGGGGAGAAGGGGGAGAGCCGCGGCCGGGGAGATGGGGCTGGGGAGAAGGGGGAGAGCCACAGCCAGGGAGATCAGGCTGGGGAGAAGGGGAGAGCCGCAGCTGGGGAGATGGGGCTGGGGAGAAGGGGGAGAGCCGCGGCTGGGGAGATGGGGCTGGGGAGAAGGGGGAGAGCCACAGCCGGAGAGATCGGACTGGGGAGCAGGGGAGAGCCGCAGCTGGGGAGATCGGACTGGGGAGAAGGGGAGAGCTGCGGCTGGGGAGATCAGGCTGGGCCAGCCCGATCTCCCCAGCCATGGCTCTCCCCTTCTCCCCAGCCCAATCGTCCCAGCTGCAGCTCTCCCCAGCCCAATGGCTGTAGCTCTTTTTCTTCTCTGCAGCCTGACCCATAGTAAATTAATAAAACTACAATATTTCATTTTAACATTTTTATTAAAGTTCAAACAAAAAGACAACATTTATTCATTTCTTTTGACTTAAGTTACTTAGGCTTGCTGATGCTTCCAGCGCCAAAAAACGGTTGCCTATGAGGCACCATGCCTCACAAATTGCCGCTCAACAAATACGATATCTTGCTCAGCTGCATCATCAGCTTAGAGGGAACATTGGCCCCCTCCCGGAGTTCCTGGCCACAGCTCCATCGACCTAGCACCTGCTAGGGTGGACGCAGGCAGTTGACTGGAGTTTTCAGTGTGGATGCTCTAAGTTGACTTAACAAGATCGACTTTAAGTTGACTTAACAGAGCCTCCAGTATAGACATACCCTAGGTGCCTAAGGAACAGTTCCCTGTAGTTGAATGGAAGGTTTGTGAGGAGTGTGTATGCTGTGCAGTGGAAAGTACTGCTAATCCTAGTGACGTGTTTTGGTTCATGGTCTGATCTATTGCATAATGTCTAGTGAAGGTGTGTATTGAGCTCCATGGGGCTGCTTTACAAATGTCATTTATTGGTACGTTCTTGAGGAACACTATTGTCGAGGCCATGCTGTGCATCGAGTGGGTTTTTACCCCACACGGTGGCTGTAGGTTATTTAGTGTGTAGGCCATTAAAATACATTCCTTTCTCCGCTTGGATAGTCTTTGGGCAGATAGTGGTGTTCCCCTACAGCATTCTGCTAGTAATAAAAGAGCCTTTGTGTTTTCCTAATGGGTCTCGTTCTATCTATATAATATGCTAACGCTCTTCTGACACTTAGTGTGTGTAATGCCACCACTCGTGCGTCTTCGCGGGGCTTTGGATAAAATGTAGGTAAGTTAATTTCCTAATTGTTATGGAACAAAGTATTAAGTTTGGGGATAAATTTTGGATGTGGGTGTAGCATAACTCTGTCTGGATAAAAAATTGTATATGGGGATTTGGTCATTAGAGCTCCCATTTCACCCATGCATTTGGCAGATGTTATAGCCACCAGGAATGCAACTTTGATTGATAGATATTTCAGTGGGCATGTTGCCATTGGCTTGAATGGTTTTGAAGTGATAGTCTTTAGGACTAAATTCAGGTCCCATGGCATTGGTGGTGGTCGGATTTCTGGATATGTGTTCTGTAGAGCTGTCACGAAGCGTTTTACAAGTTTATGTGAGAACAACGTCTTTCTTTGACATGCAGGTAGAAAGCTGAAATTGCTGCCAAATGGTCCTGGAGCAAGCTATTAGCAAGACCTGCTTGTTTCAGGTGAAGGATGTAATTGAGAATGATCAGGATTGGAGCCGACTGAGGTAAGATTTGTTCCCCTTTGCACCATTTAGAGAATCTGGTCCACTTTTGAGGTAAGTATTATATGTAGTTTGTTTTCTGCTGTTCACCAGTATGTCTTGTACTTGTTTTGAACATTTTAGTTCCTCAAGTTGCAGCCACTGAGCATCCAGGCTGTAAGATGGAGTTTGTCCAAATGTGGGCAGAGGGTGATGCCCCCATCCTGATGGAGCAGGTCTCTGCGTACCAGAAGTGTCATCGGTTCTGTTATTGACAATTAAAAAAGGTAAGGAGACCATGTCTGTTGTGACCATACCAAGGGAATCATGATTGTCTTGGCTCCATCTACCTTGGCTCCATCTACCACTCGCTGAAGAGCTACATGCATCTCAGCTTAGCCCCGGCGAAAGGAGAAAGCCAATGGTCATTGCAGCATGCCCAGCCAATTGAAAAGCAGGTGCCAAAGCCAAAGACCCCTCACAGACAGCACCCGGCCGGCAGCTCCCTCTCATTTTATATTAAAGGAGTTTCAACTCAAATGCCTCTGCTGACTTCATTTGTGGTAGCATATCACAGGCACAGAGGCAATCTATTAGGTGATCAGAGCCCAAACCATTTAGTGCTTTATGAATTAAAAAAAAAAAAAAAACCCAACACATCGAACTCCAACTGGCTGCTTACTGGAAGTCAGTGCAGATCATGGCGTAGCAGGAGAACCAAAGGTTAGAAGTTTATAGAGATTCTTGCACTCGGGGTGTGATTATGTGGCCTTACCCTACAGTTTTATTATTGTTATTATTCATGATGGTCCAGATTCAGCTTCCTTTCCTCATGTTGACTACTACCTTGGAATCAGTGGAACTATTCACAGAGTAAGATACTATTCAACATAAATAAGGGTGGCAGGATTTGATTCTCTGTGGTGCAACTGCAGAGAGGAATTAAAATAGAGGAATGCTAGCTGCAGTATCTTATTACTAATATTATAGTCGTTCTGCCCTTAAACTCCCACTGACTCCTACGATGATTTTCCTTTATCTTTTTGTGAAATCAACAACAGCAACCACAAAAGCCTACCAGCAAAAGCCATATTATGAATTTCTTTGCTCAGTTCCAAGTGCCTTATGTGTTTTTCAAAATGCTGATGTATTTGGGAAGTGGTTGCAGTATTTTGCATACCTTCTATTGCAAAACACTGCAATACTTCCAGAAGTCAGAATGAGAGGGTAGTTATGACACAAGATACAAATTTAGGTTACAGCCAACTACTGTCAATATCACTGTTTATAATCAGACCATGTGAAATAGGTTCTACATTGCACCAAGTGGCTTACCAGAAGGTTCCCCCAATGACCTTTGTGGTGCATAGTTTTATATTATTAAGTGTAACTTGGAAATAGAAGAAACTGATATTGATGGGGTCTGTTCTTGATTTTGCACATCAACTCAGCCAGGAATGTTTTAAGGAAACCAAAACAACAATAAAAGTGAATTAAAGACCTAGCTGCAGGCCCAGATGACCATTATTCCCTCATCAGATTTTTCAGTAAAATTTTGGCAGGTTAATAACCTGATGTGGCATCATTAATGTTGTTCTGTCTGAATATGCAAGCGATGAATGAGCCAAGCTTAACTGAAAAATAGTTTCAGATTGCTTAACTTTGTAAACCAGCCTAATTGCTCTGGTTTAGCTACAGAAACCAGAAAGTAACTTTCTTAACCCTAGGTATTTAATAATTGTCTGATAGATACTAATAGACAATTTTATTAATAGAGGTGATCTAAAAAGGCTCTGATAGGCTGAAGTAATAGCTTAAAAATAACCCTGCATTATAATGTCACAGTACTAGACTTCATAGGCCAGCATGTAGATTTTGTTTTTTTAAATCCTTCTAGGAAAGTGGTTTTGCCCTATGATCTCTCTCTCAAACCTCAGAACTTTTATTAATATTTTTTAAATATTTACAAAATAATCCTTATTACAGTCTATGAGCCTGATTCTACAAAGTCATCCGTGTGTATGGACACTCTCGTCAGTGTGGCGTTCAGGTGTGTACACTCATGCAAATGCCTTTACAGCATGGGTGTCAAACATGTAGCCCACAGGACAAATGCGGCCTGCGAATCTCTTCCGTCTGGCCCCTGACTGCACTTGGTGGGACCACACTCTCTCCCTAACACTCACAGAGAAAGAGTGTGTGGTCTCCCATTCCCAGTGCTCTGCAATGCCGCAAGAGCATCAGGGCTCTCGACATCATGGAGTGCTGGGTATGTGAGACTGTGCTCCACAAGACCACATTCTCTCCCTAACAGAGAGAGAGAAAAAGGTATCATTGAGCGCAGTTTCACATACACAGCACTCTGCGATGCTGCGAGAGTACCATAGTATTTCGATTTATGGTATGTTCGGCCCACT
The DNA here is from genome assembly GCA_007922175.1 of Pelusios castaneus. Classification (NCBI taxonomy): domain Eukaryota; kingdom Metazoa; phylum Chordata; order Testudines; family Pelomedusidae; genus Pelusios; species Pelusios castaneus. The sequence goes on along the minus strand of ML685848.1, from coordinate 6,343,727 downwards.
TGAAGTACATTTAAGTCAAATCTGGCCCACCATAGCAAATGAGTTTGACACACCCCCACTTTACAGGACTGGGGCTTACAAATCTATCTAATGCATGAAAAGCATTTATAACCACAAAATGGGAGTTTGTCCTCCTATCACTTGAAAAATACCAGATAAATTTCAACTAAAGTTAGCACAAATTGATACTGTGAGGAAACCAAGCCAAACCAACAAATAACACACCTAAGAGAACTAGAACGCTAAGTTTCAGCCCAGAGTACATTTTTAAGGAAAAGTTGGGTGTATCTTAGAGAAAACTGCATTTAAAATGAATTGGAAGTAGATTCTATAATAACAATTACAATATCATCTTGGAATTACATTACAATTTCCATTCAAGGATCTCAAAACACTCTACAAAGATAGGTATTGCCCCATTTTACAGATGGGAAAACCGAGGTTTGAAGTTAAGATGTCTTGACTAAGTGAAAGTGCAGCAAAACCAGGAAGAGAAATCTACCTCTCCATGTCAGTCATCCACTCTAACCACTTTAGCCGCAATATTTTCACAGTAATGAAACTTTAGACAACTAAATTTGTTTAGGTGACTGCATTGATTGGTAGTGTCAATGACTTTGCTTTAAAAAAAATTTAAAGCTCTTAGAAAGGGTTTATTTTATGAAGAAATCCACCACCTGTGGGTTTAAATCATGATGTGTCACAGGAAATTTAAAACTAACAACAACAATCAAGCAACCAAAGAATTAAAGTTTTCTAAAGCATGTCCTTGAAAACAGGTAGAAAGAAAAGGTATTTCTGGTCTAATTTTTGAAAGGAGCCTTTTGGCATCTTTATGGATGGTTAGTGGAGGACATGTGGCTTGAAGTTCAGCACAGCTCTACTGATCTGTGCTTAGTATTGAAGGGCTGGCTATTTTCTGCCACTGATCCATTCGCTTCTGTGTTTTCTGTATGTTAGCAGATACCACGTGATGGTGAAATTCCTCAGTCTTACTATTGAAACAGTAAATAAAACCAGTTTTGATGATCTCATTACAGGGTTTGATGACAAACACTTTTAACAATAAATGGCTTTAAATGGCTCAAAATCACAATTCTGTGCCATATGTTTTGGTCAACAGCTCTGCCTAACTTTTGGGAAAAGGAAAAGCAAACAATACTGCAGTCAAGGCCAACGCTTGTGTCTACATTCTATTAGGATCCACTAAAACGAATTAAATATAGCCACTGAAAGAGTGTGGCTCTCATTTTGGGTCTGTAAAAGAAGAATTTTACCAGTACACACTGCCTAGCAGGATACTCTATTCACTGTAATGTCTTACATAGGAATACTCAGAAGATTTAAGCTGAATTAACTAAACATGTGAATTTAAAGCACACTAAACCTTATGGTGGATACTTTCATTCAGAAGCAAAGAGTTTTTAATCAGCAACTGAGGTTTCTATTAAAGCCCTGAAGCGTAAAGCTGTGGTAATGCTCTGAGTCACTATATTATCATTCCAAAGTCTGAAGAGAAGGATTCTTTCTCTCAGGATCAACCTAGCATATTGCCTGGCTATTTGGGCTGAGAAGTGGAGAAAGTATTTGCACCCCCCCCCCCCGCAGGAATATTAAAAGTCTATAGCAGTGGGTCTCAACTTTCTTCCATTGTGACACACCTGACAGATGAAGTTTCCTTGTGTGAGACACTACAATCTGCCAGTGGCAGTGGTGCTTGGGCTGGGAGCGCTTGAGAGGCGATGGCATTCTGGAGGATCCAGAACTCTACGACTGTGGTGGGGGTGCATCAAATCAATGCAGGCTGGTGCCCTGGCAATCTGGCTTGATGGGGCCTGGTTTATTTTTGTGGGGCAGGTGGTGCCCCTGCTCTCCCCAGCCCAGGATCTATGGGTTGCAGCTCCTAAGTCCTTTTACTCATCTGGCCTTGGCGGCTGCCTGTGTTGTGCAGAAGGAATGGGCTGTTGAGGGCAGCAGAGGATGGCAGAAGCCCCAAGCTGGCTCCAAGCTGAGCTGCCAATTTTCCGTGACACAACTCCTGGCTCTTTGCGACAGACTTTTGTGTCCCAACACAATGATTGAGAACCGCTGAGTTGTTTCTTCTAAAAAGAGCTAGATAAAAATGTGTTCTTCTCCTAGTGCATCGAGCCTTCCGATAGGAGTCTGACATTTATTCAGTGTACAAAGGTTAACTTATAAACAAAGGCCCAATGAATACTGGGGCTCTGTTGTGCTAAGTTCTTTATAAGCACACAGGCAAACGTCAGTCCCTGACCCACACAGTTTACAATCTTTCTAAACTCACACAGTATAAGATTCTCAATTGCAAATGCTAAACACCTTTCAACAGGGCTGCATTCCATTTCAGGTAAGTGACAGCTATCATCTAAAGTCCCAAATGAAGAATATGTCTGGCTTTCACGTTACAGATTTTTCTATTAATCAAAGATGGTACTTAAAATTACCACATCTCCTCTCATCAGCTGAGAAGTATGCATAAAGGGCCTTTTATTAGTAATGGGTGGGCTAATTTTCATCAAAAAACAGACTCTGGTTCCATCTTCTCAGAATGTTATGAATGTATGTTTTAAACAACAATTATTTAGATAGATAAGGAAATTAAAACATCCACTTACTTATTTTATTTCTTACTTCATTTATTTTTTCTCCCAGGGATTTAGCTTCGGCAAACCTAATGACAGAACACAGTAACAGGTTGAGTTGGTCAAAACTACCCAATGACAGAATACAATAACAGACTGGGTTACTCAAAATAACCTGTATTTCTATTTGCAAATTATCTACACATTCATGGTGGTTATTGTGAACAATTTGTTATATGTAAGTATAGGTCGTCAATTTCTTTTTTATACGGAACAGATTTCTATTGGGAAAGGCAATTTTGTTCAACTTCAATGTGTCAATTTTGACAAATTTTTATTGGAAAAAGGTCTAAATGAGTCATGACTTTCTTGTTTTGTTCTGAGAATGTAAAAAAGTTTCATTTCAATTTTATCATTTCAATTTATTCGGTTTTGACTTTTTTATTATACGAACATATTATTTTTAATGTTACAATTATTTAATATGGTAATATAATATAAAAGTCTAAACAAAATGAACTGAAAGAGTCAAAATTAAATGTTTTTACCTATTGAAAGACGTGCTTTTTACTTTATAAAAACTAAGTGATTTGTTGGTACCAAACTGAAATTTTGTGGAATGTTTGTTTCATGAGACATTTTGAAATTGTAGCTTTTCATTCCAATTCAGAACAATTTAAAAAAAGAACAAAATGTCAGAATTTCTTAGGGAACAGAAATTCAAATTTCTGTACATAAAGATTCAGTGTACAGTTTGGATGAAAATTTTTCCATTTATGAGCTGCTAGCAAACTGCTCATATCACTATTTGTTATTTGTGGTGTGTAATTGGTCACCCATATCACATAGTGAGACTCAATAACAAAATTTTAGACAGGAGAATAAGAAATGATGAATAGAGGAAATTATTAATACCCTTGTTTGTCCAGAGGTACCATTCTTTGCATACAAATGCAAGTATTCAAACAACCCCTGCCCCCCCCTATTTTACAAACAATTGTTTGAACTGAAACCCATCCATATGAAAGCTTTCTAACAGTAAATGAAAAGGGACCTGAATATGGTGGAATTAAATCAATGACTTCAACATTCAAATTAATATATGGAATAATTAGTTTTGTATTATTCAGCCAGCTCTGTGCATAGCTGGAGATCAGGTTTTAAATAAGTGACATTTCCCTCAGTGTACTTCATACTGGGTAGAGGATTATTTTCCACCAGGAAATAACTGATAAACACCCATAAGTTAAATACCTTTTCTTTCAAGCACATTTTTGTCCCTAATTTTCTTCTGTACTGTTCTGGTAATAGTACATTTTCCCGTTACTTAATACTTCACATTTGTACCCTACTTAGAATGGCACAGATTAAAGTTTTATAATTTTACCATCTTGGGATAGTGGTTTGATGGAAAAATTGACCTTGGTCAATACTTGGATGGGAGACCAAGGACAACCCAGCCAGCTGCAGGAAGTGTGTGATGGTGATTCAGTAAATGGCTTTTCCCTCTGTTTTTATACTGAGCTAATTAACCCTCATGTCTCTTGGGATTGTTGAAAAAGAAAACTGAGGCTTTGACCGCTTGTGGTAATTAAAGATCCCCTGGCACTTTTTGCCAAAGAAGGGATTTTAACCTTAGTGGTCTGGCCAAGTTCTAGTGCTGGTAATAACACTCCTAAGGCAAATTTAAATTGTTTGTAACTTTCAGTACTAATCTGTTGTGTGGTGCTTCTGTGTCGGCTTAAATGACCACTTTATTCCCTCATAAAGATGACCGCATTTCAGTGGCAGGTGAGTGATTCTTGCGTATGTAATATATTTTTTTGGGGGGCCCTTCTGGATATGAAATGGTAACCTAACAAATAATACTTTTAGTGCTGTACATTTCCAAAGCACTGTACAAAAAGTAACTAAAGAACCCTCAAAACACTCTTGTGGGGCAGGTATTGGTATCCCCATTTTAAAGGCGGAGAGATTGAGGCGTAGAGAGGTTAAGTTATTTGTTTTAGACCATACAATGAGCAAAGGACTAAGAACTAGGAATTTCTAAAGTGCACTATACTCAGTCATCTGCAGCATACTGTCTTCATGTAGTTCTCACAGTAGCTTCTCTGCATGGGTGCATCTACACTTGTAAATTAAGTCGACTTAAGCTGCTGCTTAAATCGACTTAAGGAAATTTTAAGTCGACTTTATTAAACCTACTTTAAAGTCGACTTTACAGGCTAAGTTGACTTTATTAAGTCGACTTTACAGGCTAAGTCGACTTTATTAAGTCAATTTAGCCAGTGTAGACGTGGATTAGCCCTAAATCGACCTTACATCAACTTAAAGGGCCCCTAGGGCTCCCCCACTGACCTCCCTGCCAGGGTGGCTGGCACAGTCAGAGCCTGGCATGCCCACCCACAGGGCAGAACACAGCCCTGCCCACCCTGCTCCTATACCCTGCCACTGTCCCTGTCCTACTCAGCCCCCATTGTACCCTGGTACAATGGGCAAATGCTGAGCCCCTTAGCACCTTGAAAGGGGTGCCCCCCTGCCACCATGGACCAGTCCCAGGTCCACCTAGCCCCTACAAGTCAACTTAGGCATCCAGTGTGAACGCTCTAAGTCAATTTGGCAAGGTTCATTTTAAGTCGACCTAATTTTATAGTGTAGACATGCTAAGTCAATTTATTTGGCCAAGTGTAGACATAGCCCATAAGTGTAAGATGGTGGTAGCTTAAGTCGTGTAAACAATAGTAAAATTAGCTGGTTGTTTGAGTGACAGGAGAGATCGAAAGCTCTTTAGGGCAAGGACTATCTTTTTTTCCCCATGTTTGCGATGTTTAGCACAATGGCTTCCTGCTTCATGACTAGGACCTCTATGCAATTATTGTGGTTACACAAATCAACAAATTCCTAATTTCATATTTCATGAAAGGTGACAGTAATGCTTAGCTAGTAAAACTAACAACGTTTCTAAATTAATTAAACTGAAAATTTCCTTGTTATCTCCTTATGACCAAATCCTTATGTAATATTCAAAATAATCTGCAATGAGTAGTTTCTGTAATCTGCAGTGGGTTCTGTTGACTGGAAATGTTTCGGGAGGGAGAATTCCTTTCCCTCCGAAATGAACAAATAGCACACTCAGCTCACTTGCTCCATCTATATCCTTACAAAGGGCCCATCCCCATAATATCTGAGCACCTTGCGAAAAGAGCAGCCAAAAGACAGGATCTAAAAAGTGGACTAAATTTCTTCATCATGCCTGAATTCTCTTCTCTCCCCTCCCCACCTTGCCTGCCACTTTCTTTCCCCTCTCTGTTAAACTGGTTGCAGCATCCCAGGCTGTTTATGCTGTTACTGTATTTACTGACACAATCACTAGCCTGCCAGGATCTAACTCAGTAATTTGTAAAGCTATTTAGGGCACAGAGTATAAAAAATACATTGCGTAACACCAAATTTATTCTATTTTAATGGTAAAGGAAATTAACTCTCTATAGAGTGAAAACAGTTGGAAAAGCCATGAGGGATTTGAGGTATATTACAGGAAATCTCTATTGTAATAATTCAAGAAGGAAATAAATAGCAGAGGAGTGATTTGCTGAACCATGGTCATTGTGGTGGAGCACTAGCCTTGTTGTGAAATTCTGAATGCTTATTCAGATGCGCATAGCCATTCCTTGCAGGATTTGGAGGCAGAACTACTGCATTTGGCCGTTAACTGGGCCTTCAGCTAATCTGGATGAGCTTTGCTCTAGGAGTATTGTTGGGGAAACCCACAAGCTGTATTTCTGTCTAACTTAAACAGCAGTGGTGTAGAGTTAAGAAATACTGCTTTCCCAGGAGGGAGGTGTGGTTTGGGTAACTGCCCCATCTTAATTAGTCAATTTTCCCCTCAGATTGTAAGTATTTTGGACCATCACATCTACACGTGTTCATGTTCACTTATTCTCAAAGCCAAATCTAGCATGGACAAGTAGCCATTTCTAGAAGGTTCCTCAACACTTGCTATTTACAACACAAGTAGGGGAGAAGCCTTAGAAACATTCGTTTGCCATCTTTTGTTTTTGTAAGCTATTTTCATGATTATTGACTTAATACAACCAAAAGGATCTCCTGCAGGCTCAGCAAAGATATAAAGAGAAACCTCCAAATGCCCTCTTTCTTTCTCTCCTCCCCTCCATGGGCCAAATCCTAAATTCCTTATGCACTCTTTATTAGTCATTACTCAGGTACAACATCTACGATTGAATAAAAACAAAATAAAGATTTCAGGGTTTACCTCGCTCATTGAATTAAGGGGAAAAGTGAAGTTGCTGATTCTTTTCCAAGAAGAAATCCAGCATAAGGGTGCTCGCAACGAAGACTGATCATCGGTATATGAACGTTAATGCTTACTGGTCAGCTATGGAACTATATTTGGGCAGTCTGCAGGAAATTCACTTGTAGCCTGACTGAGTATGTAGTTCCCTCATGTTACTGAGACATGGATTTTAGTTGCCATCATGATAGTAAAGCTCACAGGATGAAATCCTTTTGCCACTGAAATGAATGCAAGTTTGGCCACTGACTTCAATGGGCCAAGGGTTTCATCATCAAAATACAAATATGATTTTTCCAGAAACTTTTTTTTGAAATATAAGTCTCCATTTATTCAGTCAACATAACAGCTGGCTCTCTTAGAGGCCATCGGATGGGTAAACTAACACACTTAGGTCAGCATTCATTTATTAAAGATTATTAGGAGGCACAGCAATATTCCATTCAAGATTATTGAAGACTCAATCACTATAGGCCAAATTCATCCCTTAGTAACTACTGACCACAACAGAGCTAAAGCAGGAGTTAATCTGACACTGTGGTATTAAAGCATATTAGCAAAAGCTTGTGAGTAGACGAGAAAAGGCAAAAATGGACTAAGAGAACAGTTTGGAAAGTTGAGAGTTAAGGAGGAAAAGAAGTGGAAAAACTGATGAATAAGAAAAAAGAAACTGAGATCTTGTCTACATGGTGTGTTTCAGACAGGACCACCAGCGGGTCCATACAGGCCAGATAGTACACGGCATACTAGTGTGCACTAGAATTTACACTTCTCTGGTGCACACTAATAAAGCATGTGGATAAGCTTTACATTATACCTCTAAATGACAATGAGATCTTGTTATTGAAAACATACGCTGTGTCTGGCTTTCGAATGCCTGGTGCAGCATGGAGGCTACACTGTAGTAGCTCAAATCAGATGAGTTTTCACCCACGTATTTCACTAGAAAATGAGATTTAAGATTTTTCTTCACTTCAAGGAAAGGATGCTCAGAGAAGCCTGTCCTCTCCTTACTGCTTTGGAAGGCACAGACATTATTAAGCTCTTTGGAGATGTAATATAGGAACATTACCTCTATGTGCTTACAAATAAAGACATGTAGGCAGTGCCAGCAGTGGGCAGCAATAGTTTTCATTGAGTAACATTGTGCCAGATATGTACATGTCTGCGAAAGTGTCCCTTCTACCTCAGCAAAACAAACAAGGAGTCTTGTGGCACTTTTAAAGACCAACACATTTTTTATCCCATGATGAATCTGTTAGTCTTTAAAAGTGCCACAGGGCTCCTTGTTTGTTTTGCTGAACTAGGCTGACATGGCTCCCCCTCTGGAACCTTCTACCTCAGAGTGTCATGAGGCCAGTTGTTCCCAGAGTCACCTGAAGAAAATGGGGAGCTAAAATCTAGTGAGAAGAAGAAACATGATGTTCTGTTTCTCACTTGAAAATGACTTGTGTGACCTTCATCAAGAAACTTAACCCTTAATATACCTCAGTTTCCTGGAGTACAAAGTGAGGTGAGAAATACTGCCACACCTCTATAAAATGCTTTTTTGTTTAAAATACATATCTCTCTTACACGCATTGTTTAAAAGGAGCACCTGATGTCTTTCAATTTTTACATTTAACCAAATTTAATTAAGGATTTTTCTTTTATTTCAGTTATACAAAGCCATCTACAGAAAGAATCTATATAGCTGGCTCACAGTTCCCAAAACATATAAATTGTTACAGTTGTTACCATTAGAGTTAAGCTTCCAATTGTATGTTAAACTCACAACCAACACAAGTAATATAACTAAACTGGACATAAAAAGAAATAACAGGAGAGAAAAAAAAGAACAATTAAAATATAAGTTAAGTGAAAATCAAATGCTGCCATAATCTGACAGAGGGGTTTAGGCTACTGTATACAAAAATAGCATGAGAAGTTTTCATATAAGGGAAAGATGCAGTAACCGTTAAATATGTGTTATACGTAAGATCCTTACTGTGCAATTTGCAACTCATGGTTCAACAGCTGCATTCCCAATTACAGACTTGAGATGACTCTGTTTTTAACAAATGTAATAAACTTTGAGCTATAAATCTCTTTTGCCAGAGCCTGTTGCAAAAAAACCATGATAAATAATTTCCAAATGCATCAATATTCACAAAGAACTTGTGGATAATAACAACATGTCTGTATGTATCAGAAATGGGGAACCCAAAAAGCATGGGTCTGAACTCCACTGAACTGTGGGGAAATTTGAGTCTGGTGCCAAACCTTGGGGTTAGGCCCATCTCTACTACATATTCAGAATGTAAAAGGAAATATGCATTTTCCCTCACAATACTTTATGTCTCAGAAACTGTTAAGAACATGCATTAAGTCCAAAAAAAAAAATCTATCCTTAGAGCTCTGGCTGTTGTTTTACCTCAGTGTGACACTCACCTCTGTTTTAGAAGATGTTTGTTGTCCTCAATGGTCACACTGTCTGCATAATCCCTCTTGAAAATTTCAAAAGCCTCCTGACGTCCCAGTGACATTTCTTTTTCCATTCCTGCCCACAAAATAAGTCAAAACTGGCTCAGTGGCAGCAGAGGATAATCCACATTTGCCTTATTACCGTTTCAGACAAATACCACAACAAGTCAGCATATGAGACCTTTGCATACAACAGTCACTAACACATCAGGCTCCAGATTCCACCAAAACAAAAGGCATTTTGGGACCAGGCAAATTTTTAACTAGCAAATTTCTCTGATTCACTTCACTTGGGTAGGTGTCTTCACGCCTGAATTCTTAATTTGTCAAAATAACTTTAAATGCACCCTTAAATAAAACCAGAGTGTGAAAAAAAAATCCAAGCATGGCAACCAATGGCAAGTGAAAACCATTGTTATTTTCATAATGGCAAATTGCACATTTTTCTGTGGTCCTTTTTCATCCCCCATTGCTGGTTTCTAGTTACCATCACTATGCAATGCCATGGAGCATGTTACATCACATTTTAGCCCAAAGACCACACACTGAATATTTTCAGTTTGCACGTGGAGAGATAATTTGGGCTTCATTTAACTGCATAAATGTTGACTTCCTTCAGTAACAGGTCAGGTATGGAACACACAGAAATGGGCTGGATTCTGCAAAACACAGCTGCACTGTTGTGCATGTAAGTGTGAGGTAAAAATTGATGAGAAGAACATGAAGTACACGGAAACTATGAATGATAGGGTAATGCCTCATCTCCTCAGACAAGCCAGTTCTCTGCCTTTCCTCTAGCCCTTCACCCCCTTTTTTGTGTGTCTATGTCCTATGCTTCCAGGAATAAGAAAATAGGAACACAAGAGGGGTGAGACATAGTACTATTTCACAGACACTATTTTCACCCATGCATAGCCTCCAGTCACACCTTTATCTGAATACACTAACTGTGCTCCCCTGTCTGTCCATCAGATGGATCAATACTAATTTTGCCTCCAATGGTGATTTCTTTATAACTGCTACGGAGAAGTTTAATTTACCACCTCCTAGCTCACTTTCCGTAGTGTAAAACATGCCACAATACATGGCTAGTCATCAGCTCTCAGTGCTAACTGACCCACAGCCCCCTATAAGCAGGTGAGGAATTTGGTACCATCTATGTACATAGAAATTCAAAGTTTTAACGTGATTCCAAGTTGACAGGATGATCTTGTATTTACTTATGTGTCAATAAATACTGATGAAGCGCATGAGAACTGTGCAGGGAATGGAGGTGAAGTGGAGGAGATCACCCAAACCATGGGAAAGACACAGAATAGGCAAGCAGCCTCTACCAATCCATCCTCTTGGTAGGAATAGGGCTGCCACCCCTTATACATTCCCTATGTGGAGGTTTGTACACGTGGTAGTCTCTTGTGTCTTTCCCCGGGCCATCCTCAATCCCTCCTCAGTGGATCATACAGAGCTGGCATGAAGACCACCTCTGTTATGTATAAAAGATGTGGGGCCATTTGGAATGCCTGCTCCAACTACTGTCCACTGAACTATGGAGGTTCTGCTACATAACAAGACCCATGCTCGTAGGTCAACATCACCAGTGATATATACATGCAAAATATCATGGCTGTATGCTTTGCTAGCTACTTTGATTTAAAAGTAGGGGAGATGGGTATCATTGAAACTGAAGTCTGAACAGATCTTGGGAGAAGCTGAATTGAATATATTTGAACCCAAACCATCTTGTGTGAAAACCCTTTGTATTAAAATTACCGGGTCCATATTCTGATACCTCTAATCAGGTTGAGTGTACTTTATTCCATGATTATTGCCTGCAGAGTAAGGAACTATTCAGCATGAGAGACAGTAAAAGCCTCTAACTCTCAGTGATGAACAAACAGCACAACAAATAAAAAATAACTTTCCACTAGAAGTATATTCCAAAATATTGTCCTTAGTTTTAACCATCATTAGCAGCCACATCTGTTGCTAATTTAATAATTTGACTTGAAGAAAATAGCACCAGAAGGAATGTTTGAATGGCAAAGCATGAAGAAATGCTCCACCCTTTTCAAATAAATGAAAAGAGAGTGACTCAGTGCAGTCTACTCCTCTGTATGGCCCAAATGTGCACAAAGGGGTAGGAAGGCATATTTTGTCTGACAGTATCCTGAAATGATTGCTTCTGTTTTATGCCTGCCTTGAAGCAGAATTTTAGTTTTACAAGTGGGATTTTATGGAATTTGCTTCCCATTGTTGGCACTAAATTTAATCTACAATCTGAATTAGATGCTTGATCTGTTCCTCCTCCCTCCCCCAAGAGTTTTAATGTGCTTGAGTTAGGTGAAGCAACCTTCCAGGATGCTCACAGCTGAGTCCAAGAAAAACACATACAAGAAGAGGTTACTTACTGTAACTGGTGTTCTTCGAGATGTGTTGCT